>CM040239.1:63296947-63654238 GCA_022545495.1 Chrysanthemum lavandulifolium | reverse complement strand
TGATTAAGGGGAGAATATTCGGTTAATCCCAATCGACCCATCACAATACCCAAATCGACCCAGTCAACACCCATATGACTCGGTCAACCTAGAAGTCAAACACAGAAAAGTCAACCACATCAGTTACAAGCAGTTACGAAATAACTGCTAAATGACAGTTATGCCATAACCGACATACCTGTTGGTTCTTATGAACCAACATGACTTTTCATTGTACCGTTTCATATATGTATAAATAGATAGCATTTGTATCAAAAAAAATTCATGACTGATAAATAAAAAGCTTTTACAGATTCAATTGTTTCTTGTACTTTTGGTATCTTGATTATAGATCCAGAAAAACGGGCCAACAAAAACAGCCACAGATTTGTGATGGGATAGTGAGGGGACACTAATTATATTTTGTCGAGATAGTGACGATTATCCGTTGGCAAACTCCGTCGGCATTTTATGACGGGTATCCGTTAGTAATACCTGTTAGGAATCCGTCACTAAAATCCGTCGTTAATCCTATCATAACCTGTCGATAATTAACAACGGAAAATTCCGTTGGTGATTTTTGAAATCCGTCAGTAAAGTCCGTCACCAAAATTACCGACGACGATATTACCGACGGAAACTTTTCGTGAGTAAACCGTCGGTAACCACTGTTACCGACGGATTAATGACGGATTTGACTGTCGGTGTTGCCCTGTTGTCTAGTAGTGTTTAGTATAGAATTAAAAGTACGTTATGGATTGAGAAGAAGTTGAAAAGGTTGCAAGAATAATTGATGATTTAACCTAATCCATGCCTATATAAACCGGTTTTGTAATTTATTTTTAGAATTGTTTCTTGGTTTTCTTTTTCTCGTGTTCAGGTAATACAACATGATGTTGGAGTTGGAAATAGGTGATATTCTAAAAGGTATGTTAAACATGCTATTTCGAGTAGAGATTTAATGTTGTATGTGGTCATGGTTGTTGTTTTAACTTTCGGAGTTGTAAATGCTGAATGAGCATGGCGATATCAGTTTTATTTGGCAAGAGATCGCGATACATATGTGCATATCTTGATGGCTCTTAATGTGCATGTTATTATTATCCAGGACATAGGGTATTTGATTTACTAAAATAGTATATATAAGATTATGAACGTGTATTTTAAGGACGGATGAAGCTATATCATTATAGGTTTCTTAGGCTGGTAATTTTCCTTTGCCTTCGTGGTGCTAGAGTTAATGAATTAAAGGAGTCCTATATGATATCTCTTGGTGTGAGCAACATAAATAGATGTACACCTGAAATGTTACTAAGCTGAAAACTTTCCATGCTAACCCTATGGCGAATATAGTATCTACATCCACTGTCATTACTTGCTAAAAAAGGAAGCATTTTGTCCAAAAGCTTAACCAAGTAAGGTTGATCATCAGACTGAACTACCGGAAGTAAAAATAATGGAATAGAGATGTGGACCGGCTTCGTTGCTTATCTTTTTTCTTTTACTTAAGATCGAATTGTTGGTGAATCACCAGTCTCAGAAAATCTGCTCTTTTTACATTCCTGATTACTCATCAAGTAGTCTCATTAAAGTATAAACAAAATTAAAGATGGGTCTTCTTTATGTAAAAATAGGAATATAAAAAGTATATTATCACTACAAAAAAAAGGACTTTCTGTGACACCATTTTTAATGACACACAAAAAAGTGTAAGTGAAAGTACATGTTTATTTACACTTAAAAGAAATGCGTAAGCAAAAGTTTAATTTTGCCTACTCTTTCCAAAAGTGTAAGAAAAGTTTAACTTTACCTACACTTTACATAAAATGTAACCAAAAGTCTGGTTATACCTACACTTTTAAAAAGTGTGAGCAAAGTCTAATTTATACATACACTTTACATAAAGTGTGAGAAAAGTGTAATTTACTCACACTTTTTTAAAAGTGTAAGTAATAGTCTTACTTTTACCAACACTTTTAAAAAGTGTGAGCAAAGTTAATTTATACACACACTTTACGTAAAGTGTGTGAAAAATGTAGTTTTACTCACACTTTTTGAAATGTGTAAGTAATAGTTTTATTTTTACCCACATTTTTTAAAAAGTGTAAGTAATAGTCTTACTTTTACCCACACTTTTTAAAGAATGTGAGCAAAAGTGAAGTTTTTATAAATAATAATAATAATAAGAAACAAAAAATAATTATGAAAAGTCTAACTTGTATATGTACTTGTTGAAAAATGTAAATACAAGGCTCGTTTTTGTTTATGGGATCATTAAACTTTAAGTGTATTAAAGTGAAGTTTGCTTTTACCAGTGTTTCAAATCTCGAATTGACTCAACCGATTGAACCGTGAACTAATCGAACGATCAAAAGGCGATTTTAAACGAATAACTTGATTGAACCGTAACCCGATGACTCGATTGAATCAATTAAAAAACCGATTTCTAAAACATAGCTTTTACTCTTCAAACTTTTAAACAAAATATTTTATAAAACTTTCCTACTTCTGTTAAACAAAATATGTAAAAGTGAATCTACACAAAGTCCAACTACACCCCACCCAATCTCCCTACACCCTCACAGAGACAATCACCATCACAGAACCCCTAATTTCACTCCCATTATTTCATATAGCAAATTCTATTTCATTTCCACAGACCAAAACACCTTCACTGTGTGCGATACCTTTTTCTTTTATTCCGGTCAAATCAAACTGCCTTAAATCTAGGGTTCCGGTAAATCATCATCATGTTGAGCGAGCATCTTCTAAGCTTTTATCTCTCCGATCTATCGCCACCGCTAGATCTAATCGTATCGTCGCATCGGTGATGGTCCGTCCGTCCGTCCGTCCGTAACCGTCGTTACACGTCACTTTTCCGGTGAGCTTTTTTCTCATCTTATCAGATCTGAATTTAATTAGTTTATTCTCATCTATCTCCGTTGATTATATCTGATTATATGTTTATTTAATTAGTTATTTATATATTTTTGTTCGTTATATATTTGATTAGATATTTTTGTTTATTTTGCGATATTATGATATCTGTTAAGCTGGCACTCGTCAATATGTTTAACTCGTAGATTTGATTTTAATTGTAAATTTATGTTTTAATTTTGTTTAATGTGTACCGATTGATGTGAATATGCGCAAGATTATGATAGATGTGTTAGGTTATTGAATCGTCGATACTGTGAGTTTGTTGAATGTGTACGACAAGTTATCGGTTAATTGTAACTTATGCCTCAAGTAGGTATTAGCTACTTGTATTGCTTGAGTTTAATGCGAATGTTAGATTTGTGACATTTGTAGTTGCCGTTGGCGAAGCTGTTTTTAGTGAAGTATTTGGTTGGTATGTAATAGTTGTTGTGACTCGGTGTCTGGAAAGCAAGTAAGACTGGTTTATGTTTTTTTCTGAATGAATGTTGACGGACTACTGCAAATTTTGTATTATTTTAGTTTGCGAAATTGGGACATGCTGTAGTTTGCAACAAGTCTACAAGTTTTGTAGCATGTAGTTTGGCAGGGACATTGTGAGATAATTTAAATGGTCGGATAACTACTGTAAGGCTTATCTCGTTCTGGCTTATGTTTTATACGCCTACTTTTTACGGCTTATTTTGAAATTTATCAACTTATATAAGTTTGTTATATCATAATAAGCTTATATAGTCCATAAGTTTTAAAACAAGCTGGGAAAAATGAGCTTATGAAACATAAGCTGAAAACCAAATAAGCCATAAGCCCGCAATATAAGCTTAAACAAACACCCCCATAATCCGAAATGCATAAGACCAAAATTAAGCATAAACAAACACCTCTTGTTTACACGGTTATGGTTATCTCGTTGTTTTGGGGTGAAATCTCGTGAATGCTATGAGGCTCTTAACTCTTGATGTCTTGTGTGGTGTTAGTGTTGTGCAGACCTAGCAAAATGGGCGGGGCACGACATGTTGGGAACTTGTCGGTGTGGGTAATTCAGTGCAAAGTGCAAAAACGGATGGGGTGACACAGGAGATTTTTTCGACTTTTTGTAAATAGCTATCGAGTCAAATATTAGTACATGAATTATGTTAGTGAATAAAATCTTTGATCCCCATTGACTTTTTAAAGATGAGATAACTGAATCAATCTTATTCATACATTAAGGGGTTGTGAAATTGTCTAATTTTGGTTTTCGGTTTCTTCTTGTGGTGGCGTTGGATGCTCCATCAACTGCAGATGCAAAGGTCAGTAAGAACACATTTGGTTGGAAGGATGGTAAGCATGCTTTACGTAAACCTAAAGCGGGAGTAACTTCACTTATGTGATATTGATGAAGTTGGTGCATATATAATTTTACTAGTTTGAAGTTGGTTTATGGTGGTTATAACTCAAGGTTTGCTTTTATAGGCTTGGAAATGGATTTAGAAGTGAATCTGCAGACGAGTCCAAGGGATTGGGAGTGATGGAAGCTTCTAGATGGTATTGCACGTGAACCGAAGTTTACGCTATTCCGATATCTGCTACTCCTGCATCCCTTCACGTTTTGGCGGTAAAAGCAACAAAACTCTTTCGTGGTTTTAGCTTTCCATGATTTTGGCCACCTTTAAGCTAATCCTGTGACCAAATGATAGCATCCATATCATTCGGACCTTATGCGTGATGAAACCGGTTCCAAGCCTTCCTCACCGTGCCGCTTATCCTAAAAATCGGTGGCGACGGTCAAAAATCGCTTATCCTAAAATGATTGGAAGCTCTTAAACCGACATCGTTAACAAATCAGACGCAAGTCGTCTTCATATGTGCTTTAATAAGCCTTAAACTACCAGTGGCGGGTTGGGTCGGTTTGAATGTTAAATATTTTGACCCACTGATGTGTTATTGTTTTTTACCCAAATGACCTGTTATTGTATGTTTTTGACCCATTTATTGTTTTTAACCCATGATGATGAAAATCTTACCTACGTGCAATATTTACAGGATACAGTTAAGCAACATGAGGAATTAAGCGACATGAGGATTGCGAAGTCCAAGCATGCTATCATCTTATTTTTTCAGTTGAGTTATATTTAGTTGAATTAAGATAATTATTGTACTTGCATTTAATACTTGAGAAAGATGTCCGTTTCTTGTTTGCGGTTAGGCAAATACTTGGTCTGTATTGCTAAATGGTTGAATTAATAAATTGGTTTTACTCTCAATTTTTTGTCTATACTAGTTAATTTTGGAATGAATGTACTAAATAGTACATATCAGTTGCTTTACTAGTAGCCTATAGTGACACAAGTATGTGTCAAATATAGACCCAACCTATCCTGACCCTATTAAGTGTCAGAAAACTGTGTCACTATTTACTTTTACCGCCTGGACTTTTAATGACACTTTTTATAAGTGAAGGTGAAACAAAAAATAATTTAGTGACACTTTTTTGGATATTTACTGACACTTTTGGGTGTCATTAAAAGACTTTTTCTTGTAGTGTATCTTCTCATCATTTATAGGTAAATATAAAACAAAGGAATTTTCTTTTCTTACCCTTATTTTGGTCTTCTAATTGGACAAATCTCAACCATCCATCTAGTTTAAAAATTAACCTAAGATTTAATGTTTTTTTTCTTGTCTTTTGTCTTCCTTTTTATTCACCTTTATTTTTATTTTTAATTTTTTTCGTTAATTCCCATTTTTTAAATTGACTTTTTTTTTTTTTTTGTTTTTTGTTTTAATTCGCGTTATTCGCGCCTTTTTTTAGTGTTTTTTTTCGCTTTCATACGTTTTCTTCTGTTTTCGTCCGTTTTCCAACGTTTTCCTCATTTTTCTTACGTTTTCGTCCATTTTCATACGTTTTCGTCCGTTTTTTTACGTTTTTGTGTTTTTCGTCCGTTTTTATACGTTTTCATCCGTTTTCCAACGTTTTCCTCCATTTTCTTACGTTTTCGCCCGTTTTTGACCGTTTTCATACGTTTTCATTCATTTTCATACGCTTTCGTCCGCTTTTATACGTTTTCCTCCGTTTTTATACGTTTTAATCCGTTTTCATAGGTTTATATACGATTTCGTCCGGTTTTTAAATTTTCTTCCATTTTTAGACGTTTTCGCCCGTTTTCTTACGTTTGCGTTCGTTTTCATACGTTTTCCTCCGTTTTCATACGTTTTCGTCTGTTTTTTTAGGTTTTCATGTATTTTCGTTCGTTTTTAGACATTTTCGTCTCTATTTTATGATTTCATGCATTTTCGTCCGTTTTCGTCCGTTTTTACGTTTTCTTCCATTTTAGACGTTTCGTCGTTTCGAACGTTCTCGTCCGTTTTATCGTTTCGTCCGTTTCACGTTTCATCCGTTTTATCGTTTTCATCCGCTTTTATACGCTTTTGTCCGTTTCGACGTTTTGTTCGTTTTCACATTTTATCGTTTTCATTCGTTTTTATACGTTTTGTCCGTTTCAGACGTTTTCATTTTGATATTTGTAAGTGATACTTATTTATCTCTTGTGATATAAAGCGTAAGAAGATGAAGAGTATTACATTCTTTTCATGTATGTGTTATCGGTTGTGATACTCAACTAAGAATATGATGATTTTTTTTTTTTTTTTTTGGGTTATTTGTGTTTTGAAAATACTTAGTAAGATTTTGTGTTTTATAATATTATGAAATATTAGAAAGTTTTCAATGAAAACAAGAGATGTTATGATATTTTTAGACTTGTGGTGGATTTTCTATTTAATAGATACATTGTGCATGTTTGATAGGTTTTATAGCGGGATTTGAAAAATCTATGGTTGAATCGACAAACTAAAGAAGCTATGGTTGAAGAAAGCACATCTTTATAAACAAACGAAAAGCTCAAACACATGTGATATCACACATGATATCATAGGTGATATCACCTCACTTGTAATATCACATGATATCACACGTGATATCATGTGTGATAACACCGGTGATATCACCTGTGATATCATGTGTGATATCACCGGTGGTAGCATGTGTGATATCATGTGATATCAAAAGCGAGGTGATATCACCTGTGATATAATGTGTGATATCACAGGTGTTTGAGCTTGCTCAGTTTGTTTATAAAGATGTGTGCTTTTTTCAACCATAGCTTCTTTAGTTTGCTGATTCAACGATAGATATTTTTAAATCCCTCTATAAAACCTATCGAAACATGCACAATGTATCTATTAAAAAAAATGTCACCACAAGTCTAACCAAAGTATCATAACATCCCTTATTTTCAGTTAAACACCTTTTTTAATATTTCATATTATCATAAAACACAAAAATCTTCCTAAATATTTTCATAAACACAAATAAAAAAATAAAGAGAATCATCACAGTAATATAATAAGTGATGTATATTATTATTTCTTTCATATATACTTGGTAAAATACTAAATTCTTATCACATTTGGTAAGAATGTAATATTTCACATTTTTAGTTGAGTATCAAAACTGATAACACATACATGATGAAGAATGTAATACTCTTCATCTTCCTTACAGTGTTATAACATAAGAGATAAATAAGTGCCACTTAAAAATATCAAAATGAATAATGAAAATAGAGATTTGACATATTCTCAAAATCAAACAAGTGTTGCATTAAATTAGCATTTTTTTGAACAAAATAAGAATTCACATAAAGAGACTTTAACCATTTTATTTCTACTAAGAGTATAATATCACAAGTGATAGATAACATTGGTTGCATTAAAAAAATATACGCTTGTCAATTGCGATGAAAGATACAAAACTATCATGTAATCGAAAATTATAAAATATTATAAAACACATAGGTGATAATATATAAAAATATACAGAGCAATGAAATATCTCAGGTGATATTAAAGGTTAAAAAAACATACTTGTTTTTTTATGAAATATTACAAGTGATATTAGACATTAACTTTTTTTTAATAATAAGCATGAAAACGTATGAAAATAAACGAAAACGTATAAAAAAACTACAAAAAACAGACGAAAACATATGAAAACGGACGAAAACGTCTGCAAACGGAAAAAACGTATAAAAATGAATGAAAAGCGTATAAAAACGGACATAAACGTATTAAAACGAACGAAAATGTATAAAAACAGACAAAAACGTATGAAACGGACGAAACGTCGAAATCGACGAAAGCGTCTAAAATGGACGAAACGTAAAAACGGATGAAACGATATAAACCTATGAAAACCGATGAAAACGTATAGAAGTGGACGAAACGTCGAAACGAAGAAAACGTATGGAAACGGATGAAAGTACATGAAAACGTAAAAACAAACGAAACGTATGAAATGGACGAAACGTATGAAAGCGGACGAAACGTATGAAAACAAACGAAACCTAAGAAAACGGACGAAACGTAAGAAAACGGGCGGCGTCTAAAACGGACGAAACGTATGAAACGGACTAAAACGTATATAAATCTATGCAAACGTATAAAAGCGGGCGAAAACGTCTGAAACGGACGAAAATACATGAAAACGTAAGAAAGCGGATGAAAGCGTATGAAAGCGGACGAAAACGAAATAAAAGGTAAGAAAATAGCGAAAACATATTAAAATGGACGAAAACGTAAGAAAATGAATGGAAACGTTGGAAGACGGACGAAACAGATGAAAACCGACGAAAACGTATGAAAACAGAGGAAAACGTATGAAAGCGAAGAAAAAAATGCGAAATAAAAAAAAACGTGAATAACGCAAATTTTAAAAAAAAAATGTTAATTCATAAAAAAACGGAAATTAAAAAAAAAACAAAAAAAAAAAAAAAAAAAACAACAACAACAACAACAACAACAACAACAACATAGACTTAGGTTTAAGTATTAAATATTAGGTTAATCTCCACCATTAGATTAGACTAGATGGATGGTGGGGATTTATCCCTTGGTAAGCATGGATTTTTAAGTAAGCAAAATAAAATGCCTCTATAAAACAAATAGTTAGACGAGATATTCTTTGTAATTTGGTATGTGCTTCTCTTGAAGCTGTAATAATCCATTCAGATTGTGATTATTGTGTGATAGATTTCTTTTATAGTAATAGACAAAATAAGAGTATATGAGTACTTATATTATACCTTTGATATTTGTTGTAGCCAAATATTAAAACCAAAACATTTAGAGCACAAATGAAATGTAGCTATAATTGTCACATTAACTTAGAAGTTGAAAAGGTTGCAAAAATAATTGATGATTTAACCTAAATCATGTCCATATAAACCGGCCATAATCACATGTACAAACACAAAAGTTCAAATATTCATTTCTCCTACTTTATTTTGTAATTAATTTTTAGAATTGTTTCTTGATTTTTTTCGTGTGCAGCCGTTCAGGTAACACAACATGATTCTCTTACTCATGTTACAAGAGAAGAGAAGAGGTGATGTATAAAAGTGAACTATCAAAGGAAATGAGTATAGTCGTATATTTTAATACATTAAAAGTGTGAGTTAGTTTTCATGTATCTATACTCTTTCTTTTTTCTGTCTCATCTGAAAATTTATATATATATTTTATATACTCCGTAAGAATAATACAAAGAATCTTTGAAATCCCAAAGTTCAAAGAAGCTTCAATGCAACTATAATTAATCTCATACACAAAACAAAAGCAGGTTCAATTTTTAGCATGCATTCTTACTTTACTATATATTTTATATAATTTTGTTGTTTGTGGAGTGAAAAATGAGTATTATGACCACTTTCACATAAAGTTGATTGCTTATTGGAACTTTATGGTGTTTATGAGATGGGTTTGGGTCAAATTGTATAAAGATTGAGTCTAAAGGGTTATGAAGTTATGATACTTTGATTATGAAGAGACCTTTATTTCAACTTTTATTTATTTATTTATTTATTTTTTGTTGAGGTTTTTGGATCAATTATGTAAAATCTTATGGAATATATGTGTGTATGTTAATGTTTTGCAGTGATAAAGAAACCAATAAATTCTGAGCTATGGGAAGACTACCTTGATTCAGCTATGGAAGAAGCCATGGAAGAATTTAGTTTTTTTTTTTTTTTTGAAACATCATGTCTAGGATTAGGTCCTTCTCCACACGAGAACATGACCATTACCCAATATGTAAAAAAGCTAATATGCTTTTGCTAAGGTTGAATGCGGATTATGTGAGTATTAGTAGAATATTGTTGTCTTACATCACCTGTATCTTTTAACAATTTTTTGACATTTGAAATATTATTGTAAATAACCAATGTCAACACCAAATCCATCTCACGGTTGCAACCAACGACGACCAACATCCTAGAACATAACCGCAAACTTGAACCTACAACATAATTAGTTACAATTCATTACCCGAGTCATTCGTATTCTAATTAATATATTGGTATATGTACGTGAAAGAATTATCAATTTAGCAAGAAATTTATAAAGAAGAGCAATTGAATAAAAATAACATCATATTTACGCAACAAACATTTACCTACGACCTATTGCCTAATAAAAATGCTACAACAAAATCCGCAAAAACCAATCTGTGCAGTGCATAGGTCCGAATGCCTCGTTCATTGTTATTTTTAGCCTTGGACTTATGATAATACCATAAACGTTAGACATTAATTGCAAAATTATGCGTTCACAAGAAGCATAAACTGCATATGACATGAAACACAGTTAATTAAGTGCTACTTTGTTCTTACGAAGTTCAAATTGTATTTCCAAACAGATAAGGGCATGAGGCTACATTTTAACTTTTAAATGACCATGTTGATTTAGCTATTGTTACTGATGGTGCTTCATAGTTCATAATTTTCATAATCGCAACCCATATAGAATAATATCAATATATTCTTTATCCGAATTTCCATCCATGTTTAAAGTAAAATCCTTGAGATAAATGCAATAAAATGCACATAATCAAAAGAAATAGAACTACATTCAATTAAATTCTATTTATGTCATTGTGTATAATGTGAACATATATCATATCTTTATTAATTTATATTAACAGAGTATATAAGGGCATATATGATGCTTCTTTTTAATGCACCTTTGAGTACCATGACTTACAAATCCTTTATTCTATGTACCTTTCTAGCCTTATCAATATCCTTTTACCGAATCTCCGCCGTGGACTATTTTGTAATGAATGAAGCCACCAACACCCCTGGCGGCTTCCGTTTTGACAAGGAACTCGGCATTCCATACTCAAAAATAATAATGGGTACGATTAACGAATTCATTTGGTACACTCTCTTCCAACAAAACGACCCTTCCGATCAAAAACCCTTAGATTCTGTAGACGTTTACATTGTAGAGTTGATACCTGGTTACGAAGGAATAAGTTGGGGAAATAATAAAATTAACATTAGTTCGATTTGTTTACAAGATTTTGAAGGAGACATTAGATGGAAATTCACATCCTTAATGTACCATGAAATGACACATGTGTTTCAATGGGACGGTGAAGGTCATACACCATCGATGTTGATTGAAGGAATCACGGATTTTACAGTGTTAAAAGCAGGTTATGCGCCTCTAGAGGGATTTGCAAAGCCGGGACAAGGGGATTCGTGGGATCAAGGGTATCAAACTACAGCCCGTTTTCTTGAGTATTGTGAGGAGCTCGTCCCTGGATTTGTCGCAAACCTTAATAAGATGATGAGGTTTGATTTTGATGTCAAGTTTTTTGAGTACTTAACCGGGAAGCCCGTGGATCAACTGTGGATGGAGTATAAGGCTAAGTATGAGCAGTGATAGTTTGATATTGGTTGCTTTAGTTATATTTCTGTTTGTTGCATTATCATATACTTTAAATTAATTACGGTCAAACAAAGTTATTATTTTTCACCATATTTTTTTATTTAACTATCTCACAATAAACATACTAGAGATTATCTCACACATATCTTAAGCAGGACTTGAACCCGCAACCATTTGATTATAGAGTTTTTCACACATCAAAAAGTATCATTAGAACACAGGCATTCTCTTTTTTTAGCATACTATTGAAAGATAAAATTGGTTATTGCACACAAACTTTCTTTGACAATTAAACCTTCATCGGTTAAAAATTCAACATATTATTGAAAGATAAAATTGGTTATTGCACACAAAACTTTCTTAGACTATTAAACCTTCATCGGTTAAAAATTCAAACAAAATGAACACGAAATTGAGATGATAGAGTTGATATTGTTTCTAGATTTATGGGGAGTTGCATATATATCCTTCCAAAGCCTCATAATTGCATGTATATCCAAACAAAACTCATGATTGCATATATATCTTTTCAAATCCTTAAAGTTTCCGTATATATCCAACCGAAACTCATAATCGCATATATATCTTTCTAAAATATCTTTTTCTTGGTTTGAATTTTATATGTCATTTGATCTATATATAGAGTTTACATTTAGATGGAGCGATGGATGATGCAGTTGATATCTTATTCAAGATTCGTTGATATTTAACACGGTTGAGTCGTGAACATAGTTGCTCTTTATTTTCTTAAAAATTGTTTAATGATATTTTTAATTGTTAAAAATAGTAATAAATAAAAATAATAATAATTTAATAAGTAAAGGGTATAATCGTTATTTAATATATCAACTACGTGTACTGCTTATTTTATATATTAAATTATAATTGATATATAAAATAACGAGTATATTCTTATACTTATTAAATTATTATTATTATTTATTATTATTATTTTTAACAATTAAAACTATTCTTAAACCATTTGTTAAGAAAAGAAAGAGCAACCATGTTCGGCGCTCAACCGTGTTCATATCGATTTAATCTTGAATAAAATATCAACTCGCACCATCCATCGCTCCATCTAAATGTAAACTCCTATATATATATATATAGATCAAATGATATAATAAAATTCAAAACAATAAAAGATAATTTTAACTCAAAAAAAAAAAAAAAAAAAAAAAAAGTTATAATCGTCATTTTATATATCAATTTTAATTATTAGACATTTTTTTCTATTAAAATAATCATTTGGATATATATGACAATTTAAAGGCTTTGAAAAGATATATATGCAATTATGAGTTTTGGTTGGATATATATGACAATTTTAAAGCTTTGTAAGGATATATACGCAATTATGAGTTTTGATTGGATATATATGCAATTATAAGGCTTTGAAGGGATATATGCAATTCACCCTTAGATTTATTGCAAGGGCGAAAAGACAAATATTAAAATAGATAATGAACCCTATTCCGTATAAAGGTCGTAATGAACTATTTTCTATATAACAAGAGAAAAATAGTTTTTGTCAATTAATTCTTTAATTTATCAATAAGAGAGCTCAATTGCAAAATGAATTTGTCTGATTGTCTAATAAAGTTAAAAATTGAGAATCAATTTGGTCAAAACTTTGTAATTTCGTTCGTTAAAGAAAAAAGTATGTGTCAGAAATCTAAAAAACAAAATCAATAAAAAAGGAGGGCATGTTTTCATAAACTTTCGGGTTCGTTATAAAATTATCAGAAAGAAATGCCATACGTCATTATCTGTTTTCACTCCAAAAAAACACGACATATAACATAACAGAATGGCCAACAGAAAGCACTAAATCAACATCTCCCCGGTTTGTTTAACCAAATGTATGTTTTTCCATCAATCAAACTTGAAGTGTTATCACTACTTGTAGTCATTTCTGAACCTATTTCGCGTTTTGTAACTTGTTCGTACACGGGCTAAAAAGTTAAAATACAGCTGAACTTAAATTATATTAATTGTGATAAAATACGGCTGAACTTAATATATGATATGAGGCTACATTCAAAAGAAATAGAACTACATTCAATTAAATTCTATTTATGTCATTGTGTATAATGTGAACATATATCATATCTTTATTAATTTATATTAACAGAGTATATAAGGGCATATTTGATGCTTCTTTTTAATGAACCTTTGAGTACCATGACTTACAAATAGAACTACATTCAATTAAATTCTATTTATGTTGTGTATAATGTGAATTGTAACCTATTCGTACACAGGCTAAAAAGTTTAAATACAACTGAACTTAAATTATATTAATTGTGATAAAATACGGCTGAACTTAATATATGATATGATCAAAATATGAGATACTCTACTCGAGTTTGTTCAATTTAACTATTACGGTCAAACAAAGTTATTATTTTTCAGCATATTATTGAAAGATAAAATTGGTTATCACACATAAAACTTTTTGATTATTAAACTTTCATCGATTAAAATTCAAACAAAATAAATATGAAATTGAGATGATAGAGTTGATCTTGTTTTTAGATTTACTGCATGGGCGAAAAGACGAATATTAAAATTAAAATAAATAACAAACACTATTCTGTATAAAGATCGTCAACAACCATTTTTATATAATGAAAGGAATATGTTTTGCATTAGTATAATCAGTTTTTTAATTTATCAATAAGAGAGCTCAATTGCAAATTCAAATAATCTAATTAACTAATAAAAGTAAAATTTGAGAAACAATTTGGTCAAAATTTTGTAATTTCGTTCGTTAAAGAAATTACCTACAAAAGTATGTGTGACAAAAACTAAAAAATAAACACTGTAAAAAGGAGGTCATGCTATTATAAACTTTTGGGGTTAATTATAAATTTTTTAAAAGAAATATCATACGTCATTATTTGTTTTCATTTTCCATATTTACTAATACACGAAAACACGCGACATCTAAAAAAACACAACGCCCAAAAAAAGCACTAAATCAACATCTACTGGTTCAACTAATCAAATGTATGTTTTTAATTAATCAAAGTTGAAATATTATCAATAGTTGTAGTCATTTTCCGAATCTATTCCATATTTTGTAACCCGTATGCATACGGCTAATAAGTTAAATATGGTTGAATTGAAATTATTTTGATTGTGATACAAAAATTTTGTTCGTTACGAGATTATAAATATTAAACCGAAAGCACGACTCATAAGTATCGAACAAATATAGTGAAATATAACCATTAGTTTTACTTATTGTCTCGAACCTCGTGCGTGAAACATCGCAATTACAACACAATATTAGATGAACTTTCTATTTATATGGAAGGTCCTAGGGGTTTCGCGTCCACCTTAAAGTCCATCAATGGTTTGAGGATGGTCCGTGGTGAACGCCTAATTGAGTAGAAAAGAATGACATGTGGCGTATCATCCTTGGTTTAATGATCCATGCATCGTTGCAAAGACTACCTCTAAGCCAATGAGGTAGTGATACGTATCCGCTCGTTGCAGCACTACCTCTAACTAGTACTTATATTGGGTCAATCTAAGATGGCAAGATTGGCACTGTTAGTATTACTCATTCACCCCGTGAGTGGTTAGTAATAGATGAAAAGTAAATCCATGTTTTCTGCTCTTACTGTTTATTTACGTGCTTAATTTCTTACAACTATAGAATACCTCATTCTCCCCACGAGTGGGTAATAATTGTTGTTTTGTTATTAACATAACCCGGAATGTGGATTCATGTTTTATGTTTCTTGTAAGTTGTGTACGATCTTGGTAGCTAATTATTACCCACGGGGATTTGCAATTCCTGGGGACGAGGATAGATGGGACCAAGGGTATGATATAACAACCCGTTTTCTCGAGTATTATGATGGGATCATCCCACAGTTCGTTGCTAAGCTTAATAAGATGATGAGATATTCTTTCGACGTCAACTATTTTAAAGAGTTGATGGGAAAGCCGATTGCTAGACTCAACTCAACGTTAAGTTTTGCGATAACAGAATTACCAATTGGAATTCTGATATTACTATATTAAAATTGATGTACTAAAGTTATGAGTTGATGCCCTTGTGTAGCATATATTGTTGCATCTGACTTGACTTATTAGATTCAAAGTCTTTCATGTTTAAATTAGCATTTTTTTTTCGGCAAAAATGCATATATATCCCTCCCAAAGTGAATAATTGCATATATATTCTTTGTACAAGTTTTTTTAGCATATAGTACAATGGTTTTTATGCATGCTTTGAATATATATGCAATTTTGCATTTTCGGAAAGATATATATGCAAAAGCCCCTTTTTTTTCTTCTTCTTTTCAAATGACCAATGACATTTAGAGATAACAAGGGGTTCTTAACAACCAGTTATCAATCCACCATAAACAAGTACAAGTAGCTTATACGCGCATTGCACCAACTAGTGCTCTATAATTAAACTTTTCGGCAAAAAATGTTTTCTTATTATACGTTTTATGTGACAACATCTTTAAGGATGACTATAATTTTAGGTTTTAATTTACGAAAATAGCAAGTTATTCATTGGAAAAATAGTATGATATTCGCCCCAAGATGTTGTGACAATATATAAGCGGTAGTCGATCGTATTATGGAAGTAGGAGAATAAAGTGAACTGAGAATTAATGGCTTGGTAGTCATTGTTATTAAGTGCTACTCATTAGACATTAATTGCGAAAATTATGCATTCACAATAACCATAAACTGCGTATGACATAAAACACAGTTAATTAAGTGCAACATTGTTCTTACAAAGCTCAAATTTTATTTCCAAACAGACAAGGGCATAAGGCTACATTTTAAGTGACTATGTTGATTTGGTTTAGCTATTGTTAGTAATGGCGCTTCATAGTTCATAATTCTCATAATCGCAACCCTAAATAGAATAATATCAACATATTCTCTATCCAGAATTTCCATCCATGTTTAAAGTAAAAATCCTTGAGATAAATGCAATAGAATGCATATAATCAAAGAAATTGAATTACATTCAATTAAATTCTATTTATGTCATTGTGTATAATGTGAACATATATCATACCTTTATTAATTTATATTAACTGAGTATATAAGGGCATATATGATGCTTCTTTTTAGTGCACCTTTGAGTAACATGACTTACAAATCCTTTATTCTATGTACCCTTCTAGCCTTATCAGTATCCTTTCACCGAATCTCCGCCGTCGACTATTTTGTGACGAATGAGGCCACCAACACCCCTGGCGGCATCCGTTTTGACAAGGAAATCGGCATTCCGTACACACAACAAATAATGGGTACGATTAACGACTTCATTTGGTATACTCTCTTCCAACAAAATGACCCTTCCGATCAAAAACCCTTAGATAGTGTAGACACTTACATCGTAGATTTTGAAGGAGCAGAAGGAATAAGTTGGGGAAATAACAAAATTAACATTAGTACGATTTTTTACAAGGGTGCGAAGGAGACCTTAAATGGCAATTCACATCCCTAATGTACCATGAAATGACACATGTGTTTCAATGGAATGGTGAAGGTCATACACCACAGATGTTGATTGAAGGAATCATGGATTTTACAGTGTTAAAAGCGGGTTATGCTTATGAGGGATTTGCAAAGCCGGGACAAGGGATTCTTGGGATCAAGGGTATCAAACTACAGCCCGTTTTCTTGAGTATTGTGAGGAGCTCGTCCCTGGATTTGTCGCAAACCTTAATAAGATAATGAGGTTTGATTTTGATGTCAAATTTTTGAGTACTTAACCGGGAAGCCTGTGGATCAACTGTGGATGGAGTATAAAGCTAAGTATGAGCAATGATAGTTTGATATTGGTTACTTTAGTTATATTTATGTTTGTTGCATTACAATCTACTTTAAATTAATTACGGTCAAACAAAGTTATTATAGCATATTTTCACCTTTTTTATTTAACTATCTCACAATATACATACTAGAGATTATCTCACACATATCTTAAGCAGGACTTGAACCCGCAACCATTTGTTTATACAGTTTTTCACACATCAAAAAGTATCATTAGAACACAAGCATTCTATTTTTTTAGCATATTATTAAAAGATAAAATTGGTTATTACACACAAAACTTTCTTTGACTATTAAACCTCCATCGGTTAAAAATTCAAACAAAATGAACACGAAATTGAGATGATAGAGTTGATATTGTGTTTAGATTTATTGCAAGGGCGAAAAGACAAATATTAAAATAAATAATGAACCATGTTCCATATAAAGGTCGTAATGAACTATTTTCTATATAACAAGAGAAGAATATTTTTTGTCAATTAATTCGTTAATCTATCAATAAGAGAGCTCAATTGCAAAATGAATTTGTTTGATTGAAAGTTAAAATTTGAGAATCAATTTGGTCAAAACTTTGTAATTTCGCTCGTTAAAGAAAAAAGTATGTGTGTCGAAATCTAAAAACAAAATCAATAAAAATGAGGGCATGTTTTCATAAACTTTCGGGTTCGTTATAAAATTATCGAAAGAAATGCCATAAATCATTATCTGCTTTCACTCCCCATATTTACTAATACACGTAAAAAACACGGCATCTAAAATAACAGAATGGCCAACAGAAAACACTAAATCAACATCTCCCCGGTTTGTTAACCAAATGTATGTTTTTCCATCAATCAAAGTTGAAGTGTTATCACTACTTGTAGTCATTTCCGAACCTATTCCGTGTTTTGTAACCCGTGCGTACACGGGTTAAAAAGTTAAAATACGGCTGAACTTAAATTATATTAATTGTGATAAAAAAAAATTGTTGATACACGAGATTATAAATATCAAAAGGAAAGCACGGCTTATAAGTACCGAACAAATATAGCCGAAATATAAGCATTGGTTTTACTTATAGTCTGAACCATGTACGTGAAACATCGCAATTACAAAACATTATACACGGCCAAAATCTTACATGCATGTATATTAGACTACCACTCTAAAATAAAGTTGATTCATGTATGAATCTCACGGGACTAAGAAGTATAAAAATATAAAACATGAATCCACTTTTCTGGTTATGTTAAGAACAAAACAACAATTATCACCAACTCACGGGGCGAACGAGGAATTCCATGCATGGTTGTAAGAAATTAAGTAAATAAACAATAAGAAGAGAAAACATGGATCTACTTTTCATCGATTACCAACCACTCACGGGGTGAATGAGCAATACTAACAGTGTCAATCTTGCTATCTTAGATTGACCCAATAAATGACAACAAAATAAGTTCTAGTTAAAACTAATCAAATATAAACTTGATCAATTCCAATACTAATTTATCTCTAGCCTTTGAAAAGACCGCAATACCACCTACAATTAAATGAGCTAATGGCACTAATAAGTTGGAATGCACCATACGCTATATAACAATAGAATTAGATCGAACTCTATGTTGAGTTTATGATATATATAACATACAATAAACAAGTAAACATCAATAGTACACAGCGGAAGACTAAAGATCATAACAAATAAATAATTAACTGAAAGTATGCGTAACGTACCTCTTGCGAATGTCAAATCCCTCGAGCAAAGCAAAACAACCCTCGAGCAAAGCAAAACAAAGAAGTACTTATTGGTGTAATAATAATGTCTTACAACCACGTTCTTGTACACACGAATTAACCAAACGAATCAAGCGATTGCTAGATCTAACACAAGTCCTCGTTTAAGAAAAATGAAACCAAACTCCTCATCAGAAGATGTAATATGAGAGAATATTGTTTATTGATTGATTGATTCCTGACAATCCCAAAACCGGGAATACATATAGGTCTCAAACCCTAACAAAGACATGGGCTTGGGTACAAGTACATAAACATGGGCCTAATGTAAATACTAATGACAGTCTAACACTCCCCCGCAGTTTGAGCGTCGAAATCGCGAAAGCTCGAACTGGAGATTAAAGCTAATAAACAATAAACTAAAGCAAGTAAATACAACTAAACAAAGATAAGACAACGAAAGTTGGTTCTAAAACTTCAACCCCCAAAGAACCTTCCAAACAAACGGAGCGTGTTTTTCCATAGAAAACATAAAGATCCATTTTTTTTTTTTTTTTTTTGAAGTGAGATAGATAGGGGAATGGAGGTGAGGAGATGAGAAAGCGAGAAGAAGAAAGAGAAGACGGTGAGGAAGCGAGATTTTTTTTTTTTTTTTAAACAATGTCTCGGAATTGATACCGGATTCGACACCAACAAAAGTCGCCTCGAATTGATACCACAGATTCGACATAAAACAAAATTGCCTTGGGAATTGATACCGGATTCGACATAAAACAAAAGTCGTCTTGGGAATTGATACCCTTGATTCGACATAAAACAAAAGTCGTCTTGGGAATTAATACCACGGATTCGACATATAAATAACAATTTTTTTTTTTTTTTTTTTTTTTTTTTTTTTTTTTTAATACTTTGTCGACAAAGGTTATTGGTGCTTTACATATCACCACAAACACTACTAACCATCCACTTTTTCTCATAAGATTCCCCTGCTCTCTCTCCATCTAGATAGCGATCTAAAAAAAATTCACAACTATGAACAAACTCCCGATCTAAGAACCTAAAGTGACCACGAAGCACAAACAAGGTCTAGTTTCTTGCGTCGTAGATGGAAAGACAAGGTGGTACAGTAGCGGTGGCAATGGATGTGATCGGAAAATAGCAACGGTGGCGGCGGTGAGATATGGGAGACCGCTTTCATTTGCTATAACAGAGAAAAGATTGACAGAGTTAAACATGGGCCTAATGTAAATACTAATGACAGTCTAACACTTACTTGGGGTGTTCGGCCGAATATTAGACTAGAGAGAGGAGAGGAGAGATCTAGGGTTAATTCAATGCACAAGTGTGTGAAACCCTAGACCCTAACCATCTTTATATACTAGTAGGTAAACTTAGGGAACAAGTTAGGAATTAGGCCTTGAGAGGCCCTATGGCGACCACTAATGAAAGCCCAAAGCCAAACCCATAACTTTTCCAAGTTTTCCATTTCTAGTCCTTCTCTTTCCATTTAACAGTCGTTAGTCATTTTCCGTTAAATACTTAACGATCGTTAATCGGACTTAATGTGTAATAATTAATCGTAAACATAAACATTAATTATTAACTTTAATTCTCATTCGTTAATCGTGTGCAATCTGTGGTCACGAGTTCGAATCCGGACATTCACATGTTTGTAAATATATACATTTCCAACACTCTATTGACTCGGTTTGTGTTAAAGGGAAGTTTTATCGAATCCGAGTGTGGCAAAGAAAGCAATTGCGATTTCTTCAAAGAACACTTCAACAATTGTAGGGGCCCTTTTAGGTCCATTAAAAGGTGCTTTTAAGTCAATATCATTCTTGCGCTTTGTTCGACTTGAAGCTCCATTTTCGAAATGTAAATTAAAGCAATGGTCTCGGGTTGTGGGATGATCGGGCACCGGGTCCCGATGGTTTGAATATCAAATTATTCAATCAAAATTGGCATGTTATAAAGATGACATCACTCATTTCTTTGACGAAAATCATGCAAATGGTTGTTTCAAAAGCTTTAATTTCGTAAGTCTTTCATTGCTCTCATTCCAAAAAATCTTGTCCTCAAGGGTTGAACGACTTTAGACCAATTTCTTTGATAAGTAGCATGTACAAAGTTCTCGCTAAGGCATTGACGAAATGAATTAATCGCTTATTGAATAAGTGGTGAGCCCACCACTTTGCTTTCATGAAGAATAGATAAATAACATATTGTATTTTGATTGCTAATGAGGTTATTCTCTCGTTAAAAAATCAAAGAATGGCGGGTTGATTCTAAAGCTTGATTTCGATAAGGCTTACGATACAAGTGAGTGGACATTTTTAGATAGGGTTTTTGAAAAGATGAGCTTTGGTTTCAAATGGAGAAAATGGATTCACTTTTGTTTATCTTCTGCAACAGTCGCGGTTCGTGTGGTTCACCAATAGAGTTCTTTCTAATGAAGAGAGTCTCAAGACAAGGCGACCCTCTATCGCCTTTCCTTTTCAATATCATTAGCGAAGTAATTTTCAATTTCCCACCTTCAATTAACCTACAATACTCTTATTTTTTGTGGTGCTAGTAATGAGAATCTGTTAAATGTTAAAAGAGTTCTTCGATGCTTTCAATTATCAGTTGATCTAAAGATTATACTCTTATAGAGTATGTTATATGGGTAGGGATTGACGATGGTTTAGTTCGTGTGTGGGGTGACGATCTTGGATGCTCGGTCGGTCTCATCCCTTTTCGATACCTTGATTGCATGTCGATGCTAATCCTGCCTTTAAATCGATGATGGATCCCGCATTGAGAGTTTCAAATATCGCCTATCTAAGTGGAAAACTAAGTTTATTTCTCGATCAGGTCGAGTGGTTCTTTTAAAATCGGTTTTAAATAGTCTTCCTCAATATTTCATGTCGTTATTTCAAGTGCCTGTGTGTATGATGAAGGAAATTGAAAAGATACAGAGAAGCTTCTTTTGGGGAAAAGACACATGTGAGCATAAACTATGTATCATGGATTGGGGTACAATCGCTAGAAGCAAGCCAAATGAGGGCCTCGGCTTGTGGATTCTTCGGGTTAGGAATGAAGCTCTTCTATGCAAATGGATATGGAGATATGGAAACGAAAAAGAGGCGCTATGAAGGAAGCTTATAGATGCTAAGTATGGTAGAATCGAATATAGCCTATCTACAGCAATTCCGATCAAAGCTTCGATTTCTTCAGTTTGGAAAAAGATTACATATTTTCTCCATTCGAGGTCTCCATCACGAGTTATTGCTAATAAAGGGTTGGTGCATTGTGTTGATAAAGGCGATTATACAAGATTTTGGGATGACCATTGGGATTCCCGAGAATCTTTGCTCTAGCAGCTAACAAATTAGGCCCCGTTTGTTATTTTGGGCTATGGGAAAATGGCCAATGGAAATGCAATGTGAATCTAAGGAGAAATCTATTTGATTGGGAGGTGGAACAATTTGAACCGCTCATGTTAATTTTAATTCACCGTGATGATGGCAACAAGGAACGACAAAGTTTTCTGGTCGTTTGACTCATTAGGAAAGTTTTCCTCGAGGTCATTCGGTAAAGAGACGGAGAGTTATAGTTACAGTGATCCAATTCTTCACTCGGTGTGGAAGTTTTTAGGTCCCCTAAAAGCTCATCTTTATGTTGGCAAAGTATCGTTGGCAAATTTCCAACAAGAGATATGCTTTTAAGATTTGATATCATTTCTGAGAATAAATTTGGATGACCTCTTTGTAACTCATGTATCGAATCATTTGATCATATTTTTATTCACTGTAAGTTCACTCTATCTATCTAGTTTGCATTGATTGGTGGTTGGGATTGTGATTGGGTTATTCCTAGAAATATGAGAACCTTATTTTCTTGGTGGATTGATATGGAAAAAGTAGTGAAATGTGAAGAGGTATGATGACGATGTTCTTCTCGGTTCTATGGCATGTGGGAAGCAAGAAACAAGGAAATTTTTACGGACGATGTATCTTCTTATTTGTAGGTTTTAGACTTGGTAAAATTGCGAACCGGTTGTTGGGTTAAGGCTTTCTATCCAACATGTTTATATTCATTACTTGATTTTCATGTGAACTTATTTTCAATTACATCGTGCGGCAGTACTATGTAAAAGAACGTTCACAATAAACAATGGTGTCCTCCCGTTGTAGGTTCTTTAAAGTTCAATGTTGATGGCGCTGCTAGAGGCAAACCGGGGCCCGCAGGTATCGGTGGGTTGTTAAGAAATGACTATCGTGTTGTATTGGCCTTGTTTTCAATTCCTCTTGGTGTTTTAGACTCTAATGTTGTGGAAGTAATGGCAATAAAAGAAGCTTACAGGATGTTAAAGGAGAAGCTAAATTTGTCATCGTCCAATATTATTGTTGAAAGTGATTCCCTAAATGCAATTTCTTGGGTTCGTCATCCTCTTGAGAGACCATGGCGGTTGTTGTCTCACTTTCAAGAGATTGATATTTTCCTTTCAACTAACGAAAACCGATCGATAGCTCATATCAAACGTGAATGTAATTGTGATGCTGATAAGTTAGCTAAAGAAGGATTCCTCCATTCTGCCCCTCTTAGCATCTAGAATTTATGATTTAGTGCAGCAAATGAAGCTTGTTTTGGGCTTTTGATTTGCGGGGTTTAATTGTTGTTTTTTATTTCTATGCCTATATGTTGGTGTCTTTCTTTTTATCCCATGTACACTATTTTGTCTATCAAAAGCTAGTTTTTGTATAGGTAGCTATGGAGTTTATTATGACTACATTTTGTAAGCTCTTTTTGTGGCTGGACTATGGACAACATAATCTATCATATTGTCATACTTCTTGTCGGTTAACCATTGTGAACGGTGTTGGAAACATAGTAGGTCATGACCATAGACGAAACTTGACAAGTTTAATTAGAGGTCGTGGTGAATATTGCAGACTAGCGGATCTGATGGTTGACATTCGTTCGGACATGGTAAAGATTGTGGCGGCACCTATAGTAGACGAGGACTTATCGCGATGCCAACATACCAATTTACTGATGTCCATCGCGACGTCGCGTCAGCACGACACCGTGTAGTGGATCGCTTAACACCTACAAGACAACCATTTTGACCTATTAGTCCTAGTATCATATGCGACCGAACAGCCGCACCCTAATTACTAGATCGTCATGCTATAATAATTTCGTAAACACCTAGCGAAGATATGGAAAACATATAAAGTAGCCCTATGTTCGGATCTGACAATATCTACCATAATCAAAAGGTACAACAACCCGGGCGACCAGAGTTAATAGAAATGTAGCCACTGGAGCCATTTTAAAAAGGGAGAAATTTGCACTACTTGGTGAAATAAGTTTTTTTTATAATCAATTTAAAACCATCTATCAAATTCTTTCTCGATACATTCTTCAAAAAATCCGATTCGGGCAGATTCTTCCCCCAACTAACGAAGAGATCTTGGTGGAATTGCCACATATGAAATTGAAAACAATTTTGCAAAGAAAAAGACCACTTGTTTCTCGAGAAGATATGGGAAACATGCTCAATATCATCTGATTGAATAGTTGACCCAACCCCTTGTTGTTTGAAAAAAACCCTCCACTTCTATTGGTATTTTTTTCACGTAAAGCAGACATGAGATAACAAAACCATTGTTTCAATAAGATTTGAATAGTATGCCCGAATTCAAGTTGACTCTATTTTGCCTCTTCCACGGAGAAAGACGATCATACAATACCCAATCATGGTCCTTGCGGATCGAATCAGCCTTATAATATACAAAGAAAAACTTTAGATATTTGATATTTTTCTCTTTGAATAATATCTCAATTCCAACTGGCAAACTGTGACGTATTTATATTAGAGGAGCCAATTACAGTTTCATTTAAATTCCGTACTAATAATAGCCACCATTACAAAATACGAGGGTTAAAAATATACGTGTGGCAAAAAAATTTGAAAGCAACGACCCATCCCGATCCCCACAAAGTCCCGTCGTGATTATGACAACTCGCTAATATAATGCATCTACTATTGATGGCAAGAAGTAACATGGATCCAAAAGTTAAGGTCCAAACAAAGATTTTCTTCTCCACAACTTCCAAACACAATGAAAATATGGTAACAAAGATTTTTAATAACACAAAAAAGTGTCATCAAATTTAACCTTGTAATACTTTTTAGAAAGTGTGAGAAAAATCTAAAATTATGAGATTTAATGACACTTTTATATATAAAATATGTCACAAAATGCAAAACTATGTATTCACACTTTGTTTGTGTCATCTAAAAATACGGGGTTTCTTAATATGTGCCCATGGATATACTAAACACATATAAAAGATATTTCAAGTTGATTAAGTTATAAAATGCATATAATTAAGGTAACTTTTTTCTATAATTAATGTTCGATAATTGCATTTTTTTTATATATAAAAAGGATAGATGTGTTCATTTAATGCACCCGGGCACATGTTAGCGAAACCCAAAAATATATAGTTTAGATGGGGGAACATGAAGAGAATGGGATAATCGGTATGATCTTACTCCGATTAATTTTAACACGGTCGTGCATCAAGATTATCGCTTTAAGCTTTAAGGTACGAACTCATAGATTCGCCAAATTACTTAAAACAAATGGCCACGGACACAATGGTAGAAGGAATTGAGTGAATTTCATAAGCGAAGGCATGAGTATCAGTGTATCACATTCACAAAAATGAACGAAAAAAAACTTTTCAAAAGGATAAACAACATATATAATACTCATTTCAAGAAAAATGTAACTTATGTACATAGAAAGGATTGTTCAAGAAAACATTAAAAGGAATTGAAGGAGTGTTCCAATAGTATTGTTAATTTGTTACCTATACCTTTCTCCGACCAACACACATGAAGGTAAGAGAGACATGAAAACAAAACCAACAAGTCACAGTAACGCGATTAAAAGCAGTTTAAGCACTCGTTTAAGCGTTTCTTTCTTCTAGTTAATCTATACGAAGCGATGTTTTTACCACATATTTAAAATAAGAAACGTAAAATGTATTGCTTTAAAATTTAAATTGCCCTATTTAAAGGATCTATGGTTACCATAACCCAGTGGCCTGGAAAGGACTACACTTCATTTTCAAACTTACATTAGTGTTGGCAATAGATGTTGATATTTCACAATAATCTGATATCCACCCATATGATAAAATATAACAAATTCTGGATTTTGAAAACACATTGTCACATTTAGATATATCCAATATACATATTTAGCAGCCCTTGTAAAGAATGCAACAGAATTTACAAAAATAAAATCATAGCAAGATGTGTCTGCAATTGTTTGTGTATAATTGTCTATATATAAGTGAATGCCGGGTATTCATAGTTCATGCATCTTAAGTCACTAGCTAGTCAATCAAGCTAGCCATGGCGCCCTATACCATTTTCATGTGTACCCTCTTAACCTTCTTGTTATCTTTTCATGGCATCGATGCCAACGTCGTAAAGTACAATGTATATCACATTGCCGAAAAACATCCTGGTGGAATCAAATTCACAAAAATAATTGGAATTCCATACACAAAACAAATAATGGCCAAGATCAACAGCTACATTTGGGCAACCATTTTCCAACAAAATACAGACGCTGACCGAAGATTGTCGATTCTGTTGATCTTTACCTCAAGGACTTCGATGGAGCCAAGGTATCACTTGGGGTAGCAACAGGATTAATGTTAGTGTGATTTATTTAAATGGGTACCAAGGGACTTGAAATGGAATTCACGTCCCTCTTGTACCATGAAATGACACACGTTTTCCAATGGAATGGAGAGGGTAAAGCCCCGACGGGATTAGTAGAAGGGATCGCGGATTATACTATTCTGAAAGCTAATTACTTCCCTCCGGCTTTTGCAAAGCCTGGGACTGGGGACAAGTGGGATCAAGGTTATGATTTCACGGCTCGTTTTCTTGAGTATTGTGACAGTCTCGTCCCAAACTTTACTGCAAAGCTTAACAAAAGAATAAGGAAAACTTACGATGTCTCGTTTTTTAAGGAGTTAACAGGGAAGCCTGTGGAACAACTATGGAAGGATTACAAAGCTAAATATGCTGGGAAGAACTAATAAAATGTGTGATGTTTAGTGAAATAATTGAATATGATAATTATTAAATAAGCTTTCTTCTATAAATGGTGTAATCCGATATTTGTTAAGGTAATCAAGGTTTTGCAAGTTATGAAAACTATAAATGTATCCAAGCTTTAGTTTAACCATATATGTTGGTTTCATTTCATTGACACATACATTTGAACTGAGCAGGACTCTTCCAAGATTGACAGAATTAATGACATACAGCAAGTTATCGATAAAGCATATGTCTATATCTGCTGTATACCATATCAGCTGGTTCAAAGCTAGAATAAAACCTTAATTACACCTCCATTGGGTTCGATTGAGCCCGATCGACTACATGTAGCTCCGCTCTGGTTGTACCAAAAAAAATGCGAGATAAACAGTTTTTATAAGCAAACCAAACAACAACATACACCACAATAAACAAAGGGTCTATCTTATCATCTACAACTGATCATCATTGTAGTATTATTTGTTATTGTAATCAAAGAAACCCCGAATGAAATTATCTTTAATAACATGGTTAGCCAGCGACATCGATTTCAATACACGCCGTGTCTAGGTAACCAGTATAGAGAAACCTTGCTCGTATACCTGTTTATTAAACGAACCATAACATATCCAAGTATCCAACAACATTACAACATTTTAAAACCAGACTCTCCGCGGCATTTCATCAAACACCTTACACGCAACTACAAAAGACATCAAACCGCGCCACATATCTCCTTCAACTTACTCGCGCCTTGATCGACCTTATACTGCCACAAAACCAGACAAATTTAGCTCAATGTCAGTTCATAAATTCATGGGTAATGATCAAATGAATGTAAACTGTAAAAAACTGACCTTCTGAAGAACCCATAGAGAGTGCTTGTAAGCACGATGAAAAACCTCCTCGAGAGCTGCGGGATCGTTCGTGTCGAGTTCACGATAGTTGACGAAGTTTTCACGGGCGTATTTGGCGTAGTATGAGCGGGAGTCTGCTGGGAGGTGACGGACTAGCCGTAGGACTTCACCGTATATGCGCAAGGCTCTCAGCATTTTGAATTTTGGTTGTAAGTTGTTATGGATGAAATTTGGGTTTTGTTAATGTTTTGGGCTATATATGAAGTGTTTGGGTTGGGCCTAGTTTAGTCATAGTACTCTTGTGAATCGATTAGCATTTGACTTTTGGAAGTTTTAGAATTTTATAAAATTGTATGCTTTATCTAGTGGACAACTCTAAATCATTTTTATTTCAGTGTCATGTTATCTATACTATCTAAAAAGGAAAAATGATCAAAATGAAAAGTGAAAAGTGAAAAGTCAATAAAAGTGAAATGTGGAAAATATTAATAAGAAAATGTTAAAATAATTAATTATAAACAATTTCAACTATTAATACATATGTTTCAAAAAGAAACTATTAATACACATCGAAACCGGTTTGACCTGGGACGCTCAAACCCATGAGTTAACCCGGTTTAATTTGACCTGCTTTCGACCCAATCCGTCGGGTTGACCGGTTTATATTGATCCGTTTTTGACCGGAATCGGTTCAACCGGTTGAACCTCCTGGTCGAACCTGTTTCGAATATTATGTTTAATCCCCACCTCAAACTTTTATTATTTTTGTTTATAACCCATAAAAAATTTTATCACTAAAACTATTCATTATAAACGTCGTTCTTGTCTTGCAAGACTTCGTCTAGTCTTTTAATACATAAAACAAATAATAAATGATGGTTAGAAATTTCCATCTATTGATAACCTCATCACTCTAATGCTAAAAACTATTCAATTAAACCTCAACTTATCTTCACCTCTCACACAATAAGTTTTTTTTTTTTTTTTTTTTTTTTTTTTTTTTTTGGTGCAAAAGGGTGAAATATATTAATACCACAACGTTTTGTACATCATTTGATAACATATGACCTTTTGGACATGCTCAAAGAACAAATACTAAAAAGCAAACCAAGAAACAAAACTATATCTAACAATACTAGCCATCATTATACATAAACAATACTCCCAAACACCCTCAGAGCTTATTAGAGCACAACATCCATAGATTTAGACCAAACCTTTAGGAAGCCAAAAGCATAACACCAAGAAATCAGTCAATGTAGTGCAGATCTACACTCCTAACGTCTGCAACTTTGAGAACAACAGAGGATTTTTTCACACTCAACCCCATTAGCCTTGCCCTCACAGTGTCACATATAATTTTGTATAGAGACTGCCAACTCCTTTCTTCATTTCTAAAGGTTCTAAAATTTCTTTCTTGCCAAATGAAATACACTACTGTCCTTAGGCATAGTCTTCTAACAATGCTCCATATGCTCTTTTTACATGGTTTATTGGCTAAGAACATCACAATCTGCTCCCAAACTTTGTCCTGAACCTCACACCCCATCATCTTCTGAATATTGTCCCAAATCACTTGAGAGTACTTGCATTTAAAAAAAGGTGATCATGAGACTCATCATTTCCTCCGCATAAGCTACAAACCATCATATCATAACTGCCCCATTTTTACAATCTATCATGAGTGAGAAGTTTATTTTGTATGGCCATCCACACAATAAATGAATGTTTGGGTATACATTGTGTATACCAAACAAGAGAGCTCCAATAAACTTCAAATGCACTTCCACTTAGATCCATATAAACATTCTTCATACAAAAGTTCTTACAAACCCCATTATTATCAACCCAAATCACTTTATCCTTCTTATTCTGCCTGATTGTAAGAGTCACAACATTACTCAAAACAGGATATGTACCAAGCCATTCCATATTGCATTTCCATGATCCATTTTCAACCATATCAGCAACATAACAGTTTCTATTAATTCTAGCATTATACAAACTTCTGTAGGTAACATGATCAATGAGAGGCCCTAACCCACGCCAGTTGTCATACCACATATAAGTTTCCATACCTATACCAATCTCATATTTGAAATTTCTTCGCACTAAATCTCTTATATCTAAGAGATTCCTCCATCCCCAACTCTCACACAATAAGTTTTTTTTTGGTGCAAAGGTAAATTTATATTAACTTTCCAAGAATTTGTACAAAGACATAAGAATAACAAGCTAAACCGGACATATCCAGGTTCATATACAACTAAAATATACTATACTACCATCGAGATCGACATCGACACAAGAAGACTTATACATCCGCATCACTTCCATATCAACCCAACCACGATAAGACACCTCACCGCAGATAACAAGATCCACACTCCATTTACCTTTATTGCACCAATACCATCTAGCTACATTTCCAACTCTTCTTTCCACTAAAACCACTCAACCTACAACCACGTGAGTCTAAGTAGAAAAAAAGAATTGGCATCACTAGGAACCCATTACCCTTCCCATCAAGGGCTATGCCAAGCAATCTACATTTCCATCTCAAAAATGGCTTCAATTGCTTGAGAACGCTCTCCTTGAGGGAAGCCAACCCATTACCTCCTTTGAAAATGTATTGAGGGGACCAAGAAGGATCATCTTTCATTCCTCTCTATTCCCATCATCATACATTATTCACCCAAGCCATTTACCCTTCTCAAATAGAAGAATCTACTTTATGGTACATTCATACAGTTGGGACCTCCTACTTAGCCAAACAAAGAAGTCCAATTCTCTCCCAAGGCCAAATTGGAACAATCTAAGAGATTATCATAGGTACAGTCCTACAGTTAGAACTCCAAAGTACAAGAATTCTTCAATTTGAATGGCCTGCATATAGAAAGTCAGCAAAAATTATCAGCAGCTGATGAAATACCAAGGATCCAAACACCCCTTCCACTATATCAGAACACATAACATCAATCTCAAACTCACTATACTTCATCAAACTCTGTATCACTACCCTTATGCAATATATATATCAGAAGGACAACCAAGCTCCAATCAAGTGTTTTTCACCCTCAAATTCACATCCCACTCATGAGCAATTCTAACTATAGCAGCAGATTTCCTCACTTGCAGGCTCAGAAGATGAAGTTTAATGCCATCAATAATCAATTTGAATAAGTAGTCTGTACTTTTCTTTTCACCAGTAAAAATCCTCCCATTTCTTTCTTTCCAAATGTTATACACTACTGCTCCAAAACTAATTCTTCTTAGAACATTATCAATGGAATTGTTACATTTCATATTACCAATTTCTTTCACAATATCATTCCAGTTATTAGCTCGCACATTCAACTTTAGCTTTTCCAATAACTCCCCAAATCTTGTTAGAGTATTCACATTTAAAGAAAAGGTGATCATGTGAATCTTTACATTTCGACAAAGAGGCAAGCTAATTGTTGGTTGTTACATCGATTCCACTTTTCCATTCTATCATGAGTTAAAAGCCTTCCATCATCGCAATCCAAAGAACAAAAGCATGTCTTGGTAAGCATTGACTAAACCAAACTATTTTCCACCAATCAACCTTTACTCTTTTCTCTCATATCTTCCCATACACCTTTAGTAGAAATTTCACCTCTATTCCACCATTAGTTCTCCATATGCACTCATCTCTTTTATCCTATCTTATAGTGGGAACTCGAGATTAAAGATATTAGGAACATGTCACCAATAATCGTGCCAAATCCACTTATTATTTACAATCATTTCAAACCACACTGCTTTCATTTTGAAATCTAGCATCATACACGCCTCTGTAACTAATAAACTGATTCAAATTACCCATGATATTCCAATTATCATGCCAAACAGATGTGTCTTTCCCATTACCAATGTTGTGGATAATATGCTTTCTAACTTTATCTCTTAATCTCAAAAGGGATTTCCATGTAGAACTATCTTGACTATCTTCATCCACTTCCCAGATACTCTTCCCTTTTAGTTTTACACTGTTTACCCATTTAACCCATAAACTATCTTTTTTAGTGGCTATATTCCAGATTTGCTTCATTAAGAGCACTTCATTCCATAAACTGGTTGATTTCAATCCCAAACTACCTTCACTCTTAGGGTAACACAGATTATGCCAAGACACTTTTGCCTTTCCCTTTCCATTTAAATTCTGATTCCATAAAAAGCTCTTAAAAATCCTTTCAATGTCCTTGGCCACTGTTTTTGGAAGAAGAAAAACAGTAGCCCAATAAGTGTGCATAGAAGCTAAAACTGAGGTAATAAGCTGCAATCTTCCAAAGATATGAGAGGGAATTATTTTTCCAATCCAAAACTTTACCCTTAACTTTATCCAAAAGAGGCTTGCAATCATTTAAACTCAACTTTTTAGCAACTAAAGGAACTCCCAAGTATTTAACAGAAACTTCCCACTTGAAATGGTAAACTGTTAAGAATTTTAGCCCTTTCACCCCATTCAACATTACTAAAGAACACAATTTTTCCTATATTTGGCTTTAAACCGTAAACATTGTTTGAATTCTTCTAAAGCCTCCTTAATCACAGTGATAGAATGTAAATCTCCATGGCTTAAGACCAAAAGATCATCTCCAAATGACAAATGGGTAATTTTCAACTCTTGCGACCTTTGTGGAATTTGAAGTTTTTATCCTTCTCTACTTTATTAGCCAGGATTAGAGAAAACACCTCCATAACCATGGTAAATAAGTAAGGGGAAATAGGGTCCCCTTGCCTTAAACCTCTTTCACTTTTAAAGAATCCCACCCTATCTCCATTCAGGCTAATAGAGAAAGTAGCAGACCTCACACAACTCATAATCCAGTTCACCATTTATGAATGAAACCCACAGTTAATCAAAGTACACTGTAAGAAATCCCAATCCACTGTATCATAAGCTTTTGCTATATCAATCCTGAGAGCACACCTTTTAGGACCTTTCCTGTTATAACCTTTTAACAACTCCTGAGTGATTAGCCGGTTATCTTGAATGAGCTTTCCAGGAATGAAGGCACTTTGGTTAAGGTTTACAAGTTTATGAAGCCCACCCTTTATTCTATTAGTTAGGATCCTACTAATCACTTTATAGATGACATTGCGGCATGATATAGGTCTCAATTACGATACTTGGAGGGTTGTTGGATTTTAGGAACAAGGGTGATCACAGAGCATTGATTTCCTTAAGAATTTACCGGATATGAAGAATTCTTTGATAGTTGTACATACATCAGAACCAATAACATCCCATAATTTCTTGAAAAACACAGCAGAAAACCCATCAGGACCAGGAGCTTTTGTATCACCCATCTCAAACACAGCTTCCTTTATTTCTTTATTAGTTACTTCTACAATCATGGCCAAGGCTTCAGAATCATAAAGTTTAGAAGAAAATAGCTCCTCTACATTATCCATCTCCTTCACATTGTCTTTTTTACCCAGAAATTCTTTAAAATGCTCAACCAACTTCTCTGCAACTTTATCACCTTCAACCCTATTCCCTTTCTCATCACAAATACTCATCACTCTACTAGCATGCTTCCTTCCTTTCACCACTTTATGAAAATAACTGCTATTTTTATCACCTTTACTAATCCAGTCAATCTAATTAGCCATTTGAACCAGCAATTTTTCCTCATCTTCTATGGCTTCTAAATATTTTTCTAACAATATAGCTTCATTAGCTTTAATCACAGGATCATATGGAAACTTATCAACTCTAATTTGGGCTAGCTTAAGCTCTTCTTTAATCCGCTTAACATGTTCAAATAGGTTCCCATTCTTCCAACTAAGCTTCTTCAAATGGGGTTTCATATTCTTAAGCTTCTTCACAAGTTTATACATATCAACACCATTAACCTCAATATTTCATTCCTTCTAACAATATCTAAGAAATCGGCTTATCAACAACATAATTTGCAAATCTAAAAGGTTTAGCTTGCTTTTTCCCGCCATTAGGAAAACTAAGAACCACAAAGACTATGGTCGGAAGTCACATAAGGAGGAAATTAACATAAGCCCGAGAGAATTTACCTATGAAAGCATCATTAGGCATACCTCATCCGGTTTTTCATAATACTAGTAGATGGGTTTTTTTTGAGATTTAAGCCAAGTAAAGAATAACCGAGTACTACGAGACATAAACAACTTCTATTGAACTTACACAATCTTTAAACTCATTCATATCATTAGTCAAAGCACCCTCCTCCAGTAGTGTTCATGGACATTGAAAGTAACATTAAAGTCACCAACTAGGATCCAAGGTTGGTCAAGAACAAAATTCTTTAAAATAACCAAGTCTTTCCATAAAATTCTCCTTTCTCTACCAAGATTTTTAGCATACACAAAGCTACAAAACAACTTAACTTTGGTACTAAGAACTTCAATAAGGCATAACATCACTTGGCTAGTCATATGAATAACCATAATATCAACCTTATCTCTATCCCAACCCACTAGAATTCTACATCCTTGACTACTATGAGTAATATTAGACACCCAATCCCAACTCCCAAAAGCTTTTTCACTCACTTTACTAAGCTTATTGGCTTTCACATGAGTTTCTAAAATACCACAAACCTGAATATTCTCCTTTTTAATCATCTGTAAAACTTCATCTTGTTTTTTCTTTTGACACATACTCCTAATATTCCAACTAGCGATTTTCAAATCCATTAAAAAACAGACAAAACCGTAGAATTCTGTCAATATAGGACATAAGCATCCCTACCCCTCAATATTATCATTTGTACAAACATTATTTACATTTTCACTAATTTACTCTACATCCTCTATGTCTTCATCTTGAGTATTACTTGCCTCTTTCTCAAAGTTGTCCTGACTTAAGCTAGCATACTTATTAGCATTTGACTTAGATGTCTCACCCTTTTCCATTCTACCATTCCATCTTTTATCATTATGCTTCGCATTATGATTTTCTCTTAGATCTTTTCTTCCAATCTCATTCCTCATCTCAACATTCTTTTTAAAATTGTTAGCTCCACTACTAATGTTACCAGGTTTAGTCTGAGTTTTCACATTCTTCTGTTTCCTATTTACTTCCCTAAATCCCTCCTTATCAATACCTCTATCCTTATCCAACTCATTATTATTCTTTAGAATGGCATTTTCCTCCTCAGTTCTAGGTCTTTTCCTACATTTACCCATTGAATGCCCAAAAACTTTACAATGACTACACACCTCATGTTTCCATTGATATTCTATCTTAACTTTTTCACACCTATGGTTTTATTTTGTTTATCCCTATAATGTATATCTATATCATCTTTTATACCATTCTCCACATCAACTTCAACCAAAACTCTAGCAAATTGACTTTACCCTTACCCTCATGACACATCTCGAAAGCGGTCAAACTATCCATTCTTAATGGTTTTCCTAATCCACTAGCTATAGCCCTTATACCCTCAACACTCCATGCCTCCAAAGGTACATTCACTATTTTAGCCCAAATAGGTATCTTAGTTTTTTCAACCATTTCCATGCCTAAGCTAGGATCCCACCTCTGTACAAACATAGGTTTATGATTGACAATCCAAGGACTCTGCTCAACAACACTATTTAATTCCTCTTCATTTCTAAACTGGATAAAACACTGACCCTCCCCATTGACATCAATCTCAACTACCCCAAACTTACCCCACATCCTCCTAATATGATGCCTCAACTCATTAGCAGACATCTTATATCCTACAAATTGCCCACATACAGTAAGATTCCACTTAGTACTACCTTTATTCACTATATCAACATCAAAAATCACAACCTCTTTCCCATCATCACTAACTTTAGTTTGCTTAAACAACGCCTAGTATCAAATTTAGTTTCCTTATTTTTAACAACAGATGCATATGATTTAACATTATCACCTTTACCAAGATTCCCACTATCCTTCATAGAACCCGGATCATTACCCATATCACAATCAATCACAATATTCACAAGAGGACTAACCTTATCAGTATTATTCCCCTCCATATTAGCCTTCTCAGAAGTACTACTCATATCAGCATTATCAATCCCCTTTCCACCAGTATCCCATGCCCTTATCAGAACCATCACTCCCAAATCCCTCCTTATCCACAATATTGCCCCCAATTTCCCCATCATTCTGAATCCTGGATTCACTATCAATCACTACATGTTGCTTCTCATTCCTCTTGTTGCTCAAAGGATCCATTATATGATTGTTATATCTCCCCGGAATCTTAACATTTCTCTTCGATGAACGCTTATTTTTAGTCATGATCAATTTGAATAGATCGTAACTAAGAATGTAATTAGGTTTAAACGAGCAACAATTGAATGGATCAACCAATACGAACTATACTACTGAGACAATTAACCAGGAACTAGTGAGAATTAAATGCTAAATGAGTAAGAATTGTGGTAATTTTTGGTTTTTTCATGGTGAAAACGCGGGAAAATTAAAATTGGGGTTTCCTCAAATCTTAACTAAAATCTAATCAACACACATCATTGTGTTCTCAATGATGAGTAAAATCGATTACTGAATTCAGATCTAAAATCCGCTAAGGATCGAGTGCAGAAATGACCAGACATGTTGAAGGCACTTATTAGCGATCGTATGGTTGGTAGTTAAAGGTGTGGGTGTTTAAGGGTTGGGTTGACACATTTGGTAGAAAGGTCACACAATAAGTTAACAATAGAGGATGAGCAATATCAACTTATTGCCCCATTAAGTCATTTTCAACTTTTAACTCCAATGTATTAACCTATTCTCAACCCTTTCCTAACCTCTCCATTAAAGATGCTCTAACCCACCTCTTAATAGCCGCAGTGGTGACCGTCTAACCAAATACATAAAAATGTTTAACTCTATACAAACATACTTTGTAATATACCCCATACGAGGGGTGAGCAGGGTTTAGTTTGGTTCGGTTATTAACCAAAACCAAACCATAACCGCATATGTTCGGTTATTGAAAATCGAAATCATTCGGTTTCGATTAATAACCATTTGGCTAATCGATTATAAAGGTTAAAGCAGGTCGGTTAATTAGTTAATTCGGTTAACCAACATGCTTTGGGATCTTGTAAATTTTGCCAAATAAATTCGACGCGACTATAAAAAAATATCGAGAAGACACATAGTTAGTAAGCAAAACACAATTCTTTTATTAAATCATCGCTTTAGATATTTCTCATACAAAATAATTTGAACAAACAATCTAAATGAAAACATATGAACAAATTTAACGATGGACTTCATTGATTCCTAATGAAAGACTAAGACTAAATATATACCGAAAAACACTTGACCAAGATTGTCTTAACACATTAATATGAATAAAAATATGTATATGCACAATGGTTTGGTTCGGTTATTAACGCTTTTTATTCGGTTTGATTTGGTTTTCAGTTAATTTGCTCTACCCCCTACACACACTCAATTTGGTTGAATATTAACGGCTAGCTATTTTTATTTCTTTTTGAACGACAATATGCTATCGCACAACATATATGCATTACGAAATTATCTCACATATATTAAGTTACACTTGTATCCACAATAATTTGATTGAAAATCTTCCCACAAAACAAGTATTAAAACACTAATTATAATTAACACACGTCCAAATGCCATTCTGCATTTTGTGCGGGTTAAACTTAGGTTTCTACCTTAAAAGATATCATATTTGACACCATTTGTTTTTCTCGAATAGCCAAAAAACTATTTGACACCATTATAATTAATCATTTTTTTGGTATTTTATGAAACTTTTGACATTTTTCCCCACTTAATAGAATTTTTTGAAGGGCAAAATTGTCACATAATACCGTAAACGGATGAATTTGAAAGAAAAGACTTCAAAAGAAAAATATTGTTCACTACCCACAAAAACAAATGGTGGCAAGTATGATCAATGCATTTTAATGCAAATATGTTTCACGGTTAAACAATTATGTTTTTAACGTATGTTGTATTCATAGCTTGTATTTTGAGTATATATAGCATTTTGATGTTTAGGTTACGATATATGGAAACAATTAATATGTTTTGGGATTGACTATTTATCCATACATTAAACGATCAAAATAATGTATCAAATATTGCAATTTAAATATGAAAAATTTAACTTATATTGTATGTCATGTATTCATAGCTTGTATTTTGAGTATATATAGCATTTTGATGTTTAGTTACGATATATATGAATTATCGATTCTTAGTCATTGTTTATTTCATTAATATGTTTTGGGATTGACTATAACAACTTCATTGTTAAGAGGAGTTGAAAAGTTTGAATCTGATCATATAACATTATTGTTTATTTTCGATCTGGTAAAATGTTTGAATGATATCAAATATTGCAATTTAAATATGAAAAATGTTATATTTATTTTTTAAAAACACGCTAAATGTTTCAACAATGTCAATTGTATATCTACGTCAAATCAATAAATGTATGTAAATGCTTATTATACATATATGTGTGTTCAAGTTGCAATTTTGTTACATATTTTTAATAACATTTTTGTAAAATAAGAAAAAGTCTATGCATACACGTAACTAAGAGAGAAAAAAAATATAAATATAATTAACGCAAAAACAAAATTAAAACACAAAAAACATAAATAGAAATAAATTTATAAATCATTAAGAGACAATAAGATATTTCCTTCATTTCTTAACGAGTAAGACCCAACACATTTTACTGGCTTTTACTTTAAAAAAGAAACCTCTAACATTTTACCGTCTCTTACCGAGTCAAAGGTAAAAGACAATAAAATGTATTTTTTGAAAAACAAATACCCCCGATACTCCTTTTATGCATCATACAGTATAACGTTAGTTTAAGACAACCATATACAAGTGTGAGCTTTGTGGTCCAAATTAAATCCAACTTAGTATCCATATAAACTAACATCGTTCTGCCCATTTATGCCAGTCATTAAGAGACGATGTCGTTGTTGTTGATATTAATGTCGATGTTGATATATAGATACAGCTCGATATAGTTATAATACTCACCACGTGTATCCTTTTTTTACCTTACGTATCCATGCATGCCTCAAGATTCCACGTCCCTACATGCATATACTTCCTTATAACCCATCTATTCAATACTTCGTCGTCTAACTAAATAAATTGTCATAAGACCATATAAAAATTGCAGTCCATATATAAAATAAACTATCCAAAATCTAGTTTATATGTACGTATTTGTATATAAGGATCAATCAACGATTCAACTTCTTTCATTCAAATCAATCCTATTGAGAAACTACTAGATAGCTAGATACCATACGCTTTCATAAGTGCATGAAATTATATGGCCCTCGCCAAGTGATGACCCGGTGCAACAGCACCACGTGTACTTCCCTAAAACAGTCCTGCTAGATAAGCTACCGAGTTGTGCTTTTATTTTCGTTAATTTTTATACCATGCATATCCTGCGTAACAGGATGATAAAAATGCTCGTAAAAACTAATTACAAAAATCAATCTAGTTGATGTTTCGAATTTCTACTAAAACAGTACGTGTCGATATGTCAAACATTGCACATAAATGCATTTTCATAGTTTCAAATATATCAATTTTAACATAGTGAAATTGTTGAATATATGAGTGCGTGGCTTCATGTTGTATTATCCTTACCAAAAATATATACCACTCAAAAGATATAGCAATGCAAATTATGTTAGAAAAATCTTGACACGACGAATTTGATACAAGAGCTTAAGCGTCACGGACGAAAAAATCAACATCGCGATATTAATACATATGAAACAAAAACCAACACGAAAACAAACGACTCGTAACCACCAATTCCATAAATCACTCTTCTACGGCCATAAGCACTTCCAAGTTATCCAAATTTCATTCACTCGTCTACTCTATAAAATGACTATAATCTCACCACTCTTTACTAAAAACCCTACAGCTACACTCACATACACAAACACAAAGATTTTAAAACAAAAATTTTATTAGTTTGCATGAAAATGGACCTATGGTCATGGATCACTGAGTTACCAAACTCGGACGAGTGGCCAACCGATCCATCTTCTGAACTCGCTTTCCCTTTAGCGAGTTCAACTGACTCACTGCAACTCAAAGCAAGAAGAAAGTTCACTTCAAACTCCGATCTTTTATCAATCACCTTCTACATTTCATATGAAGAAAAACCCTTGTGGGTCTCTGACACGTGTCAAGTAAACTCAAACAAACCCTTCTTACCACTTGTACTACAGCTCTTACGAGAAATCATCTCACGTTCACCTAATGCGCATGATAGCATCAACAAAACATGCCCACGTTCGAACCTCCAAAACTTAAACTCGAGCCGGTTGCATGGGTTTTGGACTCTCATTCACCGAAACATTTGCATCTTTTTTAACTTAGTTTTTTAGCTAGGCTATTTTGGTTATGTGCTTGTGATGCGCCTTCTGAAGTTGGTTCGGTTTATTTTAACTCGATGTTGGCTCCAAACCTTGAAGCGTTCTCGTCAGCCCATGCGCCCGTTTTACGGGCTTTTTGCGTTGCATCGGGTATAGACGTGGAGCTAAGTATTATGAGGACCTTTGGTTACATGTTAACAAAGTGTTTAATGTTAAAAGAAGTCGGTGTTGGCTTACAGTTGCTAACACCTTCATGCAACGTTGGGTTCTCATACGCAGCAGAGACTCATGGGCTATGGGTTTTGAAAGGGTATGCGCCGCTTATGGCTATGACGCGCTGCCGTTCGAAGGTGAATGATGCGCGTAGTTTATTTGAATCTAAGGAGTCTGTGCTAAAATATGCCTTGGCCCATCAACAAGTTGAGGTTGTTGTCCAATTGGAATATTCAGTCGAGTTTAAGGAAAACTATATTTTGGTTAATGCACGTGTTGATAATATACGTGTCCATGTCGCGAAACTAGGGTTTAACAAGGATGAGGAGAATGTTTATATGAATGAGAGGCACTTTCCTAGTCGGGTTCGGGTTTGGGTTGGGCCTGAAGCAGGATCGAGCTATGTGACCGGTTTAAGTTTGGGTCGGTCCACGGATAATAACGAAAAAGAGATTGAGACACAAAAGGTAGTAAAGGCTAGTTTTGGAAAAATGAAAGTTCCTAAGGTGAAATCAATGAGTACGACGACAACAAGGACAAAGGCGAAGACATGGAGGTGGGACCAAGATTCTGATGGGCATGTTGCAATCTACGACATGACGCTATGTGACAACATGACAGGTGTAGCGGTGTCAACTTGGCAACCATATATTGGTGACAATGGTGGAGCCAATGGTGATCAAGTAGATCAAAGTTTTCGAAAGCGATACACAGGGGTAAATAGGTCATTTACTAAATCCGGAAATTGGGTACTTGGTGAAGGATTAGAAGGGGTAAAATGGAGGCTAAACAAGGATATGGAAGGGAGTGTTTTGAAATGGAGGATTGGGGGGCAAATTTGGGTAACTTATTTCCCAAATGAGGTAAAGAGTTCATATTTTGAAACTAGGTGTGTGGAGTGGTGTGATGAGGTTGACTTGCCTTTGATTCAAGGAGCATACTAAGATATATATATGATTATACATGTAAATATGTGTCTACAAATGTACGCGTATACGTGAATATTGTAAATTAAAACCATGGTGTTTAATAAGTAAAATAATCAGTTGTTTTTATTTTTATTTTGAAGCATATATATTAATAGTGATTTTGGTCTAATTTTTTTTTTGAACGGCATTTTATTAAAAAAAAGACCCTAGCAAGCAGCTACGGGCTTAACAAAGCATTACAAGGATTACAATACCACTCTATCCAATTAATCGAGGCTTTCTTATATCTATTTGAAATCCATGTATAAGTGAGAAGCTTGATGTCATTGAGAATGAGGCTTTGGCTTGGACGTTTTAAGTTAAACGTGGACTCATTGCGAAAGCGCCAAAGGATCCATAGAGTTGATTGGACAACGGCATCAAAAAGCATAACATTTGTGATTTTGGTCTAGTGTCTTTTAGAGTTGATACAAGAAACATAACTTATGAATACGTGTTATTAGGAGATGGATAACATTGTTGGGAATTATGTGAAGTCGGATTATCTTTGAAATTAATGCCGAAGTGTTTCTCTTGAAGATGAAGTGGATTCTGAAAGACATAATCTGTTTGGTCATGAAGTATAATAGATAATAGTCATTTACTGGAAGTGTTTATTCCGTGTTTAGTTTATTTAGTGTGGATATACATGAGCTTTATTAGGAAGTGATTGTGTATATCTTATTTAGTTTTATGATTATCGTTTCTTGGGAAGCGGTTTAGCGATATTGTTTAGGGTTCCTTGTCTATAAAAGGAACACATTAGAATGAGTTATGTACCGATTGGAAAATTCGGTTTTAGTTAATATAAAGATCCATAGAGGATCAAAAGTTCTTAGTTATTACTTGTGTTTATATTCGATAAACATTAGTAGTAGAGATTGTCTTTTATTGTGCTTGTGATTACATAGGCATATATAACGATCCACGAGCTCAAGATCTATCAAGGTGCATTTTTGTTTCAACAAGTGGTATCGAGCCTCGTGAGAGTCTCTACGATACTAAGGACAAGCTTTTCTAAACACCCATACAACCATAACAAAATCATCATGCACGGTTCGGATGTTGATCTTGAACTCACCAACAACCAAAACTCCACCCATCTGCAACAACTAAGTCTCTCTAATAGCAATGCTAAGTTTCCTTACCTTAAAGGGAGGAATATGATCTTTGGGCTATGAAGATGCGAGCTGGATCTCCAACATTGATTGGAATCTATGGCGAGATAATTATGAAGGAGCAGTTTGAAGAGAACTACCACGGATCTTCTTTGGTAATATGATGAATGTTCCTCCCAAAGCTGCTTGAAGAGTTCTTTGGCGATTCGAGAGAGAAACAAAGGTCGAACTATTCTTACGCAAGCTATTCACGAGGATCACTTGAGTGATTTTCACTTCATGCAAGATGCTAAGGATATATGGTTAGCAATTAAGGCGAAGTTCGGTGGGAATGAGGAGTCTAGGAGACTAAAGAAGTCCATGCTAAGACAACAGTTTGGGACTTTCAAATCTACGAAGAGGAAGGAATTCACAAGGGCTATGATAAGTTTCACAAGATCTTAAGTCGGTTGAATCACTCTGAGCAAAGCGGGATAATGATATTGTAACTCTAAGTTTACGAGGTCATTACCTCCATCACGGCTACATGTAAGCATAGCTTTAAAAGCTAAAGGTGGTTTGGACATGATGACCTTTGATGAGTGTATAACAAACTTAAAGCTCTTGAACATGATGTAAGAAGCCCTTTTCGATCATCTTCTCGCTAGTCATCTTGCATTTGTTGGAGCCTCTACTCCAAAGTCTAGCTATGGTCCAAGCCCATATCCATCATCATCTAATCTTGCTCCTTCATCAAGTTCTCACTCTAAATCAAGCAACATTATGGAAGATGTACTTGGATCCTTCTTTCTTGATTATGATCCTCGGCGAGGCGGCTTATGAGGATTTTGATCGGTGGACCCGCTTGAGATGGAAGAGATGAAGGCGAGGTGGCAAGTGGCCATGCTTTCCATGGATATCAAGACCTTTGGCGCAAAGGTGGCGAAGGTTTGGATTCAAAGGACGCGATCCAGCAAGGTTTGACAAAGGAAGGCTAAATGCTTCACATGTCAGCGGATGGGTCACTTTTCTAGAGAATGCAAAGGCAGGAAAGGCGGTGATGAGACAAGATACTCTACTTATCGGCGATGTCGGAAGGATGCGGGAACTTCAAGGGATCAAGCTGCTTTGGTCACTCTTGATAGCAATGTGGTGGAAGCAACATGAGGAGGCGATAATGATGGTCACGATAATGTTGGGTTGATTGCAAGTTGTACTTGAGAGGATAGGCATGATCAGTTGCCTTGATGGGCATCTCTCGGTACAAAGCGTGTGTTTGGTTGTAGTGGCGTTATAATGAACTCAAACAAGCATGATATTATGGAACCTAAATATAATGAATGCTATGTGGAAGTAGAAGCTTATAAGCAGGCTTTAAAACACTAGAAAGACAAAAGGTTTGGTTTCGGAAGAATGAAATAGCTTATGATGAGAAAATAGGTGTTTTAGAAAGAGATCTCGAATGTGCTACAAATGAATTAAAATGGTGCGAGAAGTTAAGAGCGGATGTAGAGTCGGAAAATCTAGAGCTTAAGGAGAAACTTAAGGAGGAAATTGCTAGGAATAATGAATGGATGATGAATGGTAATAAGTTGGCTAGTCTCATTTATAGTAGTCAAGCTCCCAATTCTCTGATGGCTTTAGGCTTTAAGAAATATGTAGGCTTAGAAGCTAGGGATGACACACGTAAATCTACATCGTGAGCCTAGCTAATTTTGTGAAAGAAGGTGACCTACATCTTTGTCGTGGACCAATTAGAGGTGAGCATATGCCCATTGACCTTTCCACTCTTAAAGACTTTGATGGCTCACACCATCGTATGGCAAAAAGTCAAGAGACATGCGGACCCTAATACTTCTTCTAATGACTTTGTCTCTTGTGTTATGATGACAAGTCCTCCAAGCAAGGGTCTCTGAGTGTGATTCAAATGACAAGTCGACCTTCCCAAGTCGACCTTCCCAAGTCTTCCCACTTCACCCTTGCACCCAAGACTACCAATAAGCATGTCGAGTTCTTTGCCAAGGAATCCACTTCAAGGCAGTTGCCTCGAAGACTTGCATTTTAATTCTTTGCATAATAGTCTTGTTAAAACAATTCTTTTCATGGTTTTGGTTTGAATACTTCTGCTTGTAAGAATACTTCTTTTGGTTTAAATAAATCTTCTAATCAGAAGAAATGTTTTGTGTGTGGAAGTAAATCTCATTTAATTAAGGATTGTGATTATCATGAGCAAAGGATGAGTAGGTGTGGTGATTCTAGGAAATCTAGACCAATGTGGACAAATGTGAATGAAATACCACCTTATGTTCCACAAAATACAAATTATAATACTCCTTTTCTTGGAGGAAACCGGTTGTAAAACCATATGTTCAACCAACGGTGAATATTTTAAAAATGGTTATTGGCCTAGATGTGTTAACCCTTGATGGTGATGGGAGAGGTCTTGGGATCTTCTTGTCAAGACCTCGTGAGTTGTTCTTGGAATAAGCAGGGACCTAAGTTTCATTGGAAACCCAAGAACAATAGTGGATCTTATACTTCTACATGGCACAACTCATATGATCCACAAGGCGAGGTTCAAGTCGGCAATGACTTGAGCCTCCATAGTGTACTAATTCTCTGTATATTTTTGTTGTTGTTGTAGGATCATCCCTTAAGCATAAAGATGTTGGAATTGTTGGCGGTGGTTGTTCTAGAAGTATGTCGGAAAGCAGGGGACATGATGCATAACTTTGTACCTATTGAAGGAGGAGGCAATGTAACCTTTGGAGGAAGTGATGGACAAATTCTTGGAAAAGGGACCATCAAAACACCTCAATTTGGACTTTGAGAATGTTTATTATGTCAAGGAACTTCAACACTTTAATTTGTTTCGGTCTCACAAATCGTGACACTAAGAACAAAGTACTCTTCACAGAGGATGAATGTCTTGTCTTTGTCTAAAGACTTCAAACTCCCGGAAGAAACTTCAATTCTGCTGAAGGTTCCTCATGATCACAATCTTTATACATTCAACAACTAATGTCCAACCGGTGGTGACTTAACATGTTTGGTGGCTAAAGCATCGTGGATGAGTCCACCAAATGGCACGAAGGATGGCCCATGTCAATTTCAAGACCATTAACCGACTTTCAAAGCGGGCCTAGTTCAAGGTCTTCACCTCAAAGTATTCACCAATGATCATAAGCGTGTTGCATGCAACAAAGGAAAGCGACCTGAGCCTCATACAAAGGTGTTCTGTTACAGGTGAAACCATTATTTACGAACCTCTTGGTTGCTTCATATGGATCTGTTTGGTCCAACTAAAGTGAGAAGCATTGATCATAAATATTTTTGTCGGTGATCATGATGGTTATAGCAAATTTTGTTGGGTATTCTTTCTAAGGACCAAAGATGAAACATCGAAATATTGAAAGACTTCATTACCCTTATTGAGAATCGGTTGAACAAAAGGTGAAAGGAATTAGGTGTGATAATGGTGCGAGTTCAAAATGCCATTCTAATAGAACTCTGCGGGTTAAAGGGAATCAAAAGGGACTATAGCACTCCAAGAACCCCTCAACAAAATGGGGTGGCGAGAAAGAAAAATAGAACCTTAATAGAGGTGCAAGATCAATGCTAGCGGACTCTAAACTTCTACCATGTTTTGGATGAGGTTTGTTAGTGCGACTTGTTATGTTCTAAATAGAGTGTCCATTACTAGGCCACACCTTAAAACACCATATGAACTTCTTTTGGAAAAGTTCACATTATTCATTACCTTAAACCGTTTGGTACGCAAGTGACAATTTTGAATACCGGTGATCCTTTGGGCAAATTTGATGAGAAAGGCGATGATGGTTACATTGTGGGGTATTACGCTCATAGTAAGGCATCTGGGGTTTACAATGTATACGCTAAGAAGATTGAGGAGACATTGAATCGAGGTATCTTGAAGACAAGCCTAATGTTCAAGGCGGGGTCATGTTTGGTCATTTGATCTTGATTACTTGACGATTACTTGGGTTATGCTAGACATATGGCTAACCAAAATCTGATTCTGAAGCATCTCCAACTACTAGTGCGAAACTTTGGAAGCTCATTCGAAAGTGGGTGCGATGATGATGAACAACCCATTGTAGTACCTTCCTTCTCTCCTAACAATTTTGTAGGTGACACTTCTAAAGATTATCTTGATGTGGGTGAAGATGAATTCTATTATCTTTGAGGACCTTGCTAGGCGAAGAAACAAGAGTATGCGACCAATTTAGATCTTTGAGAGGAATGTTGAAAATAGTACAAGTGAAGCAATCGGTGGAAAGTTCAATTCTGCTTGAAGGTAGTTACATTTCTCCTCACCTCTCCAATTAAATTGAAAGACATGTTGACTCTACTCCTATTTCTACTAGAGTGTCAATGAGACCTTGGAGAACCTTATACAAGGTTTCCAAAACCTTGAGATCTTGGTCATCATCAACCTAAAGCGGGCATCTTCAACACACCTTCCTATGATCTTGACTTTGAACCTCATGACTAATCTTGATTCCTCAATTGATGTCAACACCACCACTACTACAAGGATCAACAATGTTCATCCACGGTCTAATATAATTGGTGATCCTAATGCACTGTTAGAACAAGAGTGCTTGTGGCGCGTTCTAAATATGGTCGGTGGCTTTTATCTCTTATGTCTCCAATCGTGAGAGAGACAATCACACGACTATCAACATTGTGCATTTGCTTGTTTTCTCTCAAAGTGGAACCAACCGGTGTTACTCGGGCTCTTGAAGACTCAAGTTGGCTTGAAGCAATGCGGGATGAGATGCAACAATTTCAAAATCGGCGAGGTTTGGATATTGGTACCACTACACGATGGTAAGTATGCTATTGGGACTAAATGGATTACGAAGAATAAGAGATGCTCGGGGTGTTGTCATTAAGAACAAAGCTAGATTAGTTGCAGGGGGTATAGACAAGAGGAGGAATCGATTATGATGAAGTGTTTGCACCGATGGCAAGAGTTGAGGCTATCTGGATTTTCTTAGCTTATGCATCCTATATGGGCTTTATGGTCTATCAAATGGATGTTAAAGGAGCCTTCTTGTATGGTGAAATTGAAGAGGAGGTGTATGTCACTCAACCTAAAGGATTTGAAGATCCGGATCATCCTAATCATGTTTATAAGGTGGTCAAAGCTCTCTATGGACTACATCGGGCACCCGAGCACAGGTATGCTAGCTCTCTACATTTCTGTGAAGCATGGTTCTGAAAGAGGTGCAATTGATAAGACTCTTTTCTAAAGAAGAATTCCATGACATAATTCTTGTGCAAGTGTATGTGGATGACATTATTTTGGATCCACAAAGGAAGCTTGGTGCGGGGAGTTTGAGGAGCTTATGAAGGAGAGTTTCGGATGAGTGCAATGGGAGAGATGACTTTCTTTTGGGTCTTCAAGTTCGTGAAACACGATGGTATCTTTATCGGTCGGGACAAATATGTGAGGACATCTTGAAGAAGTTTGGTATGGAGGGTGTAAGGGCTGCCACTACACCTTATGAAGCTCAAAGACAAAGACCAATAATGAAGGCGATCCACTGTGAATGTTCATTTATGCGGTCTATGATTGGGTCTTTGATGTATTTAACGACTTCGGGCACGATATTACATTTCTTTGTGAGTGTTTGTTCACGACATCAAGTTACTCCATGACTTCCCATCTCAATCTTTGTTAAGAAGATCTTTAAGTACCTCAAGGCCAACCTTTTCTAGGTCTTTGGTACCCAAAGAGTCTCCTTTTAAGTTGGAAGCTTATAGTGATAGTGACTATCTTGGTGCTAATCGGATAGGAGGTCCACCACTGGAGGTTGCCAATTCCTTGGAAAGAGATTGATTTCTTGGCAATGCAAGAAACAAACTATTGTGGCTACCTCATCTCTTGAAGCGAGTATGTTCTTCTTTGCAAATTCTTGTGGACGAGGTTCTTTGGATTCAAAATCGGTTGTTGGATTATGGGTACAATTTCATGAACACAACAATTTTATTGATAATCAAAGTACCATATGCATTGTTAAAAATCCGGTTTTCACGGTCGAACAAAACATATTGAAATCGGGCACCACTTTATAAGAGATGCATATGATAAAAATTTGATAAATGTGGTCAAAATTCATCTTGATGATAATGTGGCGGTTTGTTAACAAAGGCTTTTGAAGGACCAAGGTTTCAACACCTTGTGGTCCATATTGGCATGTAACCCTAGCGCAAAGTTTAAGGGAGGCATAAACCTCGGGGAGGCATATGCCTCGGGGAGGATTGTGTATAACTTTGCATTTTGCTATGTAATTTTGTATATTTGGTTGATTTTAACTAACTCTAACACGCTAATGTAATCTTAGTGTGTTTCTTTGTTGGTTTGTGTGTTTCTCTGTGTTTGTTTGTTTTGCGAGTGTATGTTACATTCGGTTGAGATTTGGTTTGAAGTGCTAAAGCTTGTTCCTCTTGAGTTCAAAGTCTTTGAAGTTAGTCAATTGTTTCTTACGAAGTTGAAATCTTGAAGTTATATGATTCAATCAAAAGAAATCTTGAAGCAATAATTCATTCATTCAAAAGCAGTTTACTGACTTACGACTTCAGTACTAGCAACATCAAATGCATCTACATGATCTAATAGTCCTAATCTATTACATATCATCCATTCCAACATCTAAATTGCGGTGAAGATGAGCACGATGAGTATATTTGCTCACATCTTTCACACTAATTCTTGGATATGCATCTGTGAAGTCTGCATAACCACCCATTTGTTCTTTCTCAATGATGGTCTTTGCAAGATTTATTTGATGAAGATGCTAAGGATCAAAATGGAGGGATGGATTGATGAAAGCGAAGAAAATGAAGGCGATTGTGGTAGAGATGAGAAGGAAAGATTTTCATTTGTGCATCATCTACTCTTTCCATCATACAACAACTTACATCATTTTCCTTTTCCGTTCCTCGATACGATATGTGATGATGCACCAAAACATGATGCCAAGAGACCAAGCACCACCTTTCTACCCATAGGAAGTGGTGGATTCTGACTCGAGGCCTACATTGAGTGAGGTCTTTGGAGGTTGGGAGTAAGATGTTCCCTCCTTATAGGAGTCATCGAAATCATCGTGATTTGCTTGGATTTCAACACTTTCATCTTGATGAGGAGAGAAAAGGTGATTTCTTTGGTAGTGGATATGGTTTTGGAAAGTAATGAAGCCATGGATTGGTATCTTCACTAGATGATGATGATGATGATGAGGATGTTGTTGTGAGATCTATGATCTCAGGTTTGGTACTCATGTTGATTATGGTTAATTTTGAAGTATTGGTGGAATTAGGGTTTGAAATATTATTTGGGGATTTTTGATGAAGAAGTCAGTGTGCATTGGGATTGTTTTATAGACGGGTTCAAGTGGTAAGAGAATTAATGTGTGTGGGTGAAACAGTAAAAAGATATTCTTGAAACTTCTTGAAGAAGTATTACATTTACTGATTGTTCTACTTGATGAGAATGGTTTCCGTTCTCTACCGGGTTATAAGTGAATCCGAGTAAAAGTAGAAATCCGCGTCATCTTTGGTCAACTTTGACCAAAATTGGGAAATTTCTATTTATTCTCTCGGCATATTTTCGCTCCACATTAAGTGATTCGATTATTACTCTTATTAAAAACACTTCCTTTTGTGCAAAATCGTAACCCTAATCTTCAAAATCTCTCATGGCGCTTCAATTTAAACATGATCATAATAAGGTTGCTTTTCTTGGGCGCTCGAGGAGATGAGTTGTATAGGCCGATGATTTCATTCTTACAAAGATCAAAGATTCGGTATGCATTATCACATTCTCCAAATGCTATATATGAATCCTTGGTTACTCAATTACAGGCGTCGGCGAGAAAAGAGAGGTGATCTTGAGATAGTTGCAAGTGTTGATGGACAAGAGTATGTGGTGACGAGGAGGCGATCGAAAGACAACTTCGCTTGGATGATGAGAATGGAGTTTATCATTCGATTCTACGATGGTACTTGAAGGGCTTAGAGCGATTGGATATCAAAGTACGAGGACGGATATGTGGTTGAAAAATAAGCTTTGTCCTATGTGGAGGTTCTTGGTTCATCGTTGCTTGATGTTTGAGCAATAAGTGCGGAGGATGGGATCGATTTTCAACACAAATGGGATGTGGTATTGTTTGTTTATCTAAGGGTTTGACTTATAACTTTTCTAAGTTTATCTTTGATAATATGGTAGAAAATATAACTAGGAAAAGGGTAAGTTTTGATGTACCCTAGGTTCTTCTGAGATGATATTGAATGTTTCTACACAAACCCAAGCTTTTCATCCCATAAGTGTTTTGACTCTAAGTTATTTGCTACAATGAGGACTAAATTTGAAGGACACATTTTCCTTTGTTAGTTGCCATGTTGCCTCGGGAGAATGAACCTCTAATGAGGTAAATGTTGTTTTACCTTCTTCCAATCCTCTTGATGGAAATCTTTCGGTAGATGGTGATGAGGTCCTTCATTGTTCTTGAGGCATCTATACCTTCACCTAGACCATGTCTAGTCAAGCACCTACACAAGTTTCTATTGATGAAGATCGGGATAATGAGGTTCGGGTTAATATTGATGAAGATCGGGTTGATATTGATAGATTGCCTACACCTAGTCTGTTAGGACTCCATTTGGTGAAGGATGTTCTAATGTTGATCGAGTTAATGTTACTCTTGAGCAGTCTAATGAAGTTCTATTCAAGCGATCAATCGGTTGATACGAGATGAGGATCTATTTCACTTACCTCATTATATGCTCGATGCACAAGCTTACGGTGTGGTGGTGGTCTTAAGAAAGAACTTGCGAAACCAAGTCTATTCTTGGTAATAAGATTGTGGAATTGGAGACTAAAGTTGAGAACTTGGAGGAATTCTTTGAGTCGGAAGGGTAAAAGAAGTTTGGTTTCTTCGAGGAGGAGGACGAAGAGAATCTTCATGCATCCCTTGGAATATTGGTGATGTAGCACTTACATCGATGTTTCTTCTCTGTTGCTAAATCTTCAAGGCGCAAGGAGCCTATTCTATATACTAGCAAAGAAGAAGACAATATTTGGATAAGGTATCTGTGACACTTCAAAGGAGCCACATATGGTTGATGCATCTGCGATGATCTAGTTGAGGAGGTTGCTTGATCATGGTCAAACTTCGTCTATACAAGAACAACAAAATGTTTCACCTTGAGAGATGACGAAGAGGTTTTATTCTTTGGGAGAATGTATAAGTTGAATGCTTCATCGAAGTTTTCTCTACACTGTTGAGGAATTGTCTCAACTGTTTCCTCGATGTGGGTTTGGTTGTTCCTTCGAAGCTCACATTGGTTCTGCTGAAATTGGTTCTCTTGAGACATCTTACGAGAAAGTACAGGACCACATGATTGATGATATGTTGACTTGAGGAATAGTGGTGAAGAACAAAATCAAGCTCGAGCTAGATTGTTTCTTGATTATGAAAATATGCGGAAGAGTCGTATTGTGGCTAAATTTCTTCAAGATCGGTATGCTTCTAATTTGTCTCTGAAAGCAATTAGAGCTTGATGCATTACTTCCTCGATTCTTGATGATCAATGGGATGGTTATATTTCTCAAGGTGCATCGATCCAAATCTTGCAAAACTTATATTAGGAGCATCTTTTAATGATGAGAATTTTGTGGATAAAATGGTGGAACTTGGTAATCAAAGGAAACAAGAATCTGCTGCAAAGAGAAGAGCTCTTATTGATCAAAGAAATAAAGCCAAAGAAAAACCTATATTTGTTGCTCGAGAGAGGAATTATATGAGAAGAGTTGTGAAGAATTACGCTATATATAATTACGGTATGTCTATAAACAAATCATACTTTGTCGATGATGCTTTAATTAGACAATATAATTTGGTTATGAAGTTTTCTTCTTACGGTTCTACTTCTTCTTCTCAATTGGAAAGCATTGATTCAATGTCGATGTTCCTACGACTAAGAGACGAAAAGCAGTTGAAATTGTGGATAATTTTGAAGCTGTTTTGCACGTGGTGGTCTCTTGATTGTTACTTGACACACCTTGATGCTACTCCTTCTACGATGTGATTGTTTCTGCTGAAACTTCTTTGGTTTCTTCGATGTGTTGTCTAGTGTGGAGTTAAGTGATCCTATGAGTCGGGACAATGATCTCTGACTTGATCACGATAACATTGTTGATATGGGCGAAGAGCTTGGTTACAAGAAGTTCTGATAGATTGGCTAAGAAACATGCTTCAAGGAATACTGATTTAGATCTCAAGGCTGCTGAATCTACATTTATTGAAGTTGGATCTATTGAAGCTTTTCTGAAGGTACTCATGTGGTATTGGTGAATTGGAAGGCTGGAAAGCTTAATACTGTTTATAGGTTGGATAATACTTTTCTTGAGTTCAACTTCTTGAAGGACATTCTTCATTTGGTAACTAGACATGATTTGAAGATGCTGTATGAACATGTCATTCGATATTATAAGTTTCATTCAACAAGCGGTTACGGTTTATATTTGTTGGGTGATCTTGAGTTATGTTTGATTCTCATTCTCCAAATGGTAAAGGATATTCTATTTGGAAGAATTCTCATAAGTGGGAGATTGAGAGTTGGAGATTTTATCCTCGCCTTGTGTTCATGTAGTACGAGACTACATGTGGGATGATTTTGTGTATGCTATCGGATAAGCTTTATCCTTTATCGATACTTTTATGGAAAGGTTCTTTGAGACACAAGTTGGAAGTGCCTCTAATCCGGTTGGCAATGATGAACTTCATGCTACTCAATGTGTTGGTTTGATTAAAATCGACTTATGTCACATCAAGGTTCATCTTGTTTGTAATTCTATGGTTAGTTTGTAATATTTGTTTTGTTTATTTATTAGTTAAAAAAAAAAAAAAAAAAAAATGTTTTGGTTTTATCTAACTTTTCTTGCGGGTTTGTTGTATACTTTTACGGTTCTTGACTCACGGATATACCTTGTGTATATTAAAGAGTTAGCTAGTCCAAAGTGCAGCTTTGGTAAAGACACATCAAATCATTGATAGTTGTAATGATTTGCTAAAAATCATAGGGTATGCAACCACCTATGCTTCATTCTTTGAGTGTTGTATGGTTTCAATTCACCATGGTCTATTCCTTTTGGAATCCAAGAATTGACTAGCCCACATGTATATGGCTTGTGGTAAAGCGGTGGCATTCCATATTTGGTTCTCAATTCACCAATTCTAAAATTGACTAGTCTGAGCAAGCGGCTACGGTAAAGACATTTCAAATCCGTTTATATGGTTCTTTGGTTTGCCAATAAATCGAGATGGTTATCGGTGTACCATAGTTTACGAACTTAAACATATGGCTACTCCGGTAGTGATGGCTATTGGTAAAGAGACATCAAATCCATTTATTTTCAATGATTCACCTCTCACGGAGTTCACACACTGGATGTGATGAGAATAGTATGAAACTAATCTGTTTTGATGTATCTATTGTCATTTGTTCTTTGCAAAGATATGGTGTTTCATAGTTTCTTCATCATAGAGATGTTCTTCTTTGGATTCTTTCTTTGTTCTTTGTTAGTATACAATCCTCTGGAGCTATGTTTGTTCAAGATATATCGAGCTGGAACTTAACAAGTCAAATTCGGTTTAGGGAGGATTGTTGGGAATTATGTGAAGTCGGATTATCTTTGAAATTAATGCGAAAGTGTTTCTCTTGAAGATGAAGTGGATTCTGCTGAAGACATAATCTAGTTGAAGTATAATAGTTAATAGTCATGATTACTGGGAGTGTTTATTCCGTGTTTAGTTTATTTAGTGTGGATATACATGAGCTTTATTAGGAAGTGATTGTGTATATCTTATTTAGTTTATGATTATCGTTTCTTGGGAAGCGGTTTAGCGATATTGTTTAGGGTTCCTTGTCTATAAAAGGAACACATTAGAATGAGTTATGTACCGATTGGAAAATTCGGTTTTAGTTAATATAAAGATCCATAGAGGATCAAAAGTTCTTAGTTATTTGTTACTTGTGTTTATATTCATGATAAACATTAGTAGTAGAGATTGTCTTTTATTGTGCTTGTGATTACATAGGCATACATAACGATCCACGAGCTCAAGATCTATCAAGGTCTGTTTTTGTTTCAACGAAGTTCAAATTCCTTTTCCTTTGTTTTGAAAGTTCATTCGCGGTTTGAATTCACTTGTATGGTTATTTGTGGGTAAGAGAGTTGCATTTCCGGTTATTTTACATTACGTAAGGAATGCATGGAAGAAATATGGTATTATTCATGCTATAATGAACTCAAAAGGTCTTTTCTTTTTCAAGTTTTCTTCGGTTGAGGGTATGAATGGAGTGTTGGAGAATGGATCATGGTTTATTCAATCCATTCCTATTATATTGAAGAAGTGGGCGCTAATGCAAGTTTGTTGAAAGAAGACTTGTGCTCGATTCGGTTGGGTTAAAATTTATGATATTCCGATTGTGGCCATTCTCGAGGACGGGTTGAGTGCTATGGCTACCGGACTTGGTAATCCGATTATGTTTGATTCTTATACTAATCTTGATGGATCCGACACACCTTGTGTCGATGATATTTTGTATTATATTAATAAGCAAGCGGAATTTACTTATTAATATTTAGAAGACGGATTATATGATGTATTGTAAGTGAACACATATTAAACACAAAACTAAGCTCCAATATTATTAATGAATAATACGAGTGATCTTGCTTATCACTAGGGTTACACCTTGAAGCTTATGCGAATGATACGTATGTAAGTTCGTACCTAAGACAATGACCTAGGACCTCCTTTTATAGTACAAGGAGTCCTTTACAAGATAAGTATAAAGCTAACAATATAGAATATACACAAGATCTTTTCTATACTTATCTAAACACGTTTTCTAACAATTATCTAATAGCAATGGTAATAATGTGCGGCGGTAATATCGTTTCCTTTGCTAGTGCAATACTTAGCGATGTCTTCTCTGACTATCGGTGGTAACAAATTATTCCAACAATCCTCCCTAAACTTATGATTTCTCTGCAAATCAATAAGTTTCTTCAATCTTTATTATCTGCAAGGATTTGGGGAATTCTACCAAACACTTCACTTCTTCCTTAAATTTTGAATAGCTCTTAAACATTGATCTTGAAGCCTAAGTAACAATGCTCTAACCTTCTCATTGTCTTTATGAACTCTTATTGTTGTACATAACATCCTTGTGAGAGTTCCACTCTGAAGTGGATATTCTTTCTCGTGAGCATGAATACATCTACTCCATTTCTTTGCGAAACATGATGAACTTCACATGAATCATAGTAGAACCATTTAGTACCGGGACATGAACATGAGAATTTCCAAAATCATCATTAACATCTGGTTTATAGAGCCTTCTAAGATTAACCCATAACTGCATCTCCTTCATATCTTTGAGATCTTCAGCATCAAACCTTTCTTGAACTAATTTCCATAATTTGTCAAGATCATCTCTGTCAAAAGCTTCGATGAGATCTTCAAATTAAATGAATGATTGAGTTTCACCACCTAGCCTTGTGATCTTCCATGTTGGAGCAAAATTGCTAGCAGTGTATACTTCCCAATCAATGATAGGATGTCGACTTGCGGTGGTTACGGATAAAATCTTCTTCTTCAATCACAATCATATCGATCGGTTGTTCTTGATGAATTTCTCGGTTTGAACTTCTTGTTCTTCAACAAACTTTGTCTTCTTAACATCGAGAATCACTTGTCTTTGGCCTTTCTCTTCAAACCATGATACCTTCTTGCTTCTTCTTGAGTCCATTGGAATGAAATCTTTATCTTGTCTTTGAACTCGTAGTAGATACTTTCAACTTTATCATCGGCATTCCTTTGAATTGATGTCTTTTCCACCACCAACATTGCAACAATAAGTCTTCATGTATGCAATAACTTGTGCTTTAGTTGGTTGCCTTGGTTTCTTTGACCTTTTCGATGACCCAATTACCTCTTGAAGTGCTTGATTATTCTTCATACGAATAAAGTCCTTTAAGCGAGTTGTTCTTTGTTCTTGATTAAAGATTTATCACCTAAGGTCAATTGCCTTCTTCTTGATTCTTGGATCATGTGCAATCAAGAACTCTATTTCTTCTTCAGAGGTACATAGTTGAACTCCGGAGTCTTCTCTCGAATATTGTAGGTTGAGCGATTGGAAAGTGGATCTTCCATTCTATCCGACCTTTTAGCCTCCATAAAGCTTGCAATCTCCAACTCTTCAAGCTTTTCTTCTCAACAACTTGATCTTGATAATCTTTTAGCAATTTCTCTATCAAGAGCAATCTAAACTTGTTCTTTCTTTGAAATCTTTCTTCTTGTTTGCTCCTTGCTTTGCATATGACTTTACCTTTGTCTTTATTACATTTTATCAATTTCTTCACTTGCGGTGGCAACATCATTTCCAAAGGTGGGAATATTTGACTCTGTAGTGGAAATGGATCGATGGTAAAATCAGTAGTTGCGATACTAAAAATATCTTGCTCTAGTTGCTCTTTTTAGTATCGACTCCTTTGCACCTTTACTAGTAACACCTTCATCTTCAAAATCAATTCTCCTCCCACGAGTTTCACATCTGTGTTCCTCCCTGTTTGGGAGAATTACCCAATCTGCAGACCGAAATCTTACGAATCACCATCGGGAGGTGAGGATGGAGATGATAGCACAATCTTTGCGTTCTTCTTTGCTTTAACCCCTGCAACTCTTCCTTCAAGGTCCGAATCTCCTCCTTCAAAGATGTAATATCCTTGGTATCTTGCTCCTTAAGTTGTGCCAAGTCTTGTTCCAGATTTAACTTTGCTTTGCTAATGTTGTACAAATTTCCATCAATTCCATTGGTTGCCCACGCCCTCGACACTTCCAACTGTGTAACTTTGTTGGGAGAGGTGAATCATAGGGCATTGGTTCGAGTTCCTCCCTAGTTGGACTAGATTGAGCACGGAACCACCACCGCTTGTGCCTAAACCAAAAGGATCGGTACATGATGTGTTGTAATGGGAGGAGTTGGTGTTTTGCCTCTCTCATGGGTGTGAGAAGCGGTTGAGTATAATCAATGTGGAGCAGTGATTATGGGTGTAGTTTGTACTTGTGAAATCTTTGCAAGCATTTGAGGAAAGAGGTGTAAAATCCATATTGCCATCTTTATTCATATTTTGAAAAACTTTAGGCTTAAGGCAACGGTTTTATAAGTTCTTGTATGGGGTTGCGATTGAAACTCATTTAGCTTTGCTTGCACAAACCTTGGATACATTAAAAATTTTGTTGAACTCTTTACATTGCGGTCATACTTGTAAAAATATATTTTGACCAGTTAAAAATCTTATCGGTGGCTAGACAAACCAAAGGGTAAGCCATGGTTGAACTAAATTGCTCATAAGATGTTTTCTTTGGACTAAGACAATGTAAAAGTATGTATCAAAAATCTCCGATGGGGACAAAAACCACTCTTTTGAAAGTAGCCTTTTATCGGTGGTATCATACCCCATGGATGATAAATTTTCATGTATTTCGGGCATAGGTAATGTGATGATACCATTGAGATCATCCAATTGGAGAATTCTCCTCAAGGATGCCTCGGTAACATCAATAGTTACCCCATCCACAAATGGCTCTTAGAGCATCCATTTGTTTCATGTGTATCTCTATTCTCAGTGTTATGGATTGAGCGAAATCTAAAACTGTTTGATTTGAGAGATATAGATTGTGGGATTTAAAAGTAAAGCATACCTTATATGGGTAGTATTGAGAAAGTCCACAATCGATTAAAAAGCAGGCCACTCTTCTCGTTTGACTTTTCTAAGTAGCCACTGGTTGTGCTCATCTGCAAAGTTTAATGGTGCCATAGAAGCGTTTGATGAAAAATATATTATGTCGAGAAAATTGAAGGAATAACTAGCCAATTGAGACAAAAGATATATAGAGGTAGGGTTTAATAGTTTTGCAAGAAAGATTATCTAAGGAAAGTATTTATCTTTAGGGGATAAATATCAAATAGGAAAGTAGATAATCTTGTAAAAAGTTACCCTATATATGGAAAGCAATTTTTCTACAACGGCTAGTAAAAATTAGTTCTTGACACAACAGCTTGTAACGGCTAGATCGCGATGGTAAAAATACTCATCGTGTGGGAAGCTGTGAACTAGCGGTGGTAATTTTTCACAAAAATTTGCAAAGAGCGTTGGTAAAGAAAACATATTAAAATAGACTACTCTTATCATAGTTTTTAAAAACTACCACCTATCAACGGATTTGATATGTCTTTACCATGAGCCATTTGCTATGGACTAGCCAACTCTTAATCATAAAGAATATGGTGAGTTGATAACCATATAGTTTTTGGTAAACTATCAACCATAAACGGATTTGATAAGTCTTTACAAGTAGCCGTTTGCTCTAGACTAGTTGATTCTTATGTGGGTTAGACATGGTGAATCAATAACCATTTGTTGTGTATCTCAGTTATACACCTTTTAAGATCAACTCCCATCTAATATTGGTTATATACCTGCATGTGTTAGCATAATACAAAGAATATAAATAACCAACTTGTTTTTAACTAAAGTTACTTTTAACCAAGCCACTATCTAAAAATATCTTCCAAAGTCAACCCGATAATATCTATATTTACTCTTCAACCTACCAAGATAGGAAAAAGTAAATATATTCATTAATGAACCCTTGTGACCGACTTTGCCTATATAAAGAGGCTTGGCATATTGTAATCTTTATCAAAACCCATGCAAACTTCACAAAAGCCCTAAGCATCATCATGAGCAATCCTTCCAACATCATTGACATTTCTTCTGATTCTGAGGAAGAATTTGTGATTGCTTCAGAGTCTTCCTCAGAGGTATCAGTGTTAGGAATTAGAAATTCCAGGTATTAAAGAGTCGGTCACCTCAAGTATATGTAATCGTTAGAAAGCTCGTAGTCGTAGTTCTTTTAAGTTAAGTAGTATTTAGTTAAGTAACACCGTGGAGGACGGACGGGTCTTTACCCATTGTATGCACGATCCACGACCCGATGTGTGGCGATTTATGTAAGACTATAAATACTCTCTACCTCCCAAGGTAGAGTTGGAGCTCATAATAATATCTTTCACTTTCTCTCACTAAGTTCCCTAAACCTCTAACTTTCTCTCTAGAATTCCACTTATCGCCTACTTATGTTAATGGTTTGATGTGTATGTGAAAACTAATATCTAACAATTGGTATCAAGAGCCATGGTTAGATCATATCTTGCACATCTTTGGATTTCTAGTGGTTTTAGGTGGTTTTGAGTTTGAAAAAGTTTAGTGGTTTTGCATCATTTGGGTGATTTCTAGTGTTAAAGTTTGGATTTTGATAGTACTTTTATGTTTAGAATCATCACAAGTGTTTAGGTTTTGATTTGGTAAGCTTGAATCATCGTGGTTGGGTAGTTTTGGATTGAAAAGTGATGTTTTGTGGTTTTCTTGCTAGCGACTTGACATTCGGACTTCATTCTTCGTAGCGACTTGCTTTGCAATTTCGTGGCGAGTTCTGATTTTGGAGCTAGCGACTTAGATCTAGCGATTAACGATACAAGTAGTGGACTCTCCACTACGGGTAGCGACAGTGGTAGCGACTTGGTGCATGTGCGAGTTGCTCTTTAGCGACTTGTATCTTTAGCGACTTGAGTGGCAATTCTTGCCAAAATTTTGCTAGCGACTTGAGGCTTAGCGAGTTACTACTAGCGACTTGCATTTGTCTAGCGACTTGGGACTCTAGCGACTTAGTGGTGTAGCGAATTAGGTGTTAGCGACTTGGTGCATTATCTTCTAGCGACTTGGGTGATTGTTTACGGTTTTCTCTTGATTTAGTAAAATCCGTGAAAGAATCTATTTCCGGTTTAATCATAGAGTTATAAAATCCGTATAATCTGTAACATGTCTACCAACGTTCCTACTATCATCTCCATTTGTTGAGGATGTTCAAGCGGTGGCTCGGATACTCGTCCACCCATGCTTGCGAGGCCGACTACGATTCTTGGGCTCAGCGAATCAGTTATCTTGCCTTGGAAAGGAAAATGGTGTCAACATTCTCAAATCAATTGATGAAGGACCGTATCGAGTTGAGGCGACTAGAGATATACTTGATACTAATGAAGATGGAACTCCTATTTACGGAATGGACGGACCTAAAATGTATGATGAGCTTGATGATAAGGAGAAAAGAGATTCGATGCGAGATATCGGGGCTTCTAACATTGTTCTTCAAGGTCTTCCTAAAGACATCTACAAGGTGATCAATCACAACACCGATGCAAAGGCGGTATGGGATAATGTCAAGATGCTTCTCTCGGGTTCGAATTAACTATGGAAGGCAGAGAATCACAACTCTATGGCCATTTGAACACTTCAAGATGAAGCCGGATGAGAGTGTCTATGAGTACTATGTGAGATTTCATAAGTTGGTGAATGACATGAGGAACATCGAATGACTATGCCTAACATTCATTGAACTCAAAATTTGTGAACAACATGAATCCCGAATGGCACAAGTTTGTCACCTTTGTGAAGCTCACTAAAGGATTGAAGAATACAAACTATGAGCAACTCTATGCCTTCCTCCTTGAGAATGAGAGACATGCTATGTTTGAAAAATTGATTCTCAATCGGTTCAAAACCAACGAGGGAGAGACAAGCTCGTCTAATGACTCAAGCGCCTTCTACTCAAACATCGGAATCACAACCAAAGCTTCACAAGTCATACCCTTGGGTAATGGTAATCACAAACTCATTCACGATCCTATGTTCAAACAAGGCGATCTTTGATGCACGTGGGTAACTTCATTAATCAACTAGCTCTTACGATTAGTCAAAACATGAATTCTCTCCCACAAACCAACAACAACCTCGAGCGACATCTAACCCACACAATCAAGCTCTTGTTAAAGATGGAAGGATCGTGGTGCAACCGATTCGGGAAAGACAGTATGATCGGGGAAGAGGTGGGTGGTAGAGGTTATGTTGGCAACGAATCGAGGAAGGAATGGTAACCAAGGTCAAGCTAAGCCGATCAAATGTTATAAGCGTGGTGGTGAGGACACATTGCAAGCGCACATCTCAAAGCGTCCACGAATCTTGATTACTTGAGAGATAAGATCTTGCTTGTACAAGCTCGGGACAATGGTCTTGCTTTGGATGAAGAGGAATTCTTGTTTCTAGGCGAGGGCAATGCCAAGACCTATGATGCGAGATGTGGATGAGCGACCTATTCGGAGATAGGTCACAATCATCGAATGCCTTTCAAGTCGGCGATTGTGATGCATACGACTCGATGTGGATGATGGACCTCGGCACACACAATTTTATGGCTAGCATTTCTCCAATGGTTTCTCCCAAGGTCTCTTCTTCACCACAAGGTGGCCCTTCCAAAGACAAACTCATCTCGGAGGTACTAAAACTATCGATGATCTTGATGTGCAAAGATGCATGACAAAGTACTATCAATGAAACTATTGAATCAAATATTGAAAATATGGGTAATACTGACATTGTCCCATATGATCAATATGTGAAACAAAGTGAAAGTGAAGTTGTACCAAGTGATGCATCTTCTGCGATCAACAATGACTATGTTTTGATGAATACACTTTGCATGTGCCCACGATGATTACGTAATCTACGAACTAAATGCCTATAAAGAGCGTGTTGCTATTTATGAACAACGTGCAAAATTTGAGTTGACCACTCGTGAGCGGGAAATGGATGACCAAGTGCGTCACGGTCATTAGAAAAAGTAATTTTAGAGAAGAAGTATTGAAACAAGAATTAAATTCCTTGCAAGAAAAACTTTCTAAAACATTAAGCAAAAACAAGAACTTCAAGATAATGTGAAAATGCTTAAGCAAGAATTTAATGCAAAGGAATCAAAACTCTTGAGAGACTTTTCTAATCGAAAACTTTGAAAAACAAACTTGAAAACAAGTTGTACATACAAGGAAACACCATTGATTGCTCACATGGTCACTAAACATAGAGTTCTAGCGATAAGCATAGTGTTCCCATTATAGATAAACCCACCACAGAGTGCGGAAAGATAGCAAAAGCGACTCAAAGTGTGATCTATGATGGCAATGAGATTCTTAAACCTAGACAAAAACCTAGTTGCGTTGAGTGCACGAGAGGATGATAAGAAACTAGATGAAATCACTAGGGAAAGGATGAATAAGAAACTAAATGATCCTAAATGCAAAGAGAAAAAATAATTATCACTCCTCATGACTACAAGAAGGAAAAGCTGGATTTCCTTGAACAAGTTTAAGCCTCGAGACATTGTTGACTCCCGAACAAGTCTTACGGAAAATGGATTTAGATAAGCGAAAAAAAACATTGTTGAAACAAACCCTCCCTTTGGAAAATGCCTAGAAGCATTGTGTATCCTCCTAATACACCAATGCATCTTGTTCCTAGAACAATTGCCACTAAAAGCAAGACCTTAATTAGCCAATCGTTATATTTCAACTATTTGTTGATTTTGAGAAAACTTGCAAGAAAAGGATCACACCATTGGTATAAGCGAAGGAGAAAGGGTTTTGAACAAATGAAAGAATGTTATTTAAGCGAGGTCATGCCTTTCTTTAAACTTCTAAAAGATCACTTTGAGAGTCTTAAAAGGGATAGAAAGCGATATTAAGGGAATGGAAAAGGAATTTGATGCAATGATAGTTGAAGTTAGTGACTATGAGCGAGCACTAAAATATAATGAGATTGAGAGGAAGAACTTGCATACATTAAATGAGAACTGATTTACGAATGTATTGCTCAAGATGTGTTTTCAACTTGCTACAAATTGTTCCATTAATGCTTCCAAATTTCATGAATTATCGGTTGCCACGAAAGTCTCCCATGATCGTGTCATTGAGCTTGAAAAACTAATTACGAACTAAGCGGGAAAATTGAGCGGATGATCACGACAATTTGGTTAAACATTTTTCTAAACTAGAAGTTGAGCATTTTAATTTACAACTAAAATATCAACATCTTAAAGAAAATGTCAAAACTTCAAATATCAAGACATCATCGGATGCTCGAGTTTGATGCGATTTTCAAATTAACAAGCGTGATGAGCAGATTCAAGCTCGATGCAACACGATCGAGAAAGTTGAAAGCCCAAATCTCTCAATTAAAGGGTCAAGCGAACAATATGACGGGCTCCCAAATGCCTCCTCCTTTAGATTCTCGAAATTCTCAAGCGTTTCATCTTCAAAACCTAGTAAATGCTTTACAAAGGAAAGCGAAAGTTTTCTAGAAGAAAATGAAAAGGTTAAGCGTCATTTCAATGAGTTATTTGAATCAATTAAGGTCACTCGTAACAAAATAACGAACAAATAGCTTCATTGCAAAAGGAAATTGAGAATCGAAGAGTCGGGTAAAAGGAAAATGCCAATGACCAATGGGAGAATGATGTATCAAAGGTTCACTCTTGTAATAAATATGCTTTATGCATGACATATGTCCCTCCTCATCTAAGGAACAACAAACTTGCTATTCAAACATACTTCTCATCTCTTAAGGATTGCTTAGAATGTCTGCGTGAGATTGTTGAAGAGGATAAGCTAGAGAAACCTCATGATAATGCAATTGGACATGCATGCCTATATGCCAAACGATCTCAAGAAATCTTAGAATGCTTGATCACAATATGCCCAAAGTCATTAGGTGAGAGAGTTAATCCTTTGATTCCATGCTCGATGCCTAATGCCAAGTATGATATGCATTCGATTCCCAATGTTTTGAATGTGAACCGTAGTGTGCCTTTAAGTAGTTGATTCGGATCATCAATGCTAAGAAAGAGAACTCAAGTGTGCCTTCTAGGAGTACAAATCTCGGTACCTCTAGTTTTAAGAAAGTGAACCTTAGTGCACTGCATGTAGTTCGATCCCGGCACATCTAAGCGGTGATGCAAAGAGTAGTTAAACCAACTAATGTTCCCATTCCTCTACGGGAGTGTCGGTGACATTAAGCGGAGCGGTCAAAGTCTCAAGACAATACAAGGAATGATAGGACCTCTCAAGCTAAGAATGTGCCTTTGGAAGAGAGTAGAAGAACAATCTAGGAACTTTAAGCTTGAATTGAATAAAGCGAATCGTGTTGATTCTAGTATTAGCCATAGGCGTCTTGTAATTAATTAATTCGATACTATTTGCAAACCTTGTCTTGATGTCTTGCTTGAATTACATTTCTAATCATGAATGTGGTGTTAATGTTTTGCCTAATGATGTTAATTGTCCGATTAATATTGTTAATGCTAAAATTCATGCTAAGAAGGCTAAAAGGCAAAAGCGAAAGAAAGTTAGAAAAGCGGTGGAAACCCACGGGAAGAACATTCGATAAAATAGGCTTTTATTGGATACACATTGGTCATAAGACTAATCGAGATAATGCCCACTAGAAAATGGATGCCTCTTGGTAGAACTATTCCCTTAAGAAGTGATCACTGCTGTGAGCAGGGCTATCTGAGACACTAATCTTGCATCTATTCACAATGATTCCATTGCCTCACTTTACGATATGAATGCTTCTATTTACGATGTGGGTGTTCCAATCATTGTAACTAACCAAATGGAACCCATTCTTGCATGGGGATCCCAATTATCGATTATCCATTCTTATGCATGTTCAGCTGCGGATCGTTCAAATCGTTACGTGGTACACGGACTCAGTTTGTTCCAAGCATATATTTGGAGACGGTCGCGGCTCATGAACCGTGAGCAAATTCATCGGGGCTGTTAGATTCGGTAATGATCATTTCGGTGCTATTATGGGTTATGGAGATTACGTTGTTGGTGATAGTGTCATCTCTAGAGTTTACTATGTGGAAGGTTTGGGTCATAATCATTTCTCTGTTGGTCAATTACGTGATTACGATCTAGAAGTAGCCTTGAAAAACATACACCTTTGTTAGAGATCTTAATGGTAAGGAAGCTGTTAAAAGGAACTCGTGGCTCAAATCTTTACACCATCTCTATCGATGACATGATGAGGGCTTCTCCAATCGCTTGTTATCAAAGGCTTCAAAAACAAAGTCATGGTTATGGCATCGTCGTCTCAATCACTTGAACTTGGCACCATCAACGATCTTTCGAGAAAGGACTTAGTTGTAGGTTTACCTAGACTAAAGTATGAAAAGGATCATCTTTGTTCGACATGCCAATTGGGTAAAAGCAAAAGTTTGCCCACAAACCCAAACCTACAATCTCAATTCTGAAGTTCTTCATACCCTTCATATGGATTTGTGTGGACCAATGAGTGCGAGAACATCTTTGGTAAGAAATATGTGTTGGTTGTGGTTGATGATTACTCTAGATTCACAGGGTCAAGTTCTTAAGGACAAAGGATGAAACTCCACGATATCATCATCAAACTCATCAAGCAGTGCGAGTTCGACTTAACAAAACCGTCGAATTATCCGAGCAGACAATGGGCGGGTTTGTTAACAAACAACTTAGTGACTTCTATGAAAGCATTGGAATCGACCATCAAAGAAGTGTTCCTCGAACTCCTCAGCGAGCGGTGTAGTTGAAAGGCGAAATCGAACTCTTGTAGAAGCCGCTAGAACAATCTTGATTTACTCAAAGGTTCCAATGTTTCTCTGAAATTTGAAGCTATTGCCCTGCATGCTACACACAAAATCGTTCTCGATTCACCTTGTTCATGGAAAAACTCCATATGAACTTGTCCACAACAGAAAACCTAATCTCTCTTTCCTTCGTGTGTTTGGTGCATTGTGTTATCCAACTAATGAGGTCAAGACTTAGGCAAACTTAGGGCTAAAGGCGACATTGGAGTATTTGTAGGATATGCTTCAAACAAAAGGGATACGAATCTACAACAAAAGAACCCGAAATATCATGGAAACAATTCACGTTCGTTTGATGGTGACCGGTCAAATGGCTCTGGACACTCCATTCGGGACCCGCACTTCAAAAGCAGTCCCATTGGTTCATCCCTTGTTCCAAACTCTTCTCAAGAAACTCCATATGTACCTCCATCGAAGATGATTTAAAGAAATTGTTTGATCCTATGTTTGATGAACTGTATGATTCAATTACTAATGAGGTGTTGATCCCTACAACGAGAGGATGCTCATATTCACGTGAATGAAGTCAATCCTCGGTCTCAATATCTTTAAGTCAAGAAGCACTGCTGCTGATCCTTGATCTCATCAACAAATCATCATTCTTCAAATGTACATCATGGAAATGTTTACGGCATCAATGATGAAGTTAATCCCTTTGCTACTCCACGAAGATGCTCCATTTGAAAACATATTTGCTCTGAATCATCATCGAACCATCTTCTTGAGGAGACATCGACTCGACTACCTCGGTCCCTCAACAAGCGCCACATGAACACCTCGGAAAATGGACTCACGATCATCCATTAGACAACATCATTGGAAATCCCTCTCGTCTGTATCAACCCGGAAACAACTTGCAACCGATGCCTTATGGTGCTTCTTCAACTCCGTACTATCTAAGATCGAACCAAAGATGTTAAAACCGCCATGAATGAAGATAGGCGGTTCAATGCCATGCAAGATGAAATTCATGAGTTTGATCGACTTGATGTATGGGAGTTAGTACACGCTCAGGCGTGCTATGATTATTGCTCTTAAATGGATCTTCAAAGTGAAACTTGATGAGCATGGTGATGTGTTGAAGAACAAGGCTCGATTAGTTGCTAAAGGATACCGTCAAGAGGAGGTATTGACTTTGAAGAATCTTTTGCTCTGTTGCTCGAATCGAGGCAATCGAAATCTTTACGGCTAATCTTGCTAGTAAGAACATGGTAGTCTATCGGATGGATGTGAAGGCGGCATTTACGAGCGGAGATCTTAAAGAAGTCGTCTCGTCGGCCAACTGAAGGATTTGTGAATCAAGAGCATCCTACTCACGTTTATCGTTTGAAGAAGGCTCTTTACGGTTTAAAGCAAGCTCCAGGGCATGGTATGATACAACATCAAAAGTTTCTTCTATCAACGGATTCATCAAAGGCGATTGATCCTACATTGTTCACCGGAAGTCGAGCAAACATTTAATTCATGTTCAAATTTATGTTGATGATATTATTTTTGCCTCGGCGGACCCAATGGAATGTGATCGTTTTCGAATGAAATGAGTTCAAAATTTCAAATGTCAATGATGGGACAAATGTCATTTTCTTGGGATTACAAATTTCACAAAGTCCGGAGGCATTTTCATAAATCAATCTAAATATGCAACGAGAGATCTTAAAGAAATTTGGATTTGATTCAAGTGACCTGTTGACACCCCATGATTGACCGAACCAAACTAGATGAGGACCACTCGGGGATCATGATTGACCAAGCGAAATATCGTAGTATGATTGGATCACGATGTACCTCACTTGCTAGTAGACCGGACATCTTGTTCATTGTTTGCATGTGTGCTAGATACCGAGCTAAGCCTACTAAAAAGCACCTTGAAGCGATTAAGCGGGTCTTCGGTATCTCAAGGAACCATCAATATGGGTCTTTGGTACCGAAGGACACCGGTATGTCACTAACGGCCTATCGAGATCTTGATCATGCGAGTTGTCAAGATACACGTCGAAATACGTGCGGAGGTGCTCGGTTTTGGGTGATAAGCTTGTGAGTGGTCTTCAAAAAGCAAATGAGTACTTCTATTTCCTCTCTGAGGTGAATACATAGCCATGTCATCTGTTGTGCTCAAATCTTATGGATGAGATCTCAATTATCGACTATGGCTTTGTATTCAACAAAATCCTCTGTCTTGTGATAATAAAAGTGCTATTGCTCTCTCATGCAACAACGTTCAACACTCAAGAGCAAAGCATATCGACATTCGACATCATTTCATCGGGGAACAAGTGGAAAAAGGTGTGGTGGAACTCTATTTTGTGAGGTCTGAATATCGGTTAGCGACATCTTCACCAAAGCTCTTCCTAAGAGAGCGTTTTGAGTTTATTCTTCCACGACTTGGCTTGAAAAGCCTTCAACGAAAACACTCAAGCGTCTTGGGAGGAAGGCGAGGAGTAAAGGTCTATCTTCATCTATCTCTTGTAAATATTTATTCGAAAAACAAAATACAAAATTATAAAATCCTCAAAATCAAATAGAAAAATATAAAACCTTCAAAATCCATAAAAATTTGAAAAATTGAAAAATCTTCAAAAATATTGTCATTTTGTCATGTTTTTCTCGATTCGATAATATCTACGGTCTTTGTCTTTGTCATTCAAAGAATGACACGGGACTTTAGATGTTGTTCGAATTCTTAAAAAAAAAAAAAAAAAAAAAAAATCAAAAAAAAAAAATTTTGGGAGAAAGAGAAACAATGGTTTATTGTCATTTTAGAGCAATAACCGGTTTTAAAAGAAAAACGAGCCATGTTTTACCATGTTTTCAAATTCCATGCTCGATTCTATAAACATTTATCTGCTTGAAAACTAAATGCTTTGAAAAATAACTCGGTCTCTATTTTGATAATCATCGGGACTTATTTGTCAAAATCTCTATCTCTCAATCAACAACCTATGTCATTGATTGAGGGAGAATGATTTCAATTAAATTAAAAAGTTATTTGGCATTAAATTGTTTTCAAAAGATATACATGCATGTTTTATCAATGGAGTTTAAAGTCTTAAAATCCGATCCTTATCGATTAAAACGCTTTCATAATCAAGTCACAATTCTCCTTAAAAGCTTTCAAAATCAATTTAAATCTATAAGAGATCACAAATCTCAAATGATTTGATAATTGTGATCGGGGAGAATGTGTGATTTAAATTGGATTAAAGCGATAATTCGGTAAATGGTTTTATAAGGATGTACATCTTGTCCTTCCCACATGTGACAAACGATTTCAAATTTTCAATGCACATGTTGAGGGGAGCATCTATCTTAAACCTATGATTTGAAGCGTGATCATTTATCTCAATGTGCGGGTTCCTCTAGTATGTGCAAAACTCTTTTCTAATCTCGAGGCACATATTGAGGGGAGCAAATTATGAAAACCTCATCCTTCCGGAAATGCTTTATCTTCTTGATTTGATCGGGGAAGTGATGTTGATATCTTTAGAAAATGGTAATCAAAGTAAATTCTTCCTCTTGCCTCCGTGTGCAAAACGATTTCAAACATTTGATGCACATGTTGAGGGGAGCACTGTTCTAAAACTATCAAAAACAATTCGGACACAAAATGTTTTGATAATATATCACAAGTATCTGGATTGATTTTCAAATGGTTTTCAATTGGTTCCAATGGCGGATGAACAATACCAAATTGACCGACCAACTTTACTTTATATGCGGTGATATAAGGATGATAAGGTTAGGTATGTGTTCCCATGATCCGCGAGAACGGAGGGATCTACCGAGGACAATCCACTAGTTAGTGTAGAAGTCCTTAGGTATGATGATAAAAGGAGAAAAGTGAGATATGGGAAGAGTGCGGATGAGATAGAGCAAATCTTGGAACAAACCCAACAAGGTTCTTGCTATGAAGTCTCGGTAAGCTTGAAGGGTTGAAGAATTAAAAAGAATTGAATGAGAAAGGGTGAAAACAAATAGCCCTCCATTTATTCAACCTTAGGGCGAAACGGGTTCACTTCATATACTCTTGATGGTAACATCGGTATTGAAGACAAGGCGTCATGGACCCGGTGGCGCTTGCACTTCAACTTTCAAACCACTCAAGTTCCTCTTAAAGGACTTGTTTCATTCTCACGGGAACCGACATTATCTATCGACTTTCTCTTAGAGATTGTTGATATTGAAGAAGGAGACCCTCTCCTAGTCTCGACACAGGATCCAAATATGCACAAATTGAGTCTAGAGCCACGAGATCATCAATAAATCTCATTAGGACACTTTCAATGAAGACTCTGTTTCACACAATGTGGAAGAGATTATATCTTGAGTCCTCGCATTATCCTTGTGGTATTGCGGAACATCGAGTGATGTGTATACATATTCACAATGAAGATGGAAAGCCTTGGAGCCAACATCAAACAAGCTCTGGTAGGTGGCATGTGAGATCTATTATATGGATCAACCATGTGACAAGCGAGCGAAACAATGGGGCGATTCAATCTCTTGAATCAATCACAGTTCGAGTTATGGATTGACGGATACCTTTGAAAAACCGGTCTTTGTGCTTAACAACTCTTTTCTTTAGCACATCGACCGTGTACTCATTTTCAAACCAAAGGTGTTTTATGATTGATAATTGATTTTCAATAAAACCTTCGTTGTATTGCAAAAACAATTTCTATTGAGCAATACGATTGTTTTCAAATCTCTTTTCATCAATCGGTGGACTTAAAATTATTTGGTTCACTCACTCCGTGTTGTCTTCTTTGAGATGTTCGGTTTGAGAACGACTAGAGCATTGCGAAACCACATCAAGGAAATTCTTGAATTATACGATCACGGCGGTACATGTCTTGATCAGCGGGGAACCGTGGGCGTGTACCTCGATTCAACGAAAGTGATCAAAGACACTTTCGTGCGATTTATTGCTAGCTGTTGTATGCGGTACACCGGCGTTTGCGGTGATCGAATGAAGCGGTCAATCCATAGCCGCATGCTCACTTAACACATTCATCTCAAAAGAAATCATGATTAGTGCATCAATGACTCGATATTTTCACTCCATGCTTACGCTTTCTGCTGCTTGCCAATATCATGATTCAACAAATGCTTCCGCTACTCGATGAGAAGATATCATGATCCGAATGTGAGCATGTCGGTCCTAAAGTCACAACATCACATAATACCAACACCACAAAGGATGTCTCGAGAGATTTTTGATTGTGATGATCTCAAAAGATGGCTCAAATTTATTATCACGTGGATCGGTAAAGACCTCCACTTGGAGTAACCAAACATGCAATGTGAAGAATCAATGACTACGAGCTTAGGAGCAAAGGACTACATCAAGAATGCAAGATCAATTGTTAATGTAATATCTATTTGTATTCAATGTAATTTTGGTACATGATTGAGGTGACCTCCTTAGGGAGATTGTTAGGAATTAGAAATTCCGGTATTAAAGTCGGTCACCTCAGTATATGTAATCGTTAAAAAGCTCGTAGTCGTAGTTCTTTTAAGTTAAGTAGTATTTAGTTAAGTAACACCGTGGAGGACGGACGGGTCTTTACCCATGTATGCACGATCCACGACCCGATGTGTGGCGATTTATGTAAGACTATAAATACTCTCTACCTCCCAAGGTAGAGTTGGAGCTCATAATAATATCTTTCACTTTCTCTCACTAAGTTCCCTAAACCTCTAACTTTCTCTCTCTAGAATTCCACTTATCGCCTACTTATGTTAATGGTTTGATGTGTATGTGAAAACTAATATCTAACAATCGGGGTGGGTGGATACTTTCCACCATGGTATGTGACACTTCTTTCGAAAGCAAACTAAGGAGGCGCCAGCGTGCACTGTTGCCAAGTCTTGAGTTCTACTCGGCTCATCGGATGATGATGAGAATGAGGATGAGACCTATTCCTTGGCGAAGAGTTAGCTCCTTCTCGGACAATATGTGGGATGCGAAGCTTGGCATTATGTTACGAACAATCCGGGTAAGAAAAGAAAGAGGTGTTTGAAGAGATGTCAAGAAGAAGAGAGCTCGTGCAGTGCTCATTCAAACCTTGTTGTTCTTTGCTCCATCTGCAGCTCGATCCATGCCACAGATGCTATCATCATGGAAGATGATTCGGACTCCATGTCAAGCTACATGTCCCCATATACAAGTGGTCATACTACCTCAAGGGTCTTGGATGTGCCACCCGCAAGAATCCTTCTATCGGAGAGCTGCGGATGTCACCTTTTCCACCACACATGTCATTACCACCACAGAGGGACCTTCATCATCCTCCAGTAGTAGTGATGGGGCTAGCATGCCTCAATGTGTACAAGGAGATTGATAGGCGGGCTCTAAAGTGATGCAGTGGGCCTTCCCAAAAAGCCATAGGTGGTAGATGGTGGTTAGGTTGAGGTAGTGGGGTGTGGGTAGATGTGAAGCTTGTGTGCATAGTAGGTTGTAGTGTGTTGTTTTAGTTGATCTAGTTGTGTAATGATGCTTTTAGTCGATTATCTCATGGATGTATCCACTGCGCTCGATGTCGGTTTTGTTTGATAATAATAAAAATCCATGTTATTTGCTTTAAATCTCTTGCATCATACTTGTTGTTCCATTTACTTTTCATAACTCCACCTCCAAAGTGACATCATCCATCATAATGTTCAAAATTTGAAAGATAGGACTTGTTGCTAGTCATGTGCCTTGAACACCCACTATCTGTGTAACCTTGATCGATCTTTTGTCCTTGGATGTTCCTGCACATATAAGTAAAGTTAGTTTCTTTTGGGGACCCAAGCCATGATTGACTTGGATCTTCCTCGTGTATCAATATAGTTAAATCTATCAAAGGTCATTGATACACCATTAGGATTGGTTGATGAGGTAGTTCCTTTAGGTTTCCATTCCCAGCGTCTTGAGGCCTTCCACAAGATTGCCCGTATCCCCTTTTTCTTGTTTACAACCCGGTGGGAACTTTTGAATGAGCGGTGGTAGCTTCTTGGTTTGGTTTAGGTACCCATTGTTGGTTATAATGAACCTTTTATTTTGAAAAGTTCTTTTCCTGTTTGTCTGATTTTGCAAAATTTGTTTTGGATTTTGCACTTGAAGCAGTGATTTAGGGTGGCGATGTTACAGTTTTTGCGATGTAAAAGTTTTAAGACCACTTCTTAATTGAGCGCTCTTGGGACCATTTCTTGTGTGGATTAGGGTGCAAATTATTTTGAAACTTGTTAGACTCCACCCTTTTGTTCCCATGAACTTCCTTTCTCCCAAAATGATAGTCACGATTAGCATGTAAATGATAAAAGCTACCACGGATATAACATGCTTTGTTGTACATCACAAAATCACTACCTAGTTGTTGAGATTTAACATGATTCCAACTCCTCGGTTACCCCTAGGAGTGTGGCTTGTTCCTATACATCTCGGCATACCTTACAGTTGATCTAGGTTTATTAGCTTGTTTCCTAGGTTTCTCTGTAATAGTATTAACAACTTTTGGGATAGTAGCCTCTACATTCTTTTTAACATTCTCATCAACAAGCGATGAGTCACTAGCACTTTCAAAACATCGGTTTCATGCTTAACTTTGTTCCTCACTTTTACAAATGTGTCCTTTGAGGACCATATTCACGATTAAGTTCACGAATCTTCTAGGCTGTATGAGCTAAATTTATGCACGGAGGTGATGGAACACCTCTTGAGTGGTGGTGGAGCAGTATGATATCCCATACGACTTAGCTTTACTCATAATTTGAGAATTCCAAATTTTATCAATTGACTTAGACTAATAATAACGGTGTCTCTGATTAAATTGACATTTTCATTTATCTTTTAAGTTTTTCAAGCTCCTCTTGATATGCCTCATTCACAATTTGTCTTATGATATATCTCTTCTAAAAAATCATATCATCATTATATTTGACTCATTTTCTCTATAGTGTTCTAGTTGTTTTTCTAATACACTATAGCTCTCTAGGTTTGACACGGTATAATTAGCGGTATACAACTCTTGTCTTTCATTAGAATATAGATCATTAAGCCTTTCAATTTCTCTAGCACCCTACATGTTTTAGAACAAATTTCAAAGTTTTGTACCTCAGTCGAGAAAGCCATGAGAGCAAATTCGGTGACACAAGAGCAAGACATTTGAAGGTTCTTCCTCTTGTTCATCGACCATGAAACTCCAATCATAGCTCACACCATCAATTGCCAACATTGCCTTTGGTTCTCCCGAATTGGTTCTTTCTTTGCTTGTACCAAGTAGACTGTTGTCTTTCATCCTTGGTCTTCGCATTCCCTAGCAAAATGCCCCAACTTGTAACAATTGAAACACTCTACTTTGTTTTTGTCAAAGCTGCGGTTTCACCACCATTGATGTGAATAGGCTTGGGTCTTCTTGTAAATTTCCTAGCCCTCATGCTAAGAAGAGCTATTTGCCATTTTATATCCATCTCCTCCAAGTCATCTTCATCAATTTGCTCTATGTCTTCATGAGTTAATATAGAGCCATTAACTTGAGTGGAGATAAAAGCATAAAGGTAGGATCTCCAATACCGGCAATCTTTTCTTTGAACTGCGGTGGTAGCGCTAACATTACCGATGGAAAGCATAGAACCCGGTGGGCAATATCATCATCACATTCATCTTGAATCATCACATCAGTCAGAGAGGTTGACATCAAAGCCAAGTTGCTTGAGCTTGTACCAAGTTTCCAACCTTCTTCAATCTTTGTTCAATAAGTTTGAAGTTGTTGTAAAGATCATTGAGCTTCATAGTTTCAATATCGGTTTATTTTCCCGGTTGTAACATTAGTATGAAACTACGAAGGCAAACTTCTTAGAAACTTTAAATTGAGGTCTTCCTTTTCTACCTCAATGCCAAACACGGTCGGTTGTGTAACAATCTTACGGAGTTTGGTGAAGATGCTATCAAGAGAATCACTTGAAGCGGAGAAGTCATAACTTTGAAACACTTGAGCAAATCTCTTTAAAAAGTTTTTAGCACTCTTGAACTTCTTTGAATGCTATGATAAACTTCTAGCCTTTAGATCATTCTTCTTGATTACTTTTCAATATTAGTCTCGAGCACGAAACCGTTATTTACTATCGCGGGCTTGAAAGAATCACCGAAGATGATCTCCATAGAGCATAGTCTTAAATGAGAAAGTATTGCCCAATCATTATCCTCCACATCTCAAACTCATTAAGTTTGAGCTTAGATGTTAATACAAATAAGCCATAAAATCATCTTCAATGTTTTATCGAAACAAATCATTTTAACGAAACAAATAAAATACGTAAATGGTTTGAACTAATAGTTTCTAACATATTCACACTTTCACATAAAACACTAAAACAAGTATAAGTGATTTTTTGATTTAGGAATACATATGTACAACAACTAGTGTTTAAATAATTGAGTATAATATACACATAACTAGTATGTAGTATATTGGGTAATATAAATGGGTAGAAACTTAAGTATCACAACCCATTGGGAATATACATTGAATGTAGTTGGGTACAACCCAAAGCCCATGCCCCATGGATCTTGACCCATAACCCATTACATGACATCATGCTTATATCACACATGGATGATATCCATAACCCATGGATCAACCCATACCCATGTGAATAAATGCATTGCACTTAAAGATACATTGTATCTAGCCAAAGATCCATGGTTCAACCCATGACCCATGACCAAAATACCCATGGGCAAGAGGGCGTTCCACGGATCCCAGCTTTGTGCTAGCCGGATCCCTTGTGGTAGGGATCCGTGGGATCCGGAAAAGCGATGGGATTTTTCCTCTATAAATAGTGAGTCATTTCTTCATTATTTCTCACCCTTTCTAACACACTTTCTCCTAGAGTTAAAAACTCACTAACCTCGGATCCAAGAGATCTATGTTTGTAGTTTTGTTTTGTGTGATCTTTTAGGTTCCTCTTAAAGGCAAGATCACCACCTTTGAAGCCGAGCAAGCTCAAGTCCATGAGTTGCCATGCTTCCTCATCATCAAGGCTCTTGAAGTCTTCTTGTTGATGATTCCTTTCTTTCTTCAAAGAAGTGTAGTGTTGAAGACATTAGTGAAAGATGTCTCAAGTGTCAAGACGAAGATATTAGTGATGGATATCTATCATCTATAGCATAAGCACTTGTGGTAGGTGATTAGAAGTCAAGACAAGAAGCATTAGTGAAAGGTGCTTAGAAGTCAAGACTAAAAGCATTAGTGAAAGGTGCTTAGAAGTGAAGACACAAGACATTAGTGAAAGGTGTCTTGTAGATCTAGTCAAAGGCATTAGTGAAAGGTGCCTTAGATGTACATTCGATATGGTGTGTTTCGATGTACAAGATAGACTAGTATTAGATCCAAGGATATTGATATCCTTGATGATGTTGTAAAGGGTAGATCTCCTTTGGGATTAGTCGTTGGTGTAGTGTGGTAGTAGTTCCTCCATTGCAATGGAACTAGGTGCTTAGCCTAGTACCTAATAAAGGGTAGGCGGCGTTGTGAAGGTGTAGTTCACCTTGGGTGAAAGAACTAGGTACTTAGCCTAGTACCTTATAAAGGGTAGGCGACGTTGTGTAGGTGTGGTTCACCTTGGGTGAAAGAACCGGTGGTTAGCCTAGCACCGAAAAAGGGTAAGCGACGTTGTGAAGGCTTCTCCACCATAAGGAGATTGGTGTAGTGTTTACAAACTCTCGAGTAGGTGACTCGGGGGTGGAGTAGGGCAAGGAAGGTGTCCTTGTAGCGAACCACTATAAATACTCGCGTTGTGGTTTTGTGCTTCTTACTCTTATCTTTACATTACATATCTTTATATGCTTGTTTATCAACATCCAACACACACAACCAAATAGATTGACATAAGTCGATCTAAATAGTTTAAAAGAAAGTTTTAATTGGTAAAACTATTCAACCCCTTCTAGTTTTCCACAATTGGCATCGAGCTTATTTACCAAGTTTCTTGAAGTATATTGTACTTTAAAACTTGATACGATCCATAGTTAATTGAAAACTACAAAGAAGGATTTTCATAAAACAAACACCATATCTTTCAAAACTATATGTTTGGATGTTGATTTGATAACAACATTTTTCTTATTTACTTTTTCATTTAATTGCACTAATCTTCTTTGTCATGTTGATTAGTCAAAGCTCATACCCACCAAGCTTTAGGAGTCGCTTGGTAACAAGAATACCTTCCTTAAGAAGGTATCTTAAACTCAAAGGAGCGGGAATAGTCTAAGTGACATTTGATGTGTCATTTGTAAAGACATTCCTAAGTGCGCTAGAGGTATGATTTTCTTTTTACTTTGCTTGATAATTAAGTATACCTATTTAGGTATTTATATGATTATCTTTTGTGCAATTACATGTTTTACATGAAGCTTCATTAGGAAGCCTTTTTCTCACATCGTGTTTTATTTCTCGTCTAAAGTCGTGGTATATAAAACTTATGTTTTGTTTCTTTTAATCCAATAATAAAACAAAACACAATTTCAAAATTCCTCCTTCCCTATAAATAACCCCCACCGTCGACCACTCTACCAAACCCTCACTTTTCAAATCTTCCAATTTCAAAATTTCCTCTCATTCAAAAATTCATCTTCCTCCTCATTCCATCTCAACGAAACCTAGAAGATTCGTCATCAACATGGTTTACATCGCTTTCGTGCTCATCGCCTTAACACTCATTGCACTTGTGTTCCCTATGATGAAGTTCACATATGGAGACATTTACTTTGTGTTGTTAATCTACATTGGGATCATATACCCAATCCTTTGTATCATCCTTAGTATTGAAATGCAATATTACTAATAATCTAGTTATCTAGGTTATTATTATCATAATGTGTTTGTCATTTCCTTTGTTTTATTTGTTTCTTTTTCTTTACGTGATACATTAGAAGTCATGTATGCATGTTAAAAGAAAATGTAGGTTAAAACATATATCTTGGTATAAAACTATGAGATCTAAAACCTATGTTTTTCATATAATCTATTTCTATTAATACAGATCTACGGATCCGGAAGTTATACTAGCGGATCCTTTTTGAAAAGGAACCGTGGGATCCGTCCTCTTGGAAAGCAGTTTTCATGCAAATTAAAAACCACTATCCTTCTAAATGTAATAATCCACTAGAAAGTCAAAACCTTGAGTGAGTTAAAGTGTTAAATACCATTGTTAATAAAAATCTAGTAAAAACATTAGATAATCATAGGTTGACCACAAACATCTCTTTTTATTAACTTATCATTTCTATAGGTTCAACTATGACGCATGAATATGAGTTTGATTTTTCACTCACTAGCGTCTACACTCCGAACATCTCTCTCGAACCCAACACACCTGGCAATCATGTCCGTGGGTTCAATAATCTCGAAAACCGTCACTTCCACGAAGGACGTATTGTAGACACCTCTCTACAATTCGAAGAAGGTATCAATACCTCCTTCCGAGCCATAGGACTAGAATGTCTTCTTGAAATCAACGAGAAGATATGTCCAAGGTTCATAATGGAATTCTTCCGTCAAGTCGAACTCGTTAAATAACGAGGATCGCTCTCTATCTCTTTGGTTTTATATCAAAACCAAAGTTTACTCTAACCCTTGGGCATGTTGCTCACATCCTCCGGATTCTAATCATGGACAATGTGCCTTCACCAAGATTGGTCTCTTGATTCTCTCTTCAACTTTCGTGAAGAAAATAGTCCATATTGTTCACACATACCCTCTCCGGAAGATTTAAATCGCATAATATGCAAACCTCGACCATATTACTCCGATCCAAACATTATCTTTACAAGGGATATCCGAGAAGAGTACAAGCCTCTTGCACTCATCCTGCGTGAAAATGTTTGGAGCCTTAGGGAAATCGAAATTCTTCCGCTTGTTGTGCTCACATGTTGTCTTGTTTGCTAACACAACAACCATACAATCTCGCCTACTTCTTACATGAGGCGAATTGCAAATCTTCAAGGCTCCAAGAATAAACTCATCCCTTATGGAATGTTCTTGACGCGCCTATCATAATGTTATGCACTTCCATCCTCAATTTCAAAGTCCGTTATGCGTGCTTGTGAACAAGATGATGGAACCACTAAACATATCTCTCATGAAGACTTTCTTCATTCTTGATTCCACCAACACTCATCAATCACGTAATGATCCTCTAGCGAAAACACTCAAGAAACCTAGTAGTATTTCAAAATAGGATCAATTCTCTTGTACTCGTGCTTTATCAATGTAATCCAATTTCTTTCATGAAATAAAACATATTACATTTGATATCTTAGTGTTAGAACCCTCTAAACCAACCTTGGAATATAATGCATTGTCAAGATCATTGCATACCTTTAGTAAAGGTTACTGCTTAGAGATGGGCGGATCCCAAAGTTTGTGCTAGACGGATCCCTTCACTTAGGGAACCGTGGGATCCGACAAACAAAAATGCAATTGCAAACATTGTATTTCAATAATATCCTTAGAACACCTCACACTAAGCTAAACATATTGTCTTAAGGCAAAATTAAGTCCTTATCAAGATAAGTAGATCCTTCCTACTCACACATAGCTCACCTAGATCACACTCTAAGACGCTTGTAGATCTATCGTTTCATTTTAATCCATTACTCTTCCGCTCTCAAACTCACACTTCATTTTCACATGATCCTCACATCTAGTCTTAAAAACCTCGATTATGGCAAAATTGATCATAAATCATTCTTACCTCAAAATTGATCAAAGTTGATCAAATTCTAGTTTTCCATCTCAAAGCTTCTAGGATATTTTCCAAAACACTATCCTAAGTCACAAACTAATCTCTAGGATCATTTAGCTTCAATTGACACTCTCATTTTAGTGTCATCCTTGCTCATCCATTGGTACTCTTGAAAGTTCCAAATCCTCCATAAAAGACAATCATTAGCTACATCATTCATTACCTTCAAGTACTTAAGCACCCTTCATTTAAAACACTTGGGAGGACTGAAACACTCAAGATGATATAGGTCTTAGATCTTAGAAACATCATTTCCACTCTTTCATAGCTTCTTGAAGTCGGATCCTAGGATTAGCCTAGGCGGATCCCTCGAAAGGAACCGTGGGATGGATGACGGTTTATGTCAAATCTTGATAAAACAATCATTTCAACTCATCTTCCTAACTCAAACACTCCATCTCATCTTAAATGAGTTCCTAGATCGATACAAACTCTGTAGTTGACTCTTGTGCATGTTAATCATCACATTCAAATGAATCCTAATGGCTTAAGGCTTAAATGCATTTGCCAAATCTCTTGGTTTATAAACCACTTTGTTAGGACCTCCATAGTCATCACTCTCATCCTAACTTTCATCACTTTAGAAACCCTTGCAAACCTCTTGAAATCATCTCATCATGAGGAAAACCCCAAGTAGTAACTTATCCACCAAAGAACCACCCATGAAAATTTCTCGTGTTATACACGAAATCTCTTCAACCGAATCATCTCCGGTCAAGCCAACAAATGATAGGATCCTTCATCATCCAATCAAACCAATTCCTAAAAGGATAGTACCCACAAAACTACCAATGCCAAACACCACCATACCTCCTAGGCCAAACAATATCATCTCCACTAAACCATCACCATTGGTTCCTAGAGCTATTTCATTTACATCCCCACTATCATCACCACACCTCTACAATTTAGAGGACTTGCCTCCTAGGCCGTCTCATCCTCCTCCGCATGACAACATTCTCCTCATTAGGAGGAATAATAGTACAAAATCAAGGTGTTGAGTCAACACTTGCTCAAACTTCCTTTTCGCCATTTCCATCATATAATCCCATTTGGATTATGAGAAATCATCAAAGTCAACCACCCGACCATATGGAAGTTGACACTTCTCTACCACCACCATCATTCTTGGTGAGCCATTCTCAAATGCGCCTCCACCAATCCCTCCATCGTTTGAAGCTCCACAGCCGCTTCACTTGATCCTTCGCATCAAGCCATTTCATTTCTTCCACCACCACTACCTAGCCATGACAAAGATTGCTATCATTGTCAACATGTTGAAAGTTTGATACATGAAGTACGAGAAGACCAACGTTTCATGTTCTATCATCTCCTCGAGCGTTTCGACGAGATTAAACCTAAACAAAACTTGAGCTAGAAGATTTTAGTGGTGTCCTAGCATCAAGCGATAGTTGGTTTAGAAATTCCTAGTCATGTATTTTCTTATTTTCTTAGTTTTAGAGTCATGTATATCATAACTCTAGTTTTATTAAATGGAATTACATGCTACTTGTTATTTTTTCGAGTATATGATTACCTTGTATTCATATCTCATTTTGTGATAACATTACTTGTTATATCACCTTTCTTGAAATTCATCGCTAAACGGATCCTCGAATATGCCTGAGCGGATCCCTACTAGGAGGGAACCGTGGGATCCGTGAGACGAAAAGCTTTCTTTCTACTTAACTTGAACCACATTTGCGGAAATTGTGAATTATACTTGCTTTCTAACCTTTGTTTTGTAGTTATTCAATTTACACATGAAGACTTTGACATCCTAAAGCAAGGGGAGCTTTATGTCAAAGCAATACATTGCAAATTACTTGCAATACTAGGTTTACATTTCATGACATCCCTTTGCAATATTGCAATCATCAAGGGAGTACATTCGTCACTTAGACGAAATCTTTTGCAAACTTACTTGCAAACAAACTAGATTAATATCACTTTCTTGGCGACCTTACATAGGATGGACTCGTCAAGGGGAGTAAAGACGAGATCCTTTCCGTTACTTGCTCTCTATTTATTTTATTTTATTTCTTTCACATATTTTTCTTAAAATAATGTGTTGCTTTCCTTCAAACACTTTTGTTTCGACAAAAGGGGAGAAGAAAGTAAAACTACAAATTCAAACTTTTACAATTTTAGCTTTTCCTTAAAATAATTTTATGTTTTGTCATCAACAAAAAGGGGGAGATTGTTAATACAAATAAGCCGTAAAAACGTTTATTTATATTTTACGATCTTCTAATGTTTTGTCGATAACAAACGTAAAATCATTTTAACGAAACAAATAAAATACGTAAATGGTTTGAACTAATAGTTTCTAACACATTCACACTTTCACATAAAACACTAAAACAAGTATAAGTGATTTTATGATTTAGGAATACATATGTACAACAACTAGTGTTTACATATTTGGGTATAATATACACATAACTAGTATGTAGTATATTGGGTAATATAAATGGGTAGAAACTTAAGTATCACAAACCCATTGGGCAAATACATTGAATGTAGTTGGGTACAACCCAAAGCCCATGCCCCATGGATCTTGACCCATAACCCATTGCATGACATCATGCTTATATCACACATGGATGATATCCATAACCCATGGATCAACCCATACCCAGTGACTAAGTGCATTGCACTTAAAGATACATTGTATCTAGCCAAAGATCCATGGTTCAACCCATGATGACCCATGACCAAAATACCCATGGGCAAGAGGGCGTCCACGGATCCCTAGCTTTGTGCTAGCGGGATCCCTTGTGGTAGGGATCCGTGGGATCCGGGGAGCGATGGGATTTTTCTTCTATAAATAGTGAGCCATTTCTTCATTATTTCTCACCCCTTTCTAACACACTTTCTCCCTGAGTTAAAAACTCACTAACCTCAAATCCAAGAGATCTATGTTTGTAGTTTTGTTTTTGTGTGATCTTTTAGGTTCCTCTTAAAGGCAAGATCACCACCTTTGAAGTCGAGCAAGCTCAAGTCCATGAGTTGCCATGCTTCCTCATCATCAAGGCTACTGAAGTCTTCTTGTTGATGATTCCTTTCTTTCTTCAAAGAAGTGTAGTGTTGAAGACATTAGTGAAAGATGTCTCAAGTGTCAAGACGAAGATATTAGTGAAGGGTATCTATCGTCTATATCATAAGCACTTGTGGTAGGTGCTTAGAAGTCAAGACAAGAAGCATTAGTGAAAGGTGCTTAGAAGTCAAGACTAGAAGCATTAGTGAAAGGTGCTTAGAAGTCAAGACACAAGACATTAGTGAAGACACAAGACTTGAAGATCTAGTCAAAGGCATTAGTGAAAGGTGCCTTAGATGTACATTCGATATGGTGTGTTTCGATGTACAAGATAGACTAGTATTAGATCCAAGGATATTGATATCCTTGATGATGTTGTAAAGGGTAGATCTCCTTTGGGATTAGTCGTTGGTGTAGTGTGGGGTAGTAGTTCCTCCATTGCAATGGAACTAGGTGCTTAGCCTAGTACCTAATAAAGGGTAGACGACGTTGTGAAGGTGTAGTTCACCTTGGTGTGAAAGAACTAGGTACTTAGCCTAGTACCTTATAAAGGGTAGGCGACGTTGTGTAGGTGTGGTTCACCTTGGGTGAAAAGAACCCGGTGGTTAGCCTAGCACCGGAAAAGGGTAGGCGACGTTGTGAAGGCTTCTCCGCCATAAGGAGATTGGTGTAGTGTTTACGAACTCTCGAGTAGGTGACTCGGGAGTGGAGTAGGGCAAGGAAGGTGTCCTTGTAGCGAACCACTATAAATACTCGCGTTGTGGTTTTGTGCTTCTTACTCTTATCTTTTCATTACATATCTTATATATGTTTGTTTATCAACATCCAACACACATCTAAATAGATTGACATAAGTCGATCTAAATAGTTTAAAAGAAAGTTTTAATTGGCAAAACTATTCGACCCCCCCTTCTAGTTTTCCACCACTTGATGGATTGATCCGACTTTTGACATCATTAGGGTTACACTTTGAAGCTTACGAATGATAGTGTTAAAATTAGCATGTTGACCAAGATCCTTTACAAGATAAGTACGAAGAAACCTTTTCTTTCCTGTTAGTTGTAGCGATGGTAATAATGCTCTTGGAATACGCTTCCAATACTAGTGCAATGACTGTGATGATCTTCCACATTATCGATCTTTGGGGATTCCCAACAAGTACTATGTGCATGCAATCATGGGGCGTTTGAATTATGCGCGTGCATTAATTGACATTAGAGTGATCGAAGCTTAAGGAAAACATGGTCATTGTTATTTCAATTTGGAAAGTGAGGTGGTGTGCTTTATACGGTTATGGTGGAAATGTGGAATCGAATGGGAACCACCTAGGTGTGAGTGTGTATGGTCTTTGGTCATGATGACGAGACATGTCCAAGCATGTTGTTGATGAACCAAGAAGAAAATAGTAAGAATAATGATGGTTTTCAACATGCTTCTAAAAAGCGATGTGTCGCATTAATACATGTCCTAATGTTCGAGTTTAGGTCAACTAAAGAGGTATATAAACATGTTTCAAGAAGAATGGTGCTAGCACACTTTGTACGAAAAAGAATCCATGAAACAACTAGATAAGAGGCAAGTTTGAACCCGTTTGATGCTCTTAGGTCGGTTGATAATGATGATGTTCTAGGTACAAAATAGGGTAGTTCTATTGGGGTTGAACAAAGAGGGCAAAAGGATTATGTGGAGCCTGTGACCAATGAACAACCATCTCTACCTTGTCTAAAGTAGTTGGTTCGAATACATGAAAGAGCAAAGTAGGTGATGTGACTAATGGGGATAGTGATAGTGAAGTGGAAGAGGTTTTGACGAAGCATGTTTTATGTGTTGGAATCACTCCTAAACCATAATCAAGTGTTAGTAATTAATATGTAATAGTTAGCTTTATTATGGCCTTTATGTTTGTTATTAGCCTTAAGCTTATGTAGAAGGCCCATGAGCTTAGGCCCAAGCCCATTTAAGAAAGGATGGAAACTAAGAGTGTTGCCCTAGCTTCCTCCTATAAATACCATGTAAACCCTCACTTGAGGGTTGGTTGTTCAATTATTATCTCTTTCACTCTATATGCTTTAACCGTCTTATTATTAGTATGTGTGTGTGCGTTTGATAACTTGTTCATCCGCCTTCATCTCCTCTCTCTAAAGCTTGTGTTTGTAAAACTAGTGACCTAACAATGGTATCAATCGCCTACTAGTTAGGTGAATCGTGTTGTTTTTGAAGTGGGTTTTGGTCCTACGCTTAAAACACGTCTCGTCCTTGATACTTTGGTTAGCTTAAAACTAGTTTTTCACTTTTTAATCCAAGATTCTTGTACTTTCAACGTTTTAAGGTGTTAAAATAACTGTTTTGGCAAAAAGTTTCAAACTTCTACGCATGGATCTAAGTTTTAAGCTTGTTTTTGTTCGTGGGTATCGCTCTCTGCATAACTGTTTTAGTGCTTTGGTTTATCAAGTTTCACACTTTTGTGTCTTTTGGTGTTATTGAAGCTATTTCATCACACAAAACTGGTTTAGAAACATCTTTGGGCAAAATCAAAATTACGAGTAATCCTACGCGTAGCAAAACCCTAAAACTACGCATAAGTATTTCCTTGGTTTGATCTTCGTTTTAGTGGTTTACTCGTGTTTTCTTGCTTGGATAAGTCTGAAAATACGTCGACATTGGATATCTTTTGCCTTTGTGATAGTGTAAAAGATCATTTGAGATAAAACCCTAAAATTACGCATAAGCATAAGCTTACGCGTGAAAATCCTACGCTTAAGATTCATCTTACGCGTAGACCTAGTCCCACGATAAGGTAATCTTAACTTCTTTTTTACGCATAACTTTAGCCTTTTTCCCTCTTACAGCGTAAGCTAAAACTACGTAACTTGTATTGTTTACGCGTAACTTTGGTGATTTCTCGCATAAGTGGTATATTGCTCTCATGTGATTTCTCGCCTAAGGACACTTCATCAACAAAGGTTCATTCGACTACAAAGATCCATCAACACAAGTTATCAAAAAAAAAAAAATTTTTTGGCGGGAAAAGTTGAGTAAAATTTAATTTTAGGGAGACTAAACGTTCAATTTTACGCGAGATTCAAATTTTGGTTTAACTGTGAAAATTTTGGTCAAAATTCAAATTTTGGGCCTAAATTCAAATTTTTCGGTCAAATTTGGCGTCAAAATGTCATAACTCAAATTTTCTTACATTCTTAGAATTGGATTTTATAGTGAATTTCAAATTTTGAGAGTCAAAATTTTCAAAATCATATTTGGAGGAAATTGAAATTTACTATATCGGCCTTCATATCGACTTTATTTTCGATTTTGCACGGGTTTAAATCAGATTACGATCTTTTCGTTCTCAAATTCCCTGATTTACTTCCAAGCGTCGGACATCATCAAATTCCCGAAAGTGAAATGGATTATGATCATAAAGATCCATTTGTGGCATTGCAGCATTGAAGGATTCATGGCTATATCTTAACTTCGACACGGCATTCAAGCAAATGGTTGAAAGATATCGACCAAATCAAACTCTTGAATATTACGGCGCAAATGCGACAAATCATTCTTCTCTTGAAATGACCATTGCTCGGTCGAGCCCTTACTTGTTAACAATTCAACTAAAGCGATTTTTGAATCAAAACTAGAGGACCATTGCATCTCTCATTGAACTTAAATTACAAAACAAATCTTTTCCTCGAACACAATGGTAAATCTTCAAATGAACAAAGTAATCGTGTGGATTTATTAATAAAAGAAAATGAGCATTTAAAGGCTCAACTTCAAGCAAAGGGCTTGCACATGTTGCTTTACAAAACAAACGAGAAGATTCACCGACAAGAATGTGGATACTAATTTTGCAAAACCAACAATCTTGGGAAATCGTCTCTAAAACCAATCGAAAACCAATCGGTAGTTAGACAACCAACCGCTTTTAAATCTGAGCGTTCAAAATCGTCAAAACCACGGTTTCCTCCCAAGTTGTTGAGAATAATCATTTGATAAAACCATTCACTCCACATTCATGGCCAATGAATAATGCTTCATTTCTATTAAACATGTTTCTATTAAATCATGTTTATATATACTGTTTACATTATATCTCAACAAGTAGTCGCTCTGGCCAATCTAGGACTAGTTCAAACACTTGTGTCTAAACCGAGCATTAAAATTAAAGATTCATATGATTCAAATGACGCATACAAGAACTATGATCTAGAAAAGGCTAGGAAAAGGGCACTTACTCAAAAGGATGGAATCTTAGGTTCATGACCTAGTGTATCACCTTCGAGTGTATTCTTGAACACTACGCTTGTAGTAGCAAACCAAAACCTAAGTTTACTCAACAAACGGTTAGAAATAAACCCGTTGATCTAAATGTAAAATTTCGAAAACCTAATAGGTGGATCAATATAGGGCGCAGACTCTTCCCAAAAGAAGTTTCAACATCCCTAGATCTAACCTTAGATGGATACCAACGGGTAGGATTTTCAAAATAGTTAGTCTTAGGTGGATTCCTAGAGGCAAGATACTAAGTAGTTGCACCAAAACAAGTGGGATACCCTACATCCATCCGTGAGGCGGAAAGGAAATCATCAAAATAGCATGTTCGGTGTCAAGAAGATAATTGACACTACATCTTTATGCTTCTAACACGGAACCCAGTTACACTTGGGGATCCATGTCTTTCTATTCCTTGCCTCCCTTCTATTTTTCTATCAGGTACAACAGACTATGGCTCCTCTTGCAAAAGCAGTAGGACCCGTTTCTCACCGTCAAAAATATATTGATCCATCACCTATTCCACCATTGTACTTAATCGTCAAAATTAGAAACATTGCTTGCTCCTCGGTTAAAGATTACGCAAAAGTCGTGCTTGGATGTATCGAATGTTTCATTGCTGACAACCGATAATACTCTAATTTCGGATACACTCGAAACTACAACAACTACCATTGTTATAGATGCTCGAATCTTTGATAACGAAAGATCAAAGTATTTCCTACAACAATGTCACGGTGATGATCAACATAATGAACAAAGATGTTTTATCGTGATTGACTCTCTCGAAATATTTTTGGTACTTCACACTTGTTCGATCAATTGGACATACATGGTTTTGTTGTCTCCTTATACATGGTTTCGTTGTCTTGATTCATCATCAACATCGTGGTGTATGATTCTAATCATTGAAAACATCGAGGGGAGAGAGTGTGTAGGTGGTCATTGCTTCCTTGTTCTTCTACATGCTTCTTTGCGAAAACCTAATGCCTTCTTGAATTTCTTCAATTAGGGAAAGAAATAAGGCGATATGTGGCTCAAACGTCTCACTTTGGTGTTATCGTCTCAATTTCACGGGTGATCTTGTGTGAAGTTACCCAAATATGATGTTAAGATGCCTCACACACGGTCTTGGCATCGAGTTATTGCCTATTCACGGTGATTAGTATTCAGAAGACCACAACATTCGGGGAAAGTCGTATCATTTAGTCTTTCGTGGTTTGTTTGGTGTGATCGTCTACATACGTGAGAAGATCTTGTTGATTTTGGCATGTTACCCTCGAGCGGATCTTCCGCAATTAGTCGATTTTCTTTGTGTGGTTTCTTGCTCATCTACAAATTCACTTGCATCTGAAACCTTCAAAAGTTAGAGGAAATGTAGACTTCATCAAAGTTTCAAATCGCTAAAGGCAGGTTGTCGATTTGGGGATCTTGATTACGAAAATTCTTCACAATGGCTTACGAGTATATGACTTAGAACCCGGTCACAACCATTTAAACTTCCTCAACCCCATCATCACCGAACAAAGCCCCACTAACTCGTCAACAAATGGAAAGGTTATTTGCTCCTCTGTTCGGTGACGATATTGATGAGCGTGCTCGGTGTATCCATTGTTTCCATTGCACAACCCGATAATATTCCTATACGATACACTGCTACAACAACTCACATTGAAGATGCACCTACACGATTGACTCCAACACAACAGTTGAACACACCTCTTCCAACAATGATGAACCGGTGATGATATTCTTAATGAAGTACCCCACTGCGATTTTGATCCAAATGTGTTCTTTAACCCGTTTGCTAATGAGGCTGCGCACGATGTCGCGGAATCTTCAACAAACCATTTGAATCCTCGAATCGCACAATGTATACCAACATCAACCCTCTACACATCGATGGACAAAAGACCATCCTCGGCTAACATTATTGGCAACCCGAATCAACCGATCGTTACGAGACAACGTCTTCGCACGGATGGTGAACATTGCATTTATGCACTCACCGCATCGCCAATCGAGCCTAAAACATTAAAGACGCAATGACAAAAGACAATGGATTGAATCCATGCAGAAGAACTCAACCAATTCAAGCGTCTTGAAGTATGGGAATCGGTTGAAAGACCAACAGGGTCTCGTCATTGGTCTCAAATGGTTTGGAAAAACAAATTGGATCTTTGAAGGGCGTCATCCGAAACAAGTCACGTCTAGTTGCTAAGGGTTATCGTCGGGAAGAGGAATAGACTTTGAAGAATCTTTTGCTCCGGTTGCTCGTCTTGAGGTCGTTCGGATATTTCTCGCGTTCATGGCTCATATGAATATGACGGTCTTTCAAATGGATGTCAAAGCTGCGTTTCTCAACGGACAAGCGAAAAAACGGTTTATGTCGACCAACCCGAAGGATTCGTTGATCCAGAGTGCCCGAACCATGTCTACAAACCGAACAAAGCTCTTTATGGTCTCAAACAAGCCCCTCGGGCATGATACGATAAGCTATCATCTTTCCTTATTGCTAATAATTTCACCAAAGGTTCGATTGACCCTACTCTTTTTATACAATATCACGGGGCACATATCTTAATTGTTCAAATTCGTGGATGACATCATTTTGGGTCTACACATAAAAAGTTTTCAATCGCTTTTGCAAAACTAATGAAGAAAAATTTTGAAATGTCCATGATGGGTGAACTTACATTCTTTATAGGATTGCAAGTTCATCAATCACCCGTGGTATTTTCTTGAGTCGATCCAAATATGCCCTTGAATTGTTAAACAAATTTGGAATGACAACTGTGACACTTATGCCACACCAATGGCTCATACCAAAGCTAGATCTTTGATTTACATGGGAAATTAGTGGACCTACCAAATACCAAAGTATTATTGGGTCCTCATGTATCTAACGACTAGCGCACCGACATTGTCTTTGGTTTATCTATGCTCCGTTATCGATCGCGACCAATCTGAAACCCACCTCTCAGAGGCTAAAGAATCCTCCGATACATCAACGGAACCATTAATTTGGGGATCCGGTATCGAAGGATTCGGTTTTGAACTAATCGCTTTTGAGATCTTGACCACCGCAGGATGCTTAGACTCACGAAAAAGTACTTGAGAGCACTACAATTTCTTGGTGATAAGCGGTGTCTTGGCAATCAAAGAAGCATGATTGTACCTCGTTGTCATCAACCGAGCGAATATGTAGCCATGTCGGCATGTTGTGCTCAAGTCATCTAGATGAGAACACAACTCAAAGACTATGGTTACGTGTTCGACAAAATCCGATGTCTTTGCGACAATCGGTGCCATTGCGATCTCGTGCAACTCGATTCGAGACTTTCAAATCAAAGCACATCGATCTTAGCTATCATTTCATCAAGGACCACGTGGAATGAGTGCAGTTGAATTATACTTTGTGGAGTGCGAATACCAATTGGCGGATCTTCTCACCAAAGCCTTGCCTCCCGCTAGGTTTAATGAGTTGGTCCACCGGTTGGTATGAGGTGTTTGACTCAAGAGGAATTGGATGACCTCTTAAAACAGTCTTAAAAACACATCAAACACCAAAACCTCCTTTGTAAATATTTTCAAAAACAAAATACAAAATTATAAAATCGATAAAACAACAAAATATTCTATCTATATTTCTTTCAACATGGCAAGTACAAATCTTGATCAACACGTTGTTCTATCAAACCTTTCATTATTTTCCGAACAAGTGTTGAGGGAGAAAGTAAATATTTTTGGTTTCATAAAACCTTGTACTTGCATGTTTTCTAAAATATGTTGTTTCTTCTAAAATGGTGGACACTTTTCTTGTCAATTACTCTCCTCGAACTCAAATGTTTTAACCATTTCATTATTTCAAAAGTCGATGGGAGTATCGTTAAGTTTCTTGCCTTACATGTGTCTTGTCTAACCTAAAAGGATGTTAAAGGATCTTGGTTGGAACCTCTTTAAGGTTGAGGGACTGAATGTGTCAACTTGGCTAATTAATTTTAACAAAATCATTTACTCCTAAACCACCAAGATCAAACGATCCAAATCAAATCTTCTAAATCCGTTCAAGTTTTTCATAATCTATAAGTTCTAAACTGTTTTGATCAAGATGATAAACAAGGGTTTCTAAAATTCTTTCAAATCCAACGGTTAAAACTCTTTAAACTAATTTTGGAAAATTGTTCACTCGAACGAACTGGGTGATTATGCATAAAAGTGTTTGGATTGAAATAAGTTATGTTAAAACCTTTCTTAATGTCTATTAAACTTGTTTCAATCGTCCAAAACCATCAAGAATCTTAAATTTCACTAATATGATTTCTAGGGTTCTTGCGCTCATTTAGGGTTTGTCTATTCTGTGATATGTTATTAGGTGGTCAAGAAAGTGTTAGAATAAGTATATATGCATGTTTTGAACCTTGAAATTAGCCCAGAAACATCTAAACTGTAAGAATTTAAGTTTTAGGCTTTTAGGGTTCATATCCCGTGAATCCTCGATTCTATGGTGTAAATGTGTTATATCTTATTCCATTGCACCCATATGACATCTAGGAAACTCCGAAACATTCTTGTTTGATTTGTGTAGCTATATCTCATGCGCGTAGATTAAGGGTTTAGGGTTTAAGTAATTTCGCCTAAGTCTTTACGTGTATATCGATATGTTCTTATGCTTGTTTTGTGATCTAAAAGATGTTTGGAGTTAAGCTGCAATCAAGTTTTCATGTTTATATTTAACGGTTAATTATTCGTAATGTCGAGAATCTTTAGGTGTTCAAACCGTTACGATTAAGGAATACTTTATGCGTAAAGGTTAGGCCTAAGAGAAATCTTCGCGTAGCTCTTACGCATAAGGGGTCTACAGTGGATTATGTGTATCTTGGAAAGATATTCGTAAACAAGGCTTGTTACGCATAAGCTTTACTCTTACGAGTAAACTGTACGCGTAACATCTAGCTTATCCCTACGCGTAAGCTTAAAGCTTTTGAACTTGTCTTACACGTAAGAAACTCTTACGCATAAGCTAGGTCTTACGCTTTAGCTTACTCCTACGCATAAGCTCCTTTCTTACGCATAAGGATCCTTGTTACTCTTAACCCATTGTTCACTACATTTTGGCCTGTTACGCATATGTTACTTGTTAAATGTTACTCATAAGTCACAAATATCGATGTTTCATATAAGCTTACAAATGTTTATATGTTGTGTGTTAAGTGAAAATTGGTCTTTGAAATTTCAAAAGTAACATGTTCACATAACTTATCACATCAACTTCAATCAATTGGAACAATGTGACTTAGGACTTGTAACTAACATAAACATGTTACCATCATACAAGTAATTAGATAATAAATCGAGACTAATACAAACACATTGTGTTTCCATATGTCATCTCTTTGTCTAATGACTTTCGGATCATGAAATGGCTGCAAATCAAGCAAACATCAATGCCCCAAGTGAGCTCTCGATGTCAAACACATTCCAAGATGGATACGACAAAACAATTGGCAAGAACTATCTTGTGTCATCTTCAACAACTTCATATGCTCATAATCATCTTGCGAAATTCTTTGTGGACATCCTTTTGCAACATCCATTCAAAACTCACAAAGTCTCGATGAGTAAGATTCAATGGATGAGGTAATAAAATTTTATAAGACATTAAAGCGAAAAGGATGGAATACCATGCTTCAATCTTTTCGGTTAATCAACCCGGTGGGACAAGAGGTCAAGTAGTAGTCCTCCACTTATGGAAGATCCATTGCAAACATCTCTTACCCCATCCGATCCGGTTAATCAACCGGTAAGGATCGGGGTGTCACTGTCACTACTCTTTGTTGAAATGAAGCAAACAACAACTAAAACAACCGCAAGAAGAAAAGCATGGTGAAGATGGGGAAATATATGACGAAGGAGATTACGATCATGATAAGGATGAAAGAGTCACGATGATGATAATTTGGCGGTGAAGAGGAAATGATTCAAAAGAGGCAAAAGAAGGCGCTAGGCGAGGAGGAAAAGTTTAAGAAGGAATCGGACAACTACATAGTTGACAATCCAATACACAAACCTCAGCAGTCTTCTTAACCATCTATTGACACTTCCACCAAGCCCAAATCATCATCTCAATCATCACCTCCATCAACATAAAAACACCTATGTCAACAACAAAATCATTGAAAGGCAACTCTATCCAATGATTCGACAAATGGTTAGCGGTTATCACCACTACACAACAAGCTACGGCCACCACCATCGATCAACCAAGGGATTCGAAACCACACCACCAATGGAAAACCGTTGATCACATTACATACTGCGGTGGTGAGGAACACGACATACGAGCCCAAACCGAACCTCAACCGAAATTCGGATCAAGTACATTGTTGCACTCCTTGTTTTCATATGCTTCAAATCATAGGCGTGTTGAAGTTCTTCACCTCGGGTCGAATCTTACCTAGATTCTACACTTCATCGGAATCAATCAAGAACCTCGATACAAAATCGTACATAAACAAAAGTTTGGGTTTGTCTACCAAAGTGAAAATCATCATACTTGCTTCATGGCTTTCGATGAAATTCACTAAGTTCTATGACGCCACCACAGAGATGCTTCGAGATGGATTGGCATATCGATTGAAGGACATTGAGTTGGGTATAATTGAGACGAAGAGATGGAATTCAAAGGATTGCAAGGATGTTCGTTGATTTACACTAGGATTGATGAATGTTTGATTCATCGGGATCGGATGCAATGGTTGGAGAGCTATGTGGGAGGATAACCAAACTTTCCGATTCGACTTTCCAACGTCCTCGAAAGTAGGCGATCGTTCGTAATCATTGGGTATTCTCTTGATTGTGATTTTGCTTGTTTGATTATCGGCATGGCTTGTGCACACATATCGATGTACAACCCGTAATTGTCAAGAAAGGACCACGTAGTACGCTTGATGCCACAATCCTTATAAAAGGAGTGAAAGCTTCTTACTTTTGAGTAAAACCTATCAAACCTTTCATTATTCAAGGTTTTGCTCAAAAGAACAAGTACTTCCGTATGATTTTCAAAACCTCAACCGTTTATATCACTTGTTGAGGGGAGTATTTGAATTAAAACTTTGTTCACAAATTGTTCACGGTGGTCACTCTTCCCGAAACACTCGAAATGGTCATATTTATTCTCAAACTTTTTCAAAATAACATTTTCATATGCCATTTTGAGGGGAGAAAATATGTGATAAGAAATATGTTGTGTTTGCAAATGAATTGACCTCCTCTTAACCAACGAATTAACGGTACTAAAGCTGTTTGTAACTCGAAAAGACTTGTCGGGACGGGTAATAATTTCAAGCTAGTTCGCTAGTAATGATTTGTCTTCAAAGGACTTGTCCAAGTAGAAAGTACCATTCGAGACACTCTTGGTAGACATGAACTTTGTGGGTTTGACAACCTTTCGAGGTTTGTCTACACCTTCAAGGTAGTTATTAGAGCTAGTTGTCACCTAAAAGCGACAATGTAACTCTTTAACTACATAGCGTAACCGTGTCTCTGGGGATTGTCTATCTCGAATGGATCAATTCAAAATGTGCGCTCTTTCCTCACCTGTGCATTTAACCGTTAAAACAATTAAGCACATGTGGAGGGTAGTATTATGCAAAATCCTATCTCTCACAAGTGTTCAAACATGTTTTCATTTACAAACCCTTTTAGAGATGTTTCACAAAAATTGGTTTTAATGGCAACATAGGTTAGTCATGGAGTTATAAGGTGACTAAGGTTAGGAATAACCTTCCTATGATCCGCCAGAGCCGGAGGATCTACCCAAGGACATCACAAATAGTTAGTACTTAGAAGTCCTTAGGTATGATTATAAAAGGAGAAAATGAGAATCGGAGAAAGAAGGAGTTGAAGAATTAAAAGAAATGCAAAGAAAAGGGTGAAAAGAAATAGCCCTCAAATTATTCAACTTAGAGCGCGGACACGAGTTCAATTCATATGCTACTAGTTGTCACTTAGTGACTTGGTATTGAAGATTAAAAGTCGTCATGGACCCGATGGCGCATGCACTAAACCTTCTTAGCCACTCAAGTTTCTCTCAAAAGAAGCTTGTTTCATTCTCACAGGAACCCTACGTAAACTATTGGCTTTCTCTTGAGATCGTTGGTATTGAAGAAGGAGACCCTCTCCTAGTCTCCTCGGGAAAACCAAAACACACTATTGAGTCTAGAGCCACGAGATTCATCAAAAGATCTCTTAGGAACACTTGACATTTCATCACTTGTTGATCAACAAATAAGATTATCGATGGTTCATATCGAGTCCTTCACGGATCTTAGCAATCTGTCGAGAACATTTATGAGAGTTTCACATCCGTGATCCTCGGTGATTGAATGGAAACTCCCGCCGGGGTCAACATCAAAGACCACGGCGGCGGTCACTTGGTAACTCCCGTGGATTACGCTTAGTGTGTCTCAAGCGGTCTGATCGTGAGGTGATGCTTGGTGTACCTCGGTGACTCATCCCGAATAGATGTATTTCGTACATCGCGTTATCTCACTTGTGGGACTCCGGTTCGAGAGCGGCCTTTGTAAAATTAGAGTTGTGTTTTCACACTATGTTGTTAACACTCTCGAAGTTCAAACTTGTAAGTGCTTGGAACCACTTATAACTAACCGTTTGAAATGTTTTCTTCTTATGGAAGCTCGAGCGGGATGATCGTCTTTGATTCTTCTCATGCTCACGCCAACATCATCACTAATGAAAGTTCTATTCAAAAGCAACACAACCGTCGAATGATTCTTCATCAAACCAAAGAATCTACAAAGTTAAAGACTTAGAGAACTTCATCGATCTTGAATTCCAACGTCAAAGGCGTGTGAGCATGTTGAAGAATGACGTGGAACACGAGGCGTGAGGCGACACTGAAGCGGACTTGATGTAGACAACAACATACTATCACTTTCACCACAAAGAACAATGATCAAAGAACAAAGTTAAAGATGACGTCAAAGCATAAGCTGTTCAAAGATAACTATCTCTACACTAGGGAGATTGTTCAAATCAAGGCAATTCCTCTCACAAGAAAGAAGAATGTCGAAGGCGTCGGAGCTACTATTACATCAACGCCTTCACCATTCATCACCAACACTTGAGGGGAGATTGTTGGAATCACTCTAAACCATAATCAAGTGTTAGTAATTAATATGTAATAGTTAGCTTTATTATGGCCTTTATGTTTGTTATTAGCCTTAAGCTTATGTAGAAGGCCCATGAGCTTAGGCCCAAGCCCATTTAAGAAAGGATGGAAACTAGGGTGTTGCCTAGCTTCCTCCTATAAATACCATGTAAACCCTCACTTGAGGGTTGGTTGTTCAATTATTATCTCTTTCATACTCCTACTTTAATTGTATTATTATATAGTATGTGTGTGTTTGATAACTTGTTCATCCGCCTCTCTCCTCTCTCTCCTTCTCTTGAGCTTGTGTTTGTAAAACTAGTGACCTAACATTATGACATCCAATAGTGGAGGTGGAAATGGGAGGAAGAGCTGTCGACCATTGGAAAGATGATTGTGATGATAACCCGTATGATGATGATGATGATGATGAGTGCGAAGATTTAGCGAAGAGCAATTGATTGTACAATAAATCGTCGACCGGGCCTTGATGATGATCGAAGGGTATGAGGGTGATATGCTTGCGCCAAACTTGTAGTCAATCGCAATAAGAAATAATAGACACCGTTAAGTGATTGAATGCGGGGGTTGGGCCTGCGAACCACCTCCGGCGTGTGAATAAGTATGTGATATGAGTTATGGATAATATGATGTATGTGAAATCTTGTGTTTAGTGAACATACCATTGAAATGACTTGTCCAACCTATTTATAGGTGATGAAAATAGCTTGGAGGCGTTAGCACATTTGGTTTAAGTTTTACGTTTAGGAGATCATGGGGCGTCCACGATTTATAGTAACAGCTGGGCTTCATCCCACTATCTCGGACTTGGCGGGAAGCTAAGGACATAGTGGGAGCGTGGGGAAGACCAAGTCAAGGTTCTTGTTTGTCTTGGCATCTTCAGAGAAGACACCGAAGGGCATAGGCCTTGGTGGCGGATTCAATGGTAACCATGTCAATGATGAATGGTTTCATACCAATGACTTATAAAGAAAGACTTGGGTCTTCGTAATGCAATTCGGTGAGGCCGAAGGGGTCCTTCGACACAGATCGGAGATGCGTCATCAAGCCCCGGTCGAAAGTGATATGTACGGACGAGAAATATTGCTTCGACTCGAAATAAAAGCGAAACCTCCCTTCGTCACAAAAATGAGCGAAGATGAAAAGTTTTGTTAATAGTGACCGCAATAAATGCATAATTAATCCTAACTAACCTGTTTCCTCGGTACTAGTAAACATCCTTTCAAAATTTAAAGGGGTTTGAAATCCGGTGAAAAGGGATAGCACGGACACGTGTAGGGTGAGATGCAACATTTGTAGGGTATATAAAATGCAAAAAGCAGTAAAACCCTAACAAAGTAACTCTCGCCCAAAGTTTTCACCTACTAAAATTCCTTTCGATCAAGCCTTCGACCAAACAAGGTAAAGCGCTCCTTAACTATACATATTTCAAATATTTTTGTGTTTTTAGAAGGTGTCATGTCAACCAACAAAAATTTGTGATAAAACAACAAAGTTGCACATTAACGGGGAGGAGCTTAAAGCGTTCCTCATGATTATCCCATTCAAAAGAACACAAAATAATGCTACGAGTAAAAATCAAGGGATATTTGATGCCCACGAAAATTATGTAGGCTTGTATATCACGCTTTCACCACTTCCAATCTTAGGATACCATTGCATCCTTTGATTTTAGAATTCCTCCGATATTATGAGGTACACATTTCTAGGTTCAACCCTTTTGGCCTAGCCAGTGACAACATACATTGTTATGTGCAAAGCTTATGGGTTTGAACCATCCTTGGCCGTGTAGGGTTTTTGAATCTATACCGGGAGGAGATTGGTTGACCTTGGCGAGAGGGGTGAAAGGATGTGCCCATATTGATAGATAGACCTTTTACGAACATAAGGAGCTGGAAAGGCAAGTTCTTTTATATTGAGACTACCATTATCCTCACGGATACTCTGCATTGTTAAACCCGGACTTTCAATATGATGAGAAAGGTTCACCGATCCATTGCCTTATCTTGTGAGAAGAAACCCATTGTATCGGTTTTGGCTCGTCATCCGGTGTTGCGGACCTTCCACGAGCCAATCTGTTCATGGTGGCATTCTTTGAGAGATGGGAAGGGTCTCCGTTGGTACACGAGATAATTTGTGATGGAGAAAGTATGTATTTTTAAATTAACATAAGAAACAAAAACTTATCTTCTTGATATTTATCTTATACGCTTCTTTGTGCGAGAGATGTCGTTCGGGAACTTTGTTGTGGTGGAGGTGCCAAAGAGGTAAGCTTTCTTCAAAGAATCCCCAAGAAACAAGCTATGGCGTGGGCTCCCCATCGGTGTCCATAAACAAAGGCGAGGTGGAAGCCCGTCTGTCGAGCTGTATCTTACGCTCCTCCGTCAAAGGAACCCATAGATGTAGAAGATCGGTGGTGGAGAACATTCTTGACTCGAGACGAACCGGTCTCAGAAGGACCGGCCATCGTGGGACCCTCGGCATAGGTGAGAGGGTTCGAGCGGGAAAGGTGCTAGTGCTAAGGCTATGAAATCGATTCAAAAGAAAGCTTATTCTACCTACTCCTCCTCTCGAACTACCGTGGAAGAGTGCCGGGGTAAGGCGTGGTATTTCCGACCATCGAAGGGCCCAGTGGTGATGACTTCCATGGTAAACTTCTTACTGTGAAATAAAATTAAATACCAAGGATCATATATTAATGAAACTTACTTTTGTTGTAGGACTTCACGATACGAAGGAGCTTCCTTCTCCCAAGCTTGTCACCAACTTATGAGCCATGTGATCCCATCCAAGTGGAAGGAGGTGATGAATAACATGTCCATAGAGGCTCTGTGATCTTCATGATAAAAGCTATGTTCGCGGGCATGCTTGACAACCAACTCAATGCTAGGACAAGGGAATTGCTCATGCTTGTCACCAAAGCTCGAGAAGAAATGGATACTATCTTTGAGGGGAGAAGGTTAGAGATCAAAAGTATGCGGACACGGAGAAGAAGTGTGAGGAAGCATTGGAGGATTTTGATAAGAATCCCTTGGTTCAAGATCTTAGAGTGAGAATGAAAAGCTCAAAGGTCGATTGGCAACGGCGGTGAGTCGGCGAGTTAGCTGTCGAAGGCTCTATGGTTGTTGGCTATAAGGAGCGAATATCATTCTTTCATCCAAGTGTGGAGGTCTCGAACAAGAGGTCAAAGTTCTTTGGACCAAGAGATCAAGCTCAGAGAAAGGTAGATGGCACGAACCTCCGTGCGAAGATCTTTGAAGAAGGACGGGGTGGACACAGTAACAAAGTGATCCCTACATTGCTATGGAACTTTACCATAGCGATGATGTGAGGATTGCCATTAGGAATGTGGTGAATCTTGCCATTTTCATGGCAAGTGTACCACTTTGGAGGAGGTGGCGAAGGCGGGGAACCGGTGGTCTTTGGAGAAAATTCCGTATTACAGGGCAACTCATGAAAAAGAATATGATGATCGGGTAATCACTTAGCGCTTTAGAGTTCCCTTTCCTTGCGGATGTGACGAAGGACCCGGCCCTCGATTGAGGATCGCTAGCCAAAGCCAAGGAAAGTCCGACCTCCTTCTCCTCGAGAGGACTCCATCACCCAGGTTCCATCTCCGAGGCTCGGTGATCCCACTCACTCAAGGTTTAAAGAAGGCAACCATGTGGTTGTAATTTGATCCCAGTGGTATGTACCTGTTTAAAACAATTATCATGCTCCGTTCGGGGCTTAGTGCTGATGAAACAATTTACTTATTGCATGTTGGTAGTAGGCTACGGCCTAAGACAATAGTTTATAATGTTGGATGTTTAAGGCTACGGCCTGTTTTAGACTAGTAAAACTAGTCATAAATCTACAACGAAGCCACTAGGGCTCGAATTTTGCCATGTGTGATTCTTCTCTTTTTACTTTTACTTGCGTAAAAATATTTTTTACAACCTAAGGCGTATGGTAGATGCATAGCCTCATTGTGTGTAGTTACTTCACCAAGAATATTAGCAATCGTATAATTTGACTGCTGGAGGAGGTGCGACCCACTCCGTCTTGATCCTTTAGGCGTGAAGGTTTGAAATACCTTAAGGCCATATAGGAAAGTTAATGTGAAGTTGAGATGGATGTTATGCATATGAGCAAGACATGTTGTTTAGTCTTTGTACATCCCTTGACATTCAAACTTATAAAGCGACTTGGTGGGCAAATCTTTGTTGTATTGAGCGAAACAAGAGATTTGAGGAAATGTGTTATTATCATTAAGTGGGTAGGGAGGATTACATCATTTTAAGAAATGAATACTAGGCGCCTACCATTAATGCTTCTTTCCCAGTGAGAAGAATGCAAATACATTGATTGAAAGCAAATAAAATGTGTCCTTAGACATTGTAAGTTTCATCGTAGAACTTCGAAGAGTAGTGCCATTCGGGTTCTATCAATAACGTCTCACCCAAGGTTTCCGACTTGTAGGCTCCGTTGCCATACGCTTCCTTAATAACGTAGGGTCCTTCCCATGTAGGTCCCAGTTTACCACAGTACTCGACTTTACTTGCGCTATTGAGTCGGAGGACATATTCCCTGGTTTGAAAGTCGAAGGCCTAACTCGCTTGTTATAGTACCTTTCAATCTTTTGCTTGTGGATAGCCTCTCTAATGGAGCTATTTCCTTCGTTCTTCAAGTAGGTCCAAGTTACTACGAGTCTTTCTTAGATTGTCTGCTTGCTTGAAGTTCATGACCCTTTTGTTTCGACACTTACTTACGAAGGGATGGCGACTTCCGTGCCATATGTCAAGGCGAAGGCGTTTCTCCATGACTTGACTTTGTATCGTTCTATGTGCCCAGTACTTGAGGTAGTTCATCTACCCAACCGTGATATTGTATCGACCTTCGTTCTATTCCTTGTATGATGTCTCTGTTGGTAACTTCTACTTGACCGTTACCTTGAGGATGGTAAGCGGAGTGAAGGATTGTCGATATTGAGACCCACAAAATCTTGGGAATACCCTTGACAAGCTGCTTCCCATTATACGAAATGATGATGTGAGGTACTCGAACCGACGGATAATGTGTTCCCACAAATTTTTCCATGTGTCTTCTGTGATGGATGCCAAAGGCTTCGCTTCCACCCATTTAGTGAAGTAATCGATGGCTCGACCAAGAACTTTACTCCTCCGGGAGCAATGGCGGAGGGCCTCGATATCTATCCCCATTGGTTGAAGGGCCATGCGGACGTTCTGAAGTCATATCTTGCTTTGGTAGCCTTGGGACTCTTGAGTGAACTTGACATGCTTCACACTTACGAATGATGTCGATGGCGTCTACGTGCATCGAAGGCGGTAATATCCGACCCTCGTGACTTTGGAGACAGCGGGCGGGGTCTGCGTGAAGTCCGCGGGATCCTTCATGCACTTCTTGGATGATGTTGGCGGCTTGCCTTGGCCTACACAGCGGAGCGAGGGGATAGAAAAGATCTTACGTATAAGTAATTTCCCATGATCTGTCTTGTGGTGCTTTGATGCGCGCTTCGAGCCAACCGGATCCTCGGCGGTATGCGCTTATTAGATATTCTCTAATGGAGTCATCGATTCGAGTCTTCCTCGATATTCGTCGGACACCTCCTTTCGAGCGATGGACCTATCTGCCAATACTTGACCAAAACTTCCTTTGTTAAATGAGCAAATGCCATTGATGCCGGTTTGCTAAGTGCATCCGCCTTCTTGTTTTGGTTTCTTGAACATGCTCTATGTTGTAAGATGTGAACCCTTGAGCATTTCTTTGGCCTTATCCGGATATTGCTTGATCACGGGTTGTCTCGCCTCGTAGGAGCCTTTTATACGGTTGGCCACTAGTTGTGAGTCAACAAAAATAGCCAAGTCTTCTACTTCCATATCTTTGGCCATCGGAGACACGCTAACAAGGCTTAGTACTCCGCTTCATTGTTCGTAGCATCGAATTGAAGCGAAGTGCGTAAGTGTATTCCTTCCTTTGGGATCAGCGAGCATGAGACTGCGCGGAACCATCGGGCTGGAGGCTCCGTCGATATAAAGTTTCCACCCTTGATTGCCTTAGCGGGCTCCTTTTCAACAACCTTTTTGTCATGTTTCGTTTCGGAGGTGTTTACGCTAAAAAGTCTACCAATATTTGCCCTTTGACCGAGCTCCACGCCTTTGTATTCAATATCATGTTCTCCTAGCTCGATAGCCCATTTAGCTATCCTTCCAGTTTCTCCGGCTTTGAAAGTATCGCTTAATTGGCTTGTCGGTGAAATACGGTTATGGGGTGAGCTTGAAAGTACCTTGAAGGCGTCTCGCGGCATGAACTAAAGCCAAAATTAGCTTCTCCAATCTTTGGGTAATTTAGCTCGACTCCTGTAGTACCCTACTAACGAAGTATATGGGGTTTGCTTCTTCTCCCTTACGCCAATAACACGGCGATGCTTTGAAAGAGGCGCAATATACATGAACAACACTTAGCCTTTGATTGGGGCCGTAAGTGTAGGTAGAATAACCATGAATTCCTTGAGCTTTTGAAAGGCATACGCATCTATGCTCCATTGGAGCGTCTTTTGTCCGTGCATCCTTTGAGTGTTTTGAAGAGCGGCAAAGATCATGCGCACCGCCGACAAGAACTGCTTTGAGGATGCTAGCTTTCCGTTAAGACTTTGCACTTCCTTTAGGGACTTAGGAGGCTGCAAATCTGTGATGGCTTTGACTTTCGAAGGATTGGCCTTAATACCACCTTGGTGATCGGATGCCCCAAAATTGTCCTTCTTCCACACAAAGGAACACTTCTTGGGATTTAACTTCATATTGATGGCGCGAAGGCGATCGAAGGTTTCCTTGATGTCGGAGAGCATATCTTCCTCCGATCTACTCTTAATGACCATATCATCTCGTAGGCCTCCAGATTCCTACCTATTTGCTTGTGGAAGGCTTTGTCCACCAATCGTTGGTAGGTGGCACTGCATTTTCAAACCAAAGGCATCTTTTGTAACAATAAATGCCTTTTCACGTAAAAAAAAGGTTGTCTTCTCTTCGTCTTCTTGACCATTTGTATCGATGGTAACCTTTATAGCGTCTAGGAAACACTTTAGTGAAACCACGACGATTCCACCTTCAATCAATCTACGGAAGAGGTAGCGATCCTTGGACGAGCTTTGTTAATGTCGATAAAATCTCGCACATTCTCCATCCTCCGTCATGCTTTTGACCATCACGGATTGGCCACCCAAGTTTGATACTTCACCTCTACGAGTATACTGCTTTGCCACGAGTTCGTCCACTTCTTTGCATGCGTGACATTTCTTTCGAGAGCTAGACTTGACGCTTTTGTTTGATGGGTTCAATATGTTTGAACTCATTGAGCTTGTGTTCGATCTTAGAAGGGCTTTCCGTCTATGGTGAGAGTTACGGGACCCCGTCATGTCGAGAATAGGTCCATGCGAAGACATACGCATTAGCGCAGTACCTTTTCCAATTACGCTTTAAAGGAGGTTGGAAGTTGCTTTCCGATTACTCTTGTCGATCGGGTGAGATCATTTACCACGATCGTTCTTGACGTTAAGCATGGCGAGAACATCTTTGAAAGTTCCTCAAAACTGTTTGACCCTCTTGCTTTACATCGTGAACTCCTTCACCTTATAGCTTGGAGAAAACCGTTCCAATGCGAAGGTGTTTGGAATTTGATCGCGGCATGTATGGTTGAGACAACGATGCCCATCTTACGCATTCTTGTTCTCCCTATCAATAGGTTGTAGGAGATTCCGACCTTCGATCGTGAAAACCGAGTTTACATTCTTTTTAGCCTCCTTCTCCATCGTAACCTCTAGAGGACTTCTCCCAGGGCCATGAGTGTTCCCAGAGAACCTACTAAGGGTACCTTTGAATCTACTCTCTTGACCTTATTGAAGGTTTGAGCTTTAGGAAACATCGTTCGTAGATAACCCGGGAGCTACCGCGATCAAGGTAGGCTCTGTTTACTTCTCTGTTGGAGATCAAGACTTTGATGACCACGGGGTCATTTGAAAGAACTTTCCACATGATTGAAGGAAAGTGACATCTCTACTCCGCACAAGGCTTCCTCTGCTTCCTTCCTCTTTGAACGAGTCTTCTTTATAAACCATGAGGATGGGTGCTTGACGGTGTGGTATCTTTCCCCATTTGTGTGTCGGAGGCTTTTCTTTGCCTCTCTTTATACCCTTCACCAAATGTCCCAATTGGCGGACTTCACGGCCTCTTCTATCTGCTTTTTGAGTTCTCGGCGGTGATTGGTGTCGTGACCGTAATCGTCATGGAAATAGCAAAACTTGGAAGTGTCTCTAGGCCTCCCTTTGTTTGCCAAGCGAGGAGGAGGATCAAAGGCCTTGCGACCTTTTCGGTGGCAGTATCTCCCTTGGGATTTGGACCAGATTAGCCGAGGAGGCCATGGTTGATGTTTTGTGGTATGGAGTAAACTGTCCACTGCTCTTGTGTTTGTTCCTTGACCCTTCCCACGAAGGATGCTTGAGGCCTTGTTGTGATTTTCCTTGTTTTCGACCGGAGCCCGTTGGTGGACACTTCTTTTGCTTGATCCGGTGTAAGCCTTTTCCACTAATCCTTTATAGGTTGCGGGAAGATCGGTGGAAAGGAATTCAACCAAGCTTACATTCCGTAGGCCATGTACGAAACACGAGATCTTGTTGGTCTTCGTGCAAACCCATTATCTGCAAGGTGTCATCGGTGTATCTAGTAATGAAAGCCACAGTGCTCTCGTTCTCCTTACGCTTGATGTTGTGCCTTTGTTAGGTGCGTTCTTGTGAACTTTTACATTGGTGAAGTGTGACTGAACTTGGCTTTAAGATCATCCAAATTCACAATGCTACGGTTTTGCCCATTCCACCATATCTGACGAGTCTCGTGGGTGTATGTAAACATGTGACAAGCAGCAGGCATTACCCATACGCATTCTAATAGCCCTTGAACAAGTGTAAAAGTTATCCGGATCCCTTTTCCATCATAAGTACCAATATGTGCGGGCATTTTCAACCCATCGGGCAAAGGGTAGTCTTATCCACCTTACGAAGGGTGTTGTGGAGCCCATGGGCTCGAATAAAAGCGATTATAAGGTGGCATGTATGTAGGGGCAACATTGTATGGGTTATGATTTGGAGGTATTCCAACGATATTTTGGTTAACATATTGGGGGTAGCGGTAGGTATATAAGGTGGGTGACTTCCAGCGGGATCTGAAGGATATACCATAGCTTGCCCATAGGGCATGCTTCCGTATGGTTGAGTAAAATTGGGGTTGTTAGCACGCCCGTTGGGTGGGGATAAACCCGCGAGGTAGATTGAGCACGAAAGGAGGTACATACCATGAGGAGGAAGATTTCCTCCCTATTTAATTGAGATGGATTGCCTTCTCGCGGATGCGTGAGAAGGCGTAGTGGAACCCCCTCATTTCTTCCCGGATGAGCCGCCAAGAGTGGTGGCAAATTAACTTCCATAGTATCCCTTGATGACTTCTTCCATTGGAGCCTTCCATCGTTCCTTCCGCCTTGTCGGGCCCGTTCGGGAGCATCTTGAAACCAACCGACCTTCCACTGGGCCTTGACTGCTTGGAGACCCTACCCTTAACAACGGCGAGTAGCCCGGGAGCCAGGACCTAGTCTCCATTTCTAACTCTTCGTCATACTCATCGGCAGGTATTCTAACTCCTACGCATTTCCACATTCGGTCTTGCCTCCTTGAGCTCTTAGTAAAGATTCTAATGCTTGATGTTAGCTTGACAAGCATTGGGTGATTCTGGTTCGGGGTTAGCGAGGTTGAAGCATGATTGTTGGGAGTTATTTGAGGGTGAGATCGTGTGGTAAAAGTGGATGCGGTTATATTGGGAAGGTTGCTAGGATCATTGGTAGGATTGGTGTCAAGGTCGAGAAACTTGGGAGGGTGTATCTTCTCTTCCTTGAGTCATGCCGTAAAACTAGTGAGTGATTGTTGGGTGTAAGTTTGGAATAACGAGACCAATAGTAGCGGGTCCCACGGATGGCGCCATGATTGTACAATAAATCGTGCGACCGGGCCTTGATGATGATCGAAGGGTATGAGGGTGATATGCTTGCGCCAAACTTGTAGTCAATCGCAATAAGAAATAATAGACACCGTTAAGTGATTGCTTGCGGGGTTGGGCCTGCGAACCACCTCCGGCGTGTGAATAAGTATGTGATATGAGTTATGGATAATATGATGTATGTGAAATCATGTTTAGTGAACATACCATTGAAATGACTTGTCGACCTATTTATAGGTGATGAAAATAGCTTGGAGGCGTTAGCACACGTTTAGGAGATCATGGGGCGTCCCACGATTTATGGTAACCGCTAGGGCTTCATCCCACTATCTCGGACTTGGCGGGAAGCTAAGGACATAGTGGGAGCGTGGGGAAGACCAAGTCAAGGTTCTTGTTTGTCTTGGCATCTTGAGAGAGACACCGAAGGGCATAGGCCTTGGTGGCGGATTCCCAGCGGTAACCATGTCAATGATGAATGGTTTCATACCAATGACTTATAAAGAAAGACTTGGGTCTTCGTAATGCAATTTCGGTGAGGCGAAGGGGTCCTTCGACGATGTGTGAGAGAAACCGTCTGTGGTGAGAGGTGTGAAATACGGTGTCTTACTCTTGTTAGTCTTAACCCTTACCCATCTTTTGGGTTGTGATATTTGAACCTCTCTATAGGAAAGGTTTTCAATTATTGCATGCATCGCAAAGTTGTACGATGTGCATCGCAATATTATACTATATGTTTCACCGTGATTGATCATAAAAAAGTCCGAAAAACACATCCCAACTCTTATAGTAGTATACACTGGTATTTAGGGTCCGTTTGGTTGAGGGGACTAGATTGGGTTTTGGGCTTGAAAGGACAAATCATTTGTTTGGTTACAAAATTTGGATTAGGAATTTGCTATCAATCACAAATAGTGGTACTGTTTCAAAAGGAGAGAGGGAGAGTCGGATTTGACAAAGTTGTGGGTCCCTTTTATTTATTCTCTCTTCACTCTCTTCATTTATCTTCTCACTCATCTTTTATATACATTTTAATTATTTATATATTTTAATAATATATTTTTTTATTATATATTAAATACAAATCCAAATCCTATTCCAAATTTAAATCCAAATCCAAATCCAAATCCAAATCCTAAACCCATCTATAAACCAAACGGGCCCTTAACTACTCTTTGTAACAATCCCAAAGTCAAACCGTGGCAACAAGATCAAGAAAAAACAGGAACACTTTCCAACACCGACACCAAAAAGGTCCCACATTTCACCAACACAATTTATCACCTTTCTTGTCGTCTTCTTCCAGCATTTACTCAAATGGGTCATCACCACTTTTCACGGGTCGGGCCATATTTTTCACTCACTAAAACACTGACAAAACTCAAACCAACCCAAAAAAAAAAAAAAAAAAAAAAAAAAACTTTGGTGAAGAAAAATGGGAGATAGTGATGAAGAAGAATGGGTTATGGTTAAACCCATTTAGATAAAGATATATGGAACCCATCATTAAGAACAACAACAATGACAGTGATTTGAAAGTGAGGTTTAATGGGCACAAAGTATTGGACGATCTTTGTGGCTATTAGCAATGGGAGGCTTGGTGGTATGGTTTAGGGTGGTGTTCGATCTGAGACTATTAATCTTAATGGTAAAGTTTTGTTTTTGTATTTACCCATTATCATTCTTAAGGGTTTCGGGGTTTTAGCGAGTGCATTATTAGTTGAACTTTTTAGTTTTGTTAAATCTTGATTTGCCATTGTTTTGTATGTGCTATGATTATAGAGTTTCTTGATCTCGTGTTGATAAGCTAGCAAGGAGAACAATGGGTTGAAGAACCTTAGGTAGTTATAGTTGTATACTTGTGTTCATTAGTTGAACGTCATTTAATGGAAGCCGAGGTTTGGGGAAAGGGTGGGTTTAGATTAAGTGATGTTATTGACATCCTGTTTGGACTGATTGTTTTTAATTTGTGTGTTGCGTTTGTGTTTCGAGGTCTTGGGGAAGAATGGGCTCATCATTTTATTATTGGAGGTATTTTATTACTTGGTCCATGAACTACAAAACATTTGATAGTATGGCCAATGGTAAATAGATGAATTTAATTTTGTATGTAATAGATGTATTTAATTTGTATTTTTATTTTTATTATTATATTTTGTAATTTTATTTAAATGAAATGAATTTAATTGTGTTTGAAAAATATGGAAAGAAATAAAATGATGGTGAGTGGAAATGAAGAGAAGTGAGTAAGTTGTGATTGGGGGTATTTTTAGTTAGTGTGTTGAAGTGATGTGGCGGTGAGGTGGCGCACGTGGGCAGTGAAGAGAAGTGGGCAATTCTGCCACACACTTCTAAAATGCAGTGAAGGAATAGTCCGGAGGTTCTAGTAAAATAAAGCTTAGTGTCGAGATAGCACCTTGTTTGTTTTAAGTTATGGAAACGTTGGAGTATGAATGGTTTAGTTTTGTTGCTATAACATGCTTTAAACTCGTTAGTACACAGTTACTAAATATGGTTTTTTGTCCAAGTATTTAGGCATGTGTATGTGTTTTCATATGTAAATCCATCATTGATATACTATCCGAGCCGTTTTGTTAAAAGTTCTTGAAGAAGACTCAGTGGATTTGCCGGTGCCAGATTCACCGTGTTTTATCCACATAAACTACACCAGTTCGCCTTATGGTGTTGAAATAATTTACCTCGTGTGCAAGTCATGATGGGTTTCTTGTCAAACTGCGTTTTTGGTCGAGGACTAATTAGCATAACGTTTCACACAGGGCGAGCAGTGCTTTTTGGTCGAGGGCGAAACTTGCGGTCAACACAACCACAAGACGAGCGGTGTAATTTACTCTTTAAAAAAAATCCTTTTGCAAAATATATTTATTTCATTCTGAGCGGGTTAGTTACTACGTACCAAACAATATTTCATTCCATTCCAACATACCAACCACACAAAACAAAACACTTTGGGTTATCATTATCTATATATCTAAAAAGCGTCTGATGAATCATGTAACAATGACGTTAATCACGAAGTTTCAAGTTGGCAAAAATAGTCGCGGGGTTTACATGTCATTCAAAGTAAGTCCAACATTAAATCAAAGTTTTGACTTGGTAAAACATCTCTGAGGTTTAAGTGGCGATGCGAGGTAAGTCGCAGTGGCGTTAATTCTTAGCTATAAGAAGCAAGGAAATTAAACTACAGGTTTAAGTGTCATTCTATAAGAAGTTTTAAGCAATCCGTCATTGCGTGGCAGTTCCATATTCGTTACATACTACATTTGTTTCGTCAAACCAAACAAACCCAATCTATAACCCTTAATCCAAACACCTTATATGTTATTTTTAGTCCCAAATAACAAATATCAAAAGGTAAAAGATAGAAAGAAACCTAACACTAGCACAAAAGCTAAAACCCTTTGCTACATTTACACCTATCAAGAAAAATGGCATGGCGTGGATCAATCTCAAGAACAATAGCATCCGCCGCAAGATCTCCATCACTCCGATCACCACCATCTTCTCCACTCCCCGCCTCCGTCCTCCACCAACCGCCGCCGCCCTCGCCTCCACTCCCGCCGCTTCACTAACCCAAGGTATAAAACCCTAATCATTTCTATCAAGATTTATAAAAATTCTCATTTTTGTAATTTTTAACATACCCATTTGTATTTATCCATCATACCCAGATTTTATTTTTCATGATTTAATGTTATTTTTATAAAAAATGGATTTTATATTTATTTTTGTGAATTTTTGACATACCCATTTGTATTTTGATGTTATCCATCATACCCAGATTTTATTTTTCATGATTTAATGTTATTTTTATAAAAATTGGTTTTTATATTTATTTTGTGAATTTTTTGACATACCCATTTGTATTTTGATGTTATCCATCATACCCAGATTTTATTTTTCATGATTTAATGTTATTTTTTATAAAAAAAAAATGGATTTTTATATTTATTTTTTTGAATGTTTTAACATACCCATTTGTATTTTGATGTTATTTATTAAACCCTGATTTTGTATTTCAAGATACAGTGTTAATTTTTTTTAAATGTTAATTTTTGTATATAAAAAGATATTTTTTTTTTATGTAAAAAAGATTATTATTTTATTGTAATGTTTAAACATACTCATTTGTGTGTTGTTGTTATCCATCATACCCAGATTTTATTTTTCAAGATTCAATTTTAATTTTTATATTTTTATAACTTTTTCAAGTTTCATTTTTATCATAAAATATCATTTTCTGTAATGATCTAACATACCCAGATTGTAATCTCAAGATACAGTATTAATTTTTTAAATTGCTCACTTTTTGTATCTTGTTCAATTATTTTATTGGTTTGGTTCAGTTCATTCTGGATATATTGATCAGTTGTTCAATTATTATAGTTTGATTGTTGTTGGGTTGTTTAGTTCTTCTTTGGTTATAGGATACATGTGGCGGATTTTCGATTATCATTTTTCCACTTGAGTTGCCTGATTAGAATCGATATTTCTAACTTTTATTGAATTGTGCTCTGTTCTGTTCTGTTTTACCAATAGTTTTTGAAGTAGTGCATCATATATTATTCATTCTATTTGATCATATATAAAGGTGAGGCCGTGAGGGGTTAGTTGTCATTAACTGATTTTACCGGGTTAATTATAGACAACCACATGGAAAGAAAATTAATTTAAATCAAAATACTTAATAGCAAGGTGATGCATCTATACAAAAGTCTGACCCTTAGTACGCATTGGCTCCGCAGTTACTAAAGTGAAATTGAATACACAATTATAGTGAAAGTGGGAGGCCAATTGTTAATTTAGTAGATTGTCGAAACAGATGCAGTGTGCGATCATAGGGTGAAGCGAAGGGGTGCAAATATCCTGGGTAGTTTGGTGATGTGTGTTCTTAAAATGTTTAACCGGAAAGATTTTGGAGTAATGCGACTGTTCAATTGTAATCTACATCGCATTTTGTTGTATATCGTTAGCTATAGGTATTGGGCTTAATGATTGTGTGGCATTTCTTGTTTAATTGATTAACTGGTGAGATTTTGAGTAACGTGTGTATAAAATTTATAGATTCAATGTTGCTTTATAAGGAATGAAAAGCGTAGGCAATGAATTGGGGTTGAAATTGTTTATTTATTGGTAGGGTTGAATGGAAAAGATGGGTGATATCAAGCAATTTCAAGCATCAAAAGTACAGGCATACAACATTGTAGGTTCCTCATTTTCCGCCCTTTTTTATTCTTTATCTGCTCCTTACCATGCTGCATAGCATAACATTAGGTTCAGTTATCATAAACAGGTGTTGGATAAACTTGGGTAAAAACATTTTCTTAGGTTGCATGTTATACATTAAAATTGATGATTATATTGGTTTGTTTGGCATTTTGCTTTTTTCATGTAAAGTCAATTGATTTAGAAGTTTAAGTAATGTCATATAGCTTCCTGGATAAGGTTAACATTTATTTTATTTTTTTCTTCTTTTTCTAAATATTTACGTTATGGTGTCTAGTTACTTCTGAAAATTTACTTTTTGAAAAGTATAAGCATCACCACAGAACTTGGACCTTGATGTAGAGCCATTGTTTGAGATAGGAGAGTGAGGGGATATTTTGGCATGCTAATTGTATAAGGTTTAGAATTCCTGAAGAATTTGATGGTATGCCAACACGAAGCTGTCATTGCTTTGGGTTAGATTATGGCATCCAACCACTATAAGCTTCAAAACCTGATGGTTAGAAAGGCCAGCTATGCTAATTTAAAATTCAGGAAGAATCTGATGGTATGCTAAGTTGTCAGTTGCATTGTACTAGATACTTGTATTATCTAGCATAGCGACCACTATATAAGCGTCACACAATGCTTATTACTTATCTTTTTAAATTTTGTTAGTGTGGCTGACGGTTAGAAAGACCAAGTACTCTATGGTAGTCTGGTAGAGTGAAATATGATGGTAATTATCTGAGTTAACTTTGATAAGATCTGAGAGGACGATGATAGATCATTAGTATGCTCTATATGCTTGCAATATGGTACTTTTAACATGCTATTGACTGGTCTCTCTAACGGATGTCGTGTTCATGTTGTGACTTATATTCCACTTGATATATCTCATAAAAATTTAATAGTATGCTCTGTTCATTGGATGAATTTAAAATTATGCACAGACATGATGGCTATATTACCATCACATCATCATTTCAAGCGTCATGAATTGCAACATATTTTATTTAGCCCTTTGAATATTAGAAGTTGAATTCTTCAATTTATGAATACTTATGTCTGTATACTGATCTTGGCATGCTTTATCCAAACTTATAACAGATTATGAACTTTTATGTGATGCAGGTACTTGATTACTAATTGATTAGGCAAATCTTGCAAAGAGTGTTTTGGAGCAGTTGTAGTAAGCGGTTCATCCAATTTGTGCTTCTCAGATTGGTTACTTAAATAAGATTAGATGTTTTCACATCTTTTTCCAGCTTTGGCAATCTAAGGACTGGTTTAAAACATGTATCTTGTAGATTATTTAGGTTATGCCTATTCATATTTGGATTCTTGACATTGTTTTTTCATTGCTTTACTTTTGCAATGGTGTTGTCTGCAAGGCTCATATGTGCCAGATAGAGGAGTTTGATTAATTTCAACATTTATGCTCTTTTACTTGCATTAAATTTTAGTTTTTGACCTTTGATGGACGAAGTCCACGTTTATGAGTCTACTAGTACCTTAACATACACTTGAAATGAAAACATCCAGCGAAACTGAAATAGCTTGCAAGCGATATTGTTTTCTAAAAAATGTGTTTTGTTTCCAATGGTAATACTCTTAGATATGGTTTGTTTGTGCAATTCTACAATGAAACTTTGTGTATTTTAGTAAGTTATTTGTTATTTGTATAACTCGGCTTGTATTGGCTAAACTACATTTTTATGTATTAGGTCAATGAATCTAGATATAACTTGATCTATTGCTCAGTCAAGCATCTTGAATTTAAGTTGTCAATGGTGTTAAGAGCGTGAATATGAAAATTGAGTTTATACTAATTGTAATCACCGGTTACTAAGCTGGACAATATTATAGAAAAATGATTGTTGTGCAATAGCATAATTATTAGATCGTTTATAAAATAGATCGTCTCCTTATTTTTATTTTAACATTTGAAATATTTCTGATTATTTCCATTTCTCATTTAAATAATTATCTCAATAACATAATGTTTAATTTTAATGTTAAAATAACATAATGTTAAATATTAAACAGTTATTCAAATAGCATTGAGAAACTAGCATTTTATAATTTTAGAAATGTTATATACTTTCTTCCAAACGAACTTTGTAAAAGTAATGCTAAATATTATATGCTAATTGGTCTAAAATGTTCTCAACAGCTGTCTACCAAACACACCCTAAGCTTGTGTTTTAGGTCTAAACATCATTACTCTTATTATATATTCTTTATAAAATCTGGATGAAAAGAAAAAGCTATTTTAGGCATTACAATAAGCCAGATGAATTATTCAATATCCACCAACTTGCATAGATGCATTCAAACCCACAACAATGGTCAGAGTGTATCTTGTGTGCAAAATTGACATACTCCTGGAAAACATCAACCGGCATACAGTCTTACCAAATAACGAAATTGATACAGTACATTGAAAAAGATCATTAGTTCATACATATCTTTAAAAAAATGTCTAATTTTCTTTGTGATCACAGAAACAAGTTTTCAGGAAGAAAAATACATAGAAGTCAAGCAGCTAAAATGAGAAGAATTAGGCTTGTATTGGAATAACATGGTGGTGATAAGTTGATAACTAGTACGCTGACTCCATACATCTACGACCGTATTTGTCTAAAAGTGCTTGATGCTTTTAAAGATACAGTTTTGTGAAGTATCAATTATGTAAAGAGAGCCTTAATTCCAACTCACCTGCAATGAAATAAACACCGCCATTCAAGATCCATCAAAGTTGGTCCTTCGGCGAACCCTTGTCAAAATCCTTCATGAAAGATCAAAACTTGATAACAGTCATTAGATTAGGAGACAGATGTCAGGATCTTTTAGCCTGGACTCACTTCTAAAACACTTTGATTTGGTGGAACCGTTGGAGATGCTTCCTTCAAAATTGATCTCATTGTCATTCTGACTATCTGCCTTTGTTTTCTCTTTCTAGATTTTGGGGTTGTAGAGTTTGCCACATTCGCTGATCTGTCATTGATATTTCTCGAGTTGTGGTTGTGGTGGTAGTAGATTTGGGGTTGTAGAGTTTGCCACATTCGCTTTATCTGTCATTGATATTTCTCGAGGTGTGGTTGTGGTGGTAGTAGATTTTGGGGTTGTAGAGTTTGCCAGCTTGATTTGTCATTGATATTTCTTGAGTCGTGGTTGTGGTGGTTGTGGCGGTTTTGTCGTTGTGTTTGTGTTAGGTTCAGGGGTTGATGTACCTGCCTTGGTGCGTTTTCAGGGTGATTCAAGTTCCAACGAGCATGTCCGAACCACTTGGTAACCTGTGAAATAATGTGCATAAGAGTCTATACATAAAGATAACAGGGAGTGGAAGCAATATTGGTATATATTATATTTGAGCTATAATGACCTGATGGTGAGTAATTTTCAATTCTTGGACCAATTTCTCTTTGGCTTCCTTGTCAGGATACTGGTTTTCCTTGAAAACTTCTTGGAGCCTCTACACAAGAGATAAAGAGAAAGAAAATGACGAATTAGAAGAAAAAGTAAGGCAAGGGCAAAGGTGTAGCGTGTAGGAAATGTGGAAAATTGAACACCACAACTATAGAGGATACAAGCATCACAAAACTTCAAGAAAATACAATCTTTTAGTTTAATACCATAAAAATCATAGAATCCTACAATTCTGAAGCTGCTTTTTCTTTTCCCACATTGCTAAATATCTATGAAATTATGACTAAAACCTTGTTAGGGAAAATGTGAAAGGTGATTAACTATGCTTAGCAGCTAACAAACTTGATGTCAAAACAGGGATTTATTATTAAAATCATCATATTATGGTTGTGTCTACACTATAATATGTACCCCAAGGCCCCAACCCTTCACATTTTTACCCGCTCTGGCGGATTGGGTATGTTGTTGTTGTAAGTGTAGTTGCTGAGTGAAAAGAATACCTGAGTAACAGCTTCTCCAAGTCTTCTGAGCTGATTTAGTACCAGTTTTAGCACTAGACCTATCTGCAGAAGAACCCTCAGCATCTGGCTTCTGCCATTTTTGTTATGGGGTCGATTCACTTGGTTTCTGTTTTTGGTAGAACCGGTACCCTTTGTTGGTTTACGGTTCTTTGGACTACTGGTGCTTCAGTATCAGAAAAGTCCTCATCACTTGAATCTGAGGAAGTATTTCCATATGCCTCCTGCATAAATGACAGCAACAGAATAAAAGACAAGCCAAACATGAAAGTCTAAGACTGGAGTAATATGATTACACTGACATAAAGAAGCAAAAACATGGTGTGTATTGTGTATAGAGACACGTGTAAATGTAGATACACATGATATGACATCGAGATTATTTATATCAGTTATACTTTACAGGTCCACATATCCACACAACCAACCAACGACATGATGGCAAAAGGACACATAATGTACAGAACAAATAAAAGGATGGCTGTCCTATTATGCATGTGTGAGGTTAACCAATTTTATTCTAATATGTTTTAACACATATGATGCATATTCTCATTGCTTAATCAATTACAATTATTTAAGCAGATATCTTGGCAAATCAAAAGCATTCAAGAGGACTTACATCATGCAACTTTTATAATCCAATCTTTCTACTTGTCTCTTTGCAGTTATCGGGCCAGAATCATCATCTTCCATATCTGTTTAGTTTCTTCATCGTTTTCAAACATTGCATGCCCTTGAACTTCATCCAATGTCCCTTCATTCTTGCATATGTCACGAAGATCATCTGAATCAGATGTAAAATCATCATCCTCTGAACCAGAGCTTTTGTCTTAGCTTCCCCATCTGAACCTGAATCAGCTTTATCAGGATTAAAATCATCATCCTCTGAATCGTCAGAAGGAAGCTAGCAGCGGATCATTATTTGCTAGCCCCCAAATCCTCGGATGCAGAAGAAAATCAGATTCATCAGAGCTTGACTCATCTCCATCCCCTCTCTCCCTCTCCATCACCCTCCCGTCATCTTCTACCTCTGGAGCATCAGGATTAAAATCATCATCCTCTGAATCATCAGAGGAAGCCCTAAATTATCGTCCAGAGTATTCCCAGAGGCTACACTTTCAGGAACACCATCTGCATTTTTAAAAGAAATTACAAAAATTGTTATGAAATGTATAGTGAGTCCGATAACAGATATATTTAGCTTGGCTAACCGACCTCCCAGCTATCGTTCACAGAAAGATCAGTTCCTTGAGTTTCATTAATTAAGTCGGCAGTCAACCTTACAATCGCAAGCAGGGCAAAGCCACCCTTCATCACCAGGAGGAACTACATATCAAATGAACAATAATGTTAGTAAAAGTTTAACACTTGAGTTTCCTAAACCTTGTTGATATTCTATTATCATGAGAACGACTCGATACTGCAGAGGCATTGAAACTTATCAAGTTGTCTAATCAATCATCAAATATGGAAATATGAACTTTGTCCCAAATGCTAAAGATAGAGGTGGCAAAATGGAGTTGGGTGGTTCGGGTAATGGGTTCAGGTCAAATGGGTACAATTTGCATGAGGCTAGATGGGCCCGGTTGGGAATTAGTGAATTACCACATGTCAAACAATTTATTTTCTTGTCAAATACAATAACAATAAGATCACAATAATGATCTAAAATCTTGAATAAAAAAAAATTGCGAGGTTGCATTGATGAAAAAATACACTTTAGCCAACTTCTGGTGTATTTCACAAATACTATCAGCTAAAATTTTTGCTAGAACTTTATGCTTTTGACCCGCTAGAAGTACAACATAAGCATAAATTAGTCTATTTATAATTAAAATAAACAAAATGCCACCACCAATTAGTAGCAGCACCAACTAATTGTGTGAATTGAGATGCTACCTTGTTCTTTCAATAAAGGTGGATCCAAACAAAACTGATGGAATCCACGGTCACAGGCACCATCACAAAGAATAATGTCATTGTCAAGCCGAACGTCTGATTGGGCACATTTTGAGCAAAATATCTGCCAGAAAAAAAGAATAAAACACAAGCAACCTCCTGAGTACTAATACATCATCAAAATTTGCCATCAAGATCACTAACAGTAAAATAAAAAGCGGTGAGAAGGTTATAGTACATATATCTTACATCCTCACTGTCAATTAGCCCATCAGAATCATATAAAGTCTCCGAAACCTGCCTTCCTCAAGTGATGTGTCAATCTGTTTAAACAGGTCTCTAATTTTCAACTTATAGCGATTGATGTCTGATTTAGCACGTTCAAGCTCCTTCTCCGGTCTTAACTTTTCCAGGCTGCTTGGCACAAAATAATAGACAAATAAGAACTGCAATGTTCAAGCGAATAACAGTAATAACAATAAGAAAGACTTATAGTAAAATCGAACCTCTGCCCTTTCCACCCCTCGCCAACATAAGCATCTATAAAGTTTTGCTCGTAGTCCATTCGCTTTATTAGGTATCTTAAATGTGTTTTGATTTTCTAAAATTCATCTTTCTCATCCTTATTTATGTTCTTCTTCTTTCTTTTCTTCTTTTCTTTGCTGTCTGCATCTTGTGAAGGAGCTTCAACTGGTTCGAATTTTAGGTTTTGATCGTAAAACTCTTGGAGTCCCAGTAAATGTTTGTTTTGTTTTACTTGGACCTTTGATCGCTTATCTGGTTGACTCGATCCATTGGCTTGATTTTCCTGAGTTGCTTCACGAATTGGAGTTCCACAGAGAACTTCACTGCTCTTATAATTTCCCCATTCTCATGACTTTTTGACCGTTTCATTACATACACCCGGAATTCATTGGCTTGATTTTCCTGTTACACAAGCCTAGCTACAATAACTTTACGAAACTTTGCAGCCTACAATAACAAAAGAAAGGGGTGTATTAGTACCATTAGATTAGAAAGAGCATGCTGACACCGTAAGACATGTTACAAATACTTTTAAGATGCCATGAATATATCAGCATACAACGGAAGTCAATATGAACACTAACTATTATTGGTGCTTAATTTGTGTGATTTAAAACCTAGGAACCTCAAGTAACACCATTGTCTGCAAACCATGTATGTGCATTGTGACCAATCAATATAAATGCCAATCTACACCCAAATTTAAGCCAGACAGGCACATAAATAGCACACAAAGTTCATTAATCCTGTTAAAACACCTCAACTCCAACAACTATAAATAGTAAACACAATCAACAACAAAATAATATGAGCTCAAACTTCCGCTCGTTGCCCAGCTCATTTAGAATTTCTAATGACAATAAAAATCCTATTTCCACCACTCTTGTGAATTACACTGTATGTTACATAGACACGGCAATAAACAAAGCACAAAAGTTTCATCCCTAAGATACTGTTACAATAACAAACTTACACATACAGAGCCCACACACAACAATCACTTGCCCTGGCGGTAACAAGAAGTTCAACCATACGCACAATTTCAATTTCAACCTAAAGTATCACCTCCTTATAACAAAAATAACAAGCACGTACAATTGTTTATCTACAATATAACTTTTATCCGTATTACTAGGTGCATTGTGACCTTTCTCACCTACTTCAACCCTAACACCCTAAGTCTCAAAGCCAGACCAACTTCCCACACAACGATTACCACACGCTTTTTTCCCTACCTAGCCATATCACCTCTATTTAACAGAAATTTGGTACTGCAAACTATTAAAAACTATAACTTTTTCTGAATTAAACTTGTTATACAAAATTAGAGCTCAAACTGCATTAAATCAGAAAACCCACCCATAAAAAGATGCAAATTCATTCAAAGTTACAATCTTTAACATTTATTACAGTTATTCAACACCATTACATATACCAGCACAACATATACATTCAACCACATATATAAAAACAGGAAGATAGATAGTTGAAAATCAGTTAAGTAGCTGGTAACCACCTGGTTAAAGAATAGATAAATAAATAAACAGATCTTGAAAGAAAGAGATGAATTGGGGGCGTGTGAAGATAGAATCTAGGGTTTTGGTAGAAAGAAAACTAAGAGTCTGTGTGTGTGTGTGTGTTGTTCGAAAACTATTCAAAGAAGGTGAAGGTTAATTGAGATGATGAAAGAAGGAAAAATAGTGAGTGGGCGATGTTTTCGCATCATTACCTGCGCGCGATTTTTTCACCCTTTCCTCCTTTCCTGAAAAACTTTTTCCAAACTCCCTCTTCTTTTTCAGGGTATATCTTAAAACTATTCTCATTAAGGATTTGGTGGAAAAATAGGTGGGTCGGTTAGTGGGTTTGGGTTTGGGTTTAGATGGATCTTTAGAAATTGGGTTTAAATGGGTCCGGTCGGTCTACATAGATTTTTAAAAAGCAGTCAGCGCCGACCAGACATCTAGTGACAGTCTGGCATAATTTCATTTTGTCTTTGTGTATTATATAAAAGATGACACGTGCATGATATTAAGTTGGTAGTGTAATTCAAAGTCGCGGTGTTGAGATTTTGTTTCCGGTGCAGAAAGGTTATAACATGGACGACTGCATTTCTTTTGAAATTTTCTCAAAACAATGTTACCAAAACTTGACCATGTTTCAAACACTCATTTTGACCCATTCACAAACTTTATGACAACATATTCATTCCCATTCAAGATGCGTGGCTTTAACTTTAAATAGCACTTAAACACTTAAAAGGACTTCATTTACAAGACATAACGGGGTTTAAACTTTCTAAACATGGTCTGAGATAACTTACTCATAAAGTGGCAAGTAACTTTGTGAAGTTTGTTATAACTCCATGGATCGTTTTAAGCTAGGGATAACATAACAAAGATGTGCGGTAGATAGAACATCAATGTTATTGTAAACGGTTTTCCTCATCATCATCTCAACAATATATACATCAACTAATAGCTCCAATACTACTTGATCAAGTGTAATGCGTGACTACGTGTTACATGTAACAGGGGATCAAATATATGATCTTGAAGCTAAACAAACTCAACCTAGGCGTTTTTCCCATACCCTACGCTGAATTACACGCAACTCATATCACGGTGTTTACATCTTGACACATAAAACCTAATGTGTATCTCTTATATAATAAAGAAATAGATTTACAAAGGACTAATAAGTAAAAGCTTCATTGTCTTTCTAAGTCCTCGTGTTTTGCATTGTCTTCATTCTTCACTTATTGTTTTGTATTTACCTACTCAAATAAATCCCACAAACTTTTAATTTTGTGTTTCAATCTTTATGTTTTTCCTTACCTTCTACTACATGAAAAGCTTGAAAGCACAAGCATAAATATAGTAAGTAAATGACATGGTGTGTTAATAATACATAATCCAAACACTATGGATCATGACGCCTTTATCGCCTTATCCTAACTAAATCAATTTATGAATAAGAAGCTCTATAACTTTTGCCTTACATTTAGTTATACTTAAAATACACTATAGGTCTATAGCTAGTTATGACTAACCAAGCTATAACCATACCTTAGTTTATTACGACTAACAAGGCTAAGCGCACTAGTAATGGATCGAACTAGTTAAAACATGCTCTCCATACATGCGTATTTTATTACCACAACTCAACATTATCATAAAGCATTATAAACAAGTTAAGACCAGGTTACTTTTCTCCATTAAACGGATCAATAATATTGAAGATGTTGTTAACGAGTTGGAGCATATTCTAGATACGCTTCAAAATATATGAGGTACCGTGTTCTCTTCTTTTACTTACCATATTAGAGAATCTTCAAGCTAGTTGATTAGTCACTAGTTTGGTAGAATGTAACTTTACATGTGTTTATGAATACTAGATCATAAGTAACATTGTTTAATTCTCCTCATGTACACTCTTTTAGGTCTATCAACAAGCTTGCATTGTGGAGCTGAAGTAACTGCAAGAAGAAGTGGTGCAAGTCATATTTCAAAGATATATAGTTGGGTTGTGTGAGCTTTCATACAGGGAGTAGTGTAAGCATACTCAAAGTGTTGCAATAAAGTGTGAATAAGTATCCAACTTTAGTGAGATTGCTATTGTATATTGTGTAATACCAAAATTACCTTCTTTTTTGTAACAAAATTGTATAAATTATGCTGTTGTATGTTACTTGATCTCATTTGGCACAAAGTATTTAAGATCGATGTTGTTGAGAGATATCCGCAAAACGCATCAGAACTTTAATATAACCTATAACATGTTAGGCGGTTTAATCGGCTTTATTGATTACAGTTTACCAAAATTATTACCGTTTTAAACCACTCAATATAATTATAATAACTAAAACAATCAAAAATGTATTATTACAAAACTACCAATGATAAAAAGTGTATATGGCGCTGGCAGGTTAGAAGCAAAGTTCGGGTGGAATACCCGAATATATTATTCGAATTGAATAAAAACTCTTGTTTGTTTTGAGTTTTGGAATAAGGGTAAAAGTCAAAATTGAACGGACATACTGATATGCTAAATATGTTAATTTATGTATCAATATGCTATACTTAAGTTTAATTTTGTACATAAGTGCTAAACTATACTACTAAACTTGGCATCGTTAGTCCTTTATACTAAGTTATTAACGGCCGTTAGTAAATAACTTAAAATTTAGTTTTCATACATTTTCATCCGTTTTATATACGTTTTCGTCGTTTTCTTACGCTTTCATACATTTTATCATTTTAGTCATTTTCATCCGTTTTATACGTTTTATCCGTTTTATCGTTTTTTATCATTTTTTATGCGTTTTCGCCTATTTTCTTACATTTTCACGTTTTGTCCATTTTATACGTTTCATATGTTTTATACGTTTTCATCCGTTTTTATACGTTTTCGTCCGTTTTTATATGTTTTCGTCCGTTTTTATACGTTTTCGGATGTTTTTCTTACGTTTTCATACTTTTTTATACGTTTTCGTCCGTTTTTATACGTTTTTGTTCGTTTTTATACGTTTTCATCTGTTTATATACGTTCGTGTCCACTTTTTATACGTTTTCATATGATTTCATCCGTTTTTATATGTTTTCGTTCGTTTCATACGTTTTCATCTGTCTTTATACGGTTTCATCCATTTTTATACGTTTTCATTCGTTTTTGTACGTTTTCGCCTGTTTTTAAACGTTTTCGCCTATTTTCTTAAGTTTTCTTATGTTTTTATACGTTTTCGTTCATTTTAATACAATTTCTTACGTTTTCATTCGTTTTTATACGTCTTCGTCCATTTTCATACGTTTTCTTATGATTACATTCGTTTTACGCGTTTTGGCCCGTTTTTATACGTTTTCATCCGTATAAAAGCGGACAAAAACATATGAAAACGTATAAAAGCGAAAGAAAATGTATAAAAACAGACGAAAACGTACAAAAACATAAAAATACGTATAAAAACAAGAAAAAACGTGAAAAGAAAAAAAAAAACAAAAACGTAAAAACGTATAAAAACGTCTAAAACAAATGAAACGTACAAAAACATATGAGTAAGAAAAACAGGCAAAAACAGACGAAAACATATAAAAAAATGACAAAAACGTCTAAAAACATATGAAAACATATAAAAGCAAATGAAACGTATAAAGTGGACAAAACGTGAAAATGTAAGAAAAGTGGCGAGAACGTCAAAACGGATGAAACATAAGAAAGCGAACAAAACGTATGACAAAAGACGAAAATGTATAAATACGGATGCAAGCGTATTAAAGCGTAAGACAACGGACGGCGTAAGAAAGTTGACGGCGTATAAAAGCGGATGAAAGCGTCGAAACTTATGAAAGCGTAAAAAGCGGACGGCGTAAGAAACCAAATTTTAAGTTATTTACTAACGATTACGTTAGTATAAATGACTAACGATGCTAAGTTTAGTAATATAGTTTAGCACTTACGTATAAAATTGAACTTAAATATAGTATATTGATACTTAAATGGACACGTTTATCATATTGATACATTTTAAAAAGCATGTTGTTCATTTTTTACTTTTACCCATAAAAACATATTCATTTATTCATTTCTTTCCTACTGTTATCATTAGTTTCAATCCGCAATCTCTGAAAAAATTTCTCATTCCATTCATAAAGAGGCTCAAGTTTTGAATAAAAGATTTTGAATCAAGATTCATTCTCACTAGAAAGATTGTTACAATAATTTAAAAAAGAGTAAATTACACCGTTCGTCCTTGTGGTTTGCGTTGACCGCAGGGTATCGTCATTTGACCAAAAAAGTTGCACCGTTCGTCCTTAAGTGTGAAACGTTATGCGTCGTTCGTCCCTTGACCAAACGACGTTAAGTTTATTTGTTAAACTCGGGTAAAAATACTAAAATACCCCACTATCTTCTTCTCTAAGTCACTTTCTTGTCTATCCTCACCATTTCTCTCATTTATACCCTAACCCTAAACCTAATTCATCTCTTTCTCTCACTCATCACCACCGCCACCCTTCCACCATTTGCCACCTCGCCTGTCGCCACCACGTAACCACCATCACCCACCATCTTAGTGAAAACAAGTTTAAAACACACCACCGTGGCACCCACCTCTCACCGCCTACTCCAAAAGAATCCCCACTCCCTCTTTTGATCTACTACATCGCGCCCAAAACCACTCCTCTTATTGTCGTTATTATTCGTGTTTGTTTTGGTTCGGATGAACTCATGGTGTCGGAGGTTTGATTGATAGTCTTGATGTTGAAAATGGTTTGGTTATTGTTGTTGTCGAAAGGAAAGACCCCGTGTTGGAGAATGAGGTCATGAATGTTTATGGAAAATGAGGTCATGAATGTTTCAATGGAGAAGGAGCAGTGAAGATTGAAGTGATGCGGGCCGGCGATGATCAACATTCTTGATCTCGTGTTGATAAGCTAACCGGGAGAACAATGGGTTGAGAAGGGGCACTTAGGTAGTTATAGTTGTATACTTGTGTTCATTAGTTGAACCAATCGCCTAATGGAAGCAAGGTTTTGGGAAAGGTCGGTTTTAGGTGGCGTGGCTCTTTCACTAAGAACAAGGGGTATGGTATGTTTCGTTCCTCGTCGTTTCCTACGTGTCACCTCGTCGGCGTGCTTCATCCCTCGCCACCACACCACTAGAGCTCGCCAGTTGAGGTTTCGTCGTTGCAACGACGAGAAAGAAGACAAAGAAGGTGTGATGATTATTTTCTTTTTTTGATTTTAAATTTCGTTTTGTGTTAGTGTGTGTTAGTATGTGTGTGTGAGTATGCGTTTGTGTTTCAGGTCTTGGGGAAGAAGATATGGCTCATCATTTTTATTATTGGGGTATTTTATTACTGGAAGTCCCATGAACTACAAAACATTTGATAGTATGGCCAATGGTAAATAGATGAATTTAATTTTGTATGTAATAGATGTATTTAATTTGTATTTTTATTTTATTATTATATTTTGTAATTTTATTTAAATGAAATGAATTTAATTGTGTTTGAAAAATATGGAAAAGAAATAAAATGATGGTGAGTGGGGCCCAAATGAAGAAGTGAGTAAGTTGTGATTGGGGGTATTTTTAGTTAGTGTGTTGAAGTGATGTGGCGGTGGTGCACGTGGGGCCCAGTGAAGAGAAGTGGGCAAGTTGCCACCACTTTGCTCTAAGTACAGTGAAGGAATATAGTCCGGAGGTTCTAGTAAAATAAAGCTTAGTGTCGAGATAGCACCTTGTTTGTTTTAAGTTATGGAAACGTTGGAGTATGAATGGTTTAGTTTTGTTGCTATAACATGCTTTAAACTCGTTAGTACACAGTTACTCTAATATGGTTTTTTGTCCAAGTATTTAGTCAGTATGTATGTGTTTTCATATGTATAAATCCATCATTGATATACTATCCGAGCCGTTTTGTTAAAAGTTCTTGAAGAAGACAACTCCGTGGATTTGCGGTGCCAAGAAGTTCACCGTGTTTTATCCACATAAACTACACCGTTCGCCTTATGGTGTTGAAATGACGAATTACCCTCATGTGCAAGTCATGATGGGTTTTAACTTGATCAAACTTAACGTTTTTGGTCAAGGGACTAATTGCGCATAACGTTTCACACTTAAGGATGAACGGTCAACTTTTTGGTCGAAGGACGAAACTGCGGTCAACACAAACCACAAGGACGAGCGGTGTAATTTACTCTTTAAAAAAAAAATCCTTTTGCAAAATATATTTATTTCATTCCTGACGGGTTAGTTACTACGTACCAAACAATATTTCATTCCATTCCAACATACCAACCACACAAAACAAAACACTTTAGGTTATCATTATCTATATATACTAAAAAGCGTACAATGGTACTGTAGCAAACACAACATTAAATGCAAAGTTTCATAAGTTGGCAAAAATAGTCCTTGAGGTTTACATGTCATTACAAAGTAAGTCCAAACATTAAATGCAAAGTTTTACAACTGGCAAAAGCTCTCGAGGTTTAAGTGGCGATCGAGGTAAGTCTCAGGCGTTAATTCTAACTATAAGAACTCAGCAAATTAAACTACAAGGTTTAAGTGTCGCTACAGTAAGTCTTTTAAAATCCGTCGCATTGCGTGTGGGTTTCATATTCGTTACATCTACGTTTCGTTTCGTCAAACCAAACAAACCCAATCTATAACCCTTAATCCAAACACCCTTATATGTTATTTTAGTCCCAAATAACAAATATCAAAAGGTAAAAGATAGAAAGAAACCTAACACTAGCACAAAAGCTAAAACCCTTTGCTACATTTACACCTATCAAGAAAAATGGCATGGCGTGGATCAATCTCAAGAACAATAGCATCCGCCGCAAGATCTCCATCACTCCGATCACCACCATCTTCTCCACTCCCCGCCTCCGTCCTCCACCAACCGCCGCCGCCCTCGCCTCCACTCCCGCCGCTTCACTAACCCAAGGTATAAAAACCTAATCATTTCTATCAAGATTTATAAAATTCTCATTTTTGTAATTTTTAACATACCCATTTGTATTTTGATGTTATCCATCATACCCAGATTTTATTTTTCATGATTTAATGTTATTTTTTATAAAAAAATGGATTTTTATATTTATTTTTGTGAATTTTTTGACATACCCATTTGTATTTTGATGTTATCCATCATACCCAGATTTTATTTTTCATGATTTAATGTTATTTTTTATAAAAAATTGGTTTTTTATATTTATTTTTGTGAATTTTTTGACATACCCATTTGTATTTTGATGTTATCCATCATACCCAGATTTTATTTTTCATGATTTAATGTTATTTTTTATAAAAAAAAAATGGATTTTTATATTTATTTTTTTGAATGTTTTAACATACCCATTTGTATTTTGATGTTATTTATTAAACCCTGATTTTGTATTTCAAGATACAGTGTTAATTTTTTTAAATGTTAATTTTGTATATAAAAGATATTTTTTTATGTAAAAGATTATTATTTTATTGTAATGTTTAAACATACTCATTTGTGTGTTGTTGTTATCCATCATACCCAGATTTTATTTTTCAAGATTCAATTTTAATTTTTATATTTTTATAACTTTTTCAAGTTTCATTTTTATCATAAAATATCATTTTCTGTAATGATCTAACATACCCAGATTGTAATCTCAAGATACAGTATTAATTTTTTTTAAATTGCTCACTTTTGTATCTTATTTAAGTTTCAATGTTTGTTATATGATCATTTTTTTGTAATTGACATTCTGTTAATGGGTTTTTATGGGTTTGTGTTTTTGTATGTGTGGTAGGAATTTGGGGGAATTAGGATGTGTGCAGTCTCTGTTGCCATTGGCTGGAGCAAGGATGACGACGCGTTTGGATGTTAATTTGCGAGCTTTTTGCGAGTTGTCTCATGGTACCTTCTGCCGCTCTTGTCAGGATCGCTAACTAGTAGTGAGTTTAAATCAACAATGATTAGTTAGTTGTTGAATTGATTAATTGGTGAACTTTGTGAGCAATGCTTATGTTTAGTTGTTATTTGCGGTTATTTGTTTAGTTATTTTTTGGTGGTTCTAGGATACATGTGACGTTTTCGATTATCATTTTTTCCACTTGAGTTGCCTGATTAGAATCGATATTTCTAACTTTTATTGAATTGTGCTCTGTTCTGTTCTGTTTTACCAATAGTTTTTTGAAGTAGTGCATCATATATTCGTATTCATTCTATTTGATCATATATAAAAAGGTGAGGCCGTAAGGGGGTTAGTTGTCATTAACTGATTTTACCGGGTTAATTATAGACAACCACATGGAAAGAAAATTAATTTAAATCAAAATACTTAATAGCAAGGTGATGCATCTATACAAAAGTCTGACCCTTAGTACACGCATTGGCTCCAGAGACACTAAAGTGAAATTGAATACACAATTATAGTGAAAGTGGGAGGCCAATTGTTAATTTAGTAAGAGATTGTCGAAACAGATGCAGTGTGCGATCATAGGGTGAAGCGAAGGGGTGCAAATATCCCTGGGTAGTTTGGTGATGTGTGTTCTTAAAATGTTTAACCGGAAAGATTTTGGAGTAATGCGACTGTTCAATTGTAATCTACATCGCATTTTGTTGTATATCGTTAGCTATAGGTATTGGGCTTAATGATTGTGTGGCATTTCTTGTTTAATTGATTAACTGGTGAGATTTTGAGTAACGTGTATAAAATTTATAGATTCAATGTTGCTTTATAAGAAGGAATGAAAACGTAGGCAATGAATTGGGGTTGAAATTGTTTATTTATTGGTAGGGTTGAATGGAAAAGATGGGTGATATCAAGCAATTTCAAGCATCAAAAGGAAGTACAGGCATACAACATTGTAGGTTCCTCATTTTCCGCCCTTTTTTTATTCTTTATCTGCTCCTTACCATGCTGCATAGCATAACATTAGGGTTCAGTTATCATAAACAGGTGTTGGATAAACTTGGGTAAAAACATTTTCTTAGGTTGCATGTTATACATTAAAATTGATGATTATATTGGTTTGTTTGGCATTTTGCTTTTTTCATGTAAAGTCAATTGATTTAGAAGTTTAAGTAATGTCATATAGCTTCCTGGATAAGGTTAACATTTATTTTATTTTTTTCTTCTTTTTCTAAATATTTACGTTATGGTGTCTAGTTACTTCTGAAAATTTACTTTTTTGAAAAGTATAAGCATCACCACAGAACTTGGACCTTGATGTAGAGCCATTGTTTGAGATAGGAGAGAGTGAGGGGATATTTTTGGCATGCTAATTGTATAAGGTTTAGAATTCCTGAAGAATTTGATGGTATGCCAACACGAAGCTGTCATTGCTTTGGGTTAGATTATGGCATCCAACCACTATAAGCTTCAAAACCTGATGGTTAGAAAGGCCAGCTATGCTAATTTAAAATTCAGGAAGAATCTGATGGTATGCTAAGTTGTCAGTTGCATTGTACTAGATACTTGTATTATCTAGCATAGCGACCACTATATAAGCGTCACACAATGCTTATTACTTATCTTTTAAATTTTGTTAGTGTGGCTGACGGTTAGAAAGACCAAGTACTCTATGGTAGTCTGGTAGAGTGAAATATGATGGTAATTATCTGAGTTAACTTTGATAAGATCTGAGAGGACGATGATAGATCATTAGTATGCTCTATATGCTTGCAATATGGTACTTTTAACATGCTATTGACTGGTCTCTTCTAACGGATGTCGTGTTCATGTTGTGACTTATATTCCACTTGATATATCTCATAAAAATTTAATAGTATGCTCTGTTCATTGGATGAATTTAAAATTGTATGCACAGACATGATGGCTATACTAGCCTACCATCACATCATCATTTCAAGCGTCATGAATTGCAACATATTTTATTTAGCCCGCTTTGAATATTAGAAGTTGAATTCTTCAATTTATGAATACTTATGTCTGTATACTGATCTTGGCATGCTTTATCCAAACTTATAACAGATTATGAACTTTTATGTGATGCAGGTACTTGATTACTAATTGATTAGGCAAATCTTGCAAAGAGTGTTTTGGAGCAGTTGTAGTAAGCGGGTTCATCCAATTTGTGCTTCTCAGATTGGTTACTTAAATAAGATTAGATGTTTTTCACATCTTTTTCCAGCTTTGGCAATCTAAGGACTGGTTTAAAACATGTATCTTGTAGATTATTTAGGTTATGCCTATTCATATTTGGATTCTTGACATTGTTTTTTCATTGCTTTACTTTTGCAATGGTGTTGTCTGCAAGGCTCATATGTGCCAGATAGAGGAGTTTGATTAATTTCAACATTTATGCTCTTTTACTTGCATTAAATTTTAGTTTTTGACCTTTGATGGACGAAGTCCACGTTTATGAGTCTACTAGTACCTTAACATACACTTGAAATGAAAAACATCCAGCGAAACTGAAATAGCTTGCAAACGATATTGTTTTCTAAAAAATGTGTTTTGTTTCCAATGGTAATACTCTTAGATATGGTTTGTTTGTGCAATTCTACAATGAAACTTTGTGTATTTTAGTAAGTTATTTGTTATTTGTATAACTCGGCTTGTATTGGCTAAACTACATTTTTATGTATTAGGTCAATGAATCTAGATATAACTTGATCTATTGCTCAGTCAAGCATCTTGAATTTAAGTTGTCAATGGTGTTAAGAGACGTGCGAATATGAAAATTGAGTTTATACTAATTGTAATCACCGGTTACTAAGCTGGACAATATTATAGAAAAATGATTGTTGTGCTTAATGACATAATTATTAGATGCATTTATAAAAATAGATGCATCTCCTTATTTTATTTTATTTTCTTATTTGAAATATTTGGCTACAATTATTTCTCACTCTTCTCATTTAAATAATTATGCTCAATAACATAATGTTTAATTTTAATGTTAAAATAACATAATGTTAAATATTAAACAGTTATTCAAATAGCATTGAGAAACTAGCATTTTATAATTTTAGAAATGTTATATCTTTCTTCCAAACGAGCTTTGTAAAAGTAATGCTAAATATTATATGCTAATTGGTCTAAAATGTTCTCAACAGCTGTCTACCAAACACACCCTAAGCTTGTGTTTTAGGTCTAAACATCATTACTCTTATTATATATTCTTTATAAAATCTGGATGAAAAGAAAAGCTATTTTAGGCATTACAATAAGCCAGATGAATTATTCAATATCCACCAACTTGCATAGATGCATTCAAACCCACAACAATGGTCAGAGTGTATCTTGTGTGCAAAATTGACCATACTCCTGGGAAAACATCAACCGGCATACAGTCTTACCAAATAACGCAGAAATTGATACAGTACATTGAAAAGATCATTAGTTCGCATACATATCTTTAAAAAATGTCTAATTTTCTTTGTGATCACAGAAACAAGTTTTCAGGAAGAAAAATACATAGAAGTCAAGCAGCTAAAATGAGAAGAATTAGGCTTGTATTGGAATAACATGGTGGTGATAAGTTGATAACTAGTACGCACCGACTCCATACATCTACGACCGTATTTGTCTAAAAGTGCTTGATGCTTTTAAAAGATACAGTTTTGTGAAGTATCAATTATGTAAAGAGCCTTAATTCCAACTCACCTGCAATGAAATAAACACCGCCATTCAAGATCCATCAAAGTTGGTCCTTTGGCGAACCCTTGTCAAAATCCTTCATGAAAGATCAAAACTTGATAACAGTCATTAGATTAGGAGACAGATGTCAGGATCTTTTAGCCTGGACTCTGCCACTTCTGCGAACACTTTGATTTGGTGGAACCGTTGGAGATGCTTCCTTCAAATTAGGTGTGATCTCATTGTCATTCTGACTATCTGCCTTTGTTTTCTCTTTCTAGATTTTGGGGTTGTAGAGTTTGCCACATTCGCTGATCTGTCATTGATATTTCTCGAGTTGTGGTTGTGGTGGTAGTATTTTGGGGTTGTAGAGTTTGCCACATTCGCTTTATCTGTCATTGATATTTCTCGAGGTGTGGTTGTGGTGGTAGTAGATTTTGGGGTTGTAGAGTTTGCCACATTCGCTTGATTTGTCATTGATATTTCTTGAGTCGTGGTTGTGGTGGTAGTTGTGGCCGGTTTTGTCGTTGTGTTTGTGTTAGGTTCAGGGGTTGATGTACCTGCCTTGGTGCGTTTTCCAGGGTGATTCAAGTTCCAACGAGCATGTCCGAACCACTTGGTAACCTGTGAAATAATGTGCATAAGAAGTCTATACATAAAGATAACAGGGAGTGGAAGCAATATTGGTATATATTATATTTGAGCTATAATGACCTGATGGTGAGTAATTTTCAATTCTTGGACCAATTTCTCTTTGGCTTCCTTGTCAGGATACTGGTTTTCCTTGAAAACTTCTTGGAGCCTCTACACAAGAGATAAAGAGAAAGAAAATGACGAATTAGAAGAAAAAGTAAGGCAAGGGCAAAGGTGTAGCGGTGTAGGAAATGTGGAAAATTGTTAAGACACCACAACTATAGAGGATACAAGCATCACAAAACTTCAAGAAAATACAATCTTTTAGTTTAATACCATAAAAATCATAGAATCCTACAATTCTGAAGCTGCTTTTTCTTTTCCCACATTGCTAAATATCTATGAAATTATGACTAAAACCTTGTTAGGGAAAATGTGAAAGGTGATTAACTATGCTTAGCAGCTAACAAACTTGATGTCAAAACAGGGATTTATTATTAAAATCATCATATTATGGTTGTGTCTACACTATAATATGTACCCCAAAACCCCAACCCTTCACATTTTTACCCGCTCTGGGGATTGGGTATGTTGTTGTTGTAAGTGTAGTTGCTGAGTGAAAAGAATACCTGAGTAACAGCTTCTCCAAGTCTTCTATGAGCTGATTTAGTACCAGTTTTAGCACTAGACCTATCTGCAGAAGAACCCTCAGCATCTGGCTTCTTGCCATTTTTTGTTATGGGGGTCGATTCACTTGGTTTCTGTTTTTTGGTAGAACCGGTACCCTTTGTTGGTTTACGGTTCTTTGGACTACTTGGTGCTTCAGTATCAGAAAAGTCCTCATCACTTGAATCTGAGGAAGTATTTCCATATGCCTCCTGCATAAATGACAGCAACAGAATAAAAGACAAGCCAAACATGAAAGTCTAAGACTGGAGTAATATGATTACACTGACATAAAGAAGCAAAAACATGGTGTGTATTGTGTATAGAGACACGTGTAAATGTAGATACACATGATATGACATCGAGATTATTTATATCAGTTATACTTTACAGGTCCACATATCCACACAACCAACCAACGACATGATGGCAAAAGGACACATAATGTACAGAACAAATAAAAGGATGGCTGTCCTATTATGCATGTGTAGAGGTTAACCAATTTTATTCTAATATGTTTTTAACACATATGATGCATATTCTCATTGCTTAATCAATTACAATTATTTAAGCAGATATCTTGGCAAATCAAAAGCATTCAAGAGGACTTACATCATGCAACTTTTTATAATCCAATCTTTCTACTTGTCTCTTTGCAGTTATCGGGCCAGAATCATCATCTTCCATATCTGTTTTAGTTTCTTCATCGTTTTCAAACATTGCATGCCCTTGAACTTCATCCAATGTCCCTTCATTCTTGCATATGTCACGAAGATCATCTGAATCAGATGTAAAATCATCATCCTCTGAACCAGAGCTTTTTGTCTTAGCTTCCCCATCTGAACCTGAATCAGCTTTATCAGGATTAAAATCATCATCCTCTGAATCGTCAGAAGGAAGCGCTAGCAGCGGATCATTATTTGCTACAGCCCCCAAATCCTCGGATGCAGAAGAAAAATCAGATTCATCAGAGCTTGACTCATCTCCATCCCCCTCTTCCTCTCCCTCTCCATCACCCTCCCCGTCATCTTCTACCTCTGGAGCATCAGGATTAAAATCATCATCCTCTGAATCATCAGAGGGAAGCCCTAAATTATCGTCCAGAGTATTCCCAGAGGCTACACTTTCAGGGAACACCATCTGCATTTTTTAAAAGAAATTACAAAAATTGTTATGAAATGTATAGTGAGTCCCGATAACAGATATATTTAGCTTGGCTAACCGACCTCCCAGCTATCGTTCACAGAAAGATCAGTTCCTTGAGTTTCATTAATTAAGTCGACGCAGTCAACCTTACAATCGCAAGCAGGGCAAAGCCACCCTTCATCACCAGGAGGAACTACATATCAAATGAACAATAATGTTAGTAAAAAGTTTAACACTTGAGTTTCCTAAACCTTGTTGATATTCTATTATCATGAGAACGTACTCGATACTGCAGAGGCATTGAAACTTATCAAGTTGTCTAATCAATCATCAAATATGGAAATATGAACTTTGTCCCAAATGCTAAAGATAGAGGTGGCAAAATGGAGTTGGGTGGTTCGGGTAATGGGTTCAGGTCAAATGGGTACAATTTGCATGAGGCTAGATGGGCCCGGTTGGGAATTAGTGAATTACCACATGTCAAACAATTTATTTTTCTTGTCAAATACAATAACAATAAGATCACAATAATGATCTAAAATCTTGAATAAAAAAAAATTGCGAGGTTGCATTGATGAAAAAATACACTTTAGCCAACTTCTGGTGTATTTCACAAATACTATCAGCTAAAATTTTTGCTAGAACTTTATGCTTTTGACCCGCTAGAAGTACAACATAAGCATAAATTAGTCTATTTATAATTAAAATAAACAAAATGCCACCACCAATTAGTAGCAGCACCAACTAATTGTGTGAATTGAGATGCTACCTTGTTCTTTCAATAAAGGTGGATCCAAACAAAACTGATGGAATCCACGGTCACAGGCACCATCACAAAGAATAATGTCATTGTCAAGCGAGCGTCTGATTGGGCACATTTTGAGCAAAATATCTGCCAGAAAAAAGAATAAAACACAAGCAACCTCCTGAGTACTAATACATCATCAAAATTTGCCATCAAGATCACTAACAGTAAAAATAAAAGCGGTGAGAAGGTTATAGTACATAGATATCTTACATCCTCACTGTCAATTAGCCCATCAGAATCATATAAAGTCTCCGAAACCTGCCTTCCTCAAGTGATGTGTCAATCTGTTTAAACAGGTCTCTAATTTTCAACTTATAGCGATTGATGTCTGATTTAGCACGTTCAAGCTCCTTCTCCGGTCTTAACTTTTCCAGGCTGCTTGGCACAAAATAATAGACAAATAAGAACTGCAATGTTCAAGCGAATAACAGTAATAACAATAAGAAAGACTTATAGTAAAATCGAACCTCTGCCCTTTCCACCCCTCGCCAACATAAGCATCTATAAAGTTTTGCTCGTAGTCCATTCGCTTTATTAGGTATCTTAAATGTGTTTTGATTTTCGAAAATTCATCTTTCTCATCCTTATTTATGTTCTTCTTCTTTCTTTTCTTCTTTTCTTTGCTGTCTGCATCTTGTGAAGGAGCTTCAACTGGTTCGGGAATTTTAGGTTTCTCTTGTGACCTTGATCGTAAAACTCTTGGAGTCCCAGTAAATGTTTGTTTTGTTTTACTTGGTCGACCTTTTGATCGTTTATCTGGTTGACTCGATCCATTGGCTTGATTTTCCTGAGTTGCTTCACGAATTGGAGTTCCACAGAGAACTTCACTGCTCTTATGAATTTCCCCATTCTCATGACTTTTTTGACCGTTTTCATTACATACACGCTCGGAATTCATTGGCTTGATTTTCCTGTTACACAAGCCTAGCTACAATAACTTTGCACGAAACTTTGCAGCCTACAATAACAAAAAGAAAGGGGTGTATTAGTACCATTAGATTAGAAAGAGCATGCTGACACCGTAAGACATGTTACAAATACTTTTTAAGATGCCATGAATATATCAGCATACAACGGAAGTCAATATGAACACTAACTATTATTGGTGCTTAATTTGTGTGATTTAAAACCTAGGAACCTCAAGTAACACCATTGTCTGCAAACCATGTATGTGCATTGTGACCAATCAATATAAATGCCAATCTACACCCAAATTTAAGCCAGACAGGCACATAAATAGCACACAAAGTTCATTAATCCTGTTAAAACACCTCAACTCCAACAACTATAAATAGTAAACACAATCAACAACAAAATAATATGAGCTCAAACTTCCGGCTCGGCTTGCCCAGCTCATTTAGAATTTCTAATGACAATAAAAAATCCTATTTCCACCACTCTTGTGAATTACACTGTATGTTACATAGACACGGCAATAAACAAAGCACAAAGTTTCATCCCTAAGATACTGTTACAATAACAAACTTACACATACAGAGCCCACACACAACAATCACTTGCCCTGGCGGTAACAAGAAGTTCAACCATACGCACAATTTCAATTTCAACCTAAAGTATCACCTCCTTATAACAAAAAATAACAAGCACGTACAATTGTTTATCTACAATATAACTTTTATCCGTATTACTAGGTGCATTGTGACCTTTCTCACCTACTTCAACCCTAACACCCTAAGTCTCAAAGCCAGACCAACTTCCACGCACAACGATTACCACACGCTTTTTTTCCTACCTAGCCGCATATCACCTCTATTTAACAGAAATTTGGTACTGCAAACTATTAAAAACTATAACTTTTTTTCTGAATTAAACTTGTTATACAAAATTAGAGCTCAAACTGCATTAAATCAGAAAACCCACCCATAAAAAGATGCAAATTCATTCAAAGTTACAATCTTTAACATTTATTACAGTTATTCAACACCATTACATATACCAGCACAACATATACATTCAACCACATATATAAAAACAGGAAGATAGATAGTTGAAAATCAGTTAAGTAGCTGGTAACCACCTTGTTAAAGAATAGATAAATAAATAAATAACAGATCTTGAAAGAAAGAGATGAATTGGGGGCGTGTGAAAGATAGAATCTAGGGTTTTGGTAGAAAGAGAAAACTAAGAGTCTGTGTGTGTGTGTGTGTTGTTCCGAAAACTATTCAAAGAAGGTGAAGGTTAATTGAGATGATGAAAGAAGGAAAAATAGTGAGTGGGCGATGTTTTCGCATCATTACCTGCGCGCGATTTTTCACCCTTTCCTCCTTTCCTGAAAACTTTTTCCAAACTCCTCTTCTTTTTTCAGGGTATATCTTAAAACTATTTCTCATTAAGGATTTGGTGGAAAAATAGGTGGGTGGGTCATGGGTTTGGGTTTGGGTTTAGATGGATCTTTTAGAAATTGGGTTTAAATGGGTCCGGTCGGGTCTACATAGATTTTTTAAAAACAAGTCGCCTCGACAGAACATCTAGGGGACAAGTCTTACACATAATTTACATACTTGTACTTTGTGTATTTATAAAAGTTGACACGTGCATGATATTAAGTTGGTAGTGCAATTCCAAAGTCGCCCCGGTCTATTTGAGGAATTTTGTTTTTCTGGTCTAGAAAAGGTTATAACGTGGACGACTTGGCTACTTTTGAAATTTTCTCAAAACACAATGTTACCAAAACTTCAGCCATGTTTCAAACACTCATTTTGACCCATTCACAAACTTTATGACAACATATTCATTCCCATTCAAGATGCATGGCTTTAACTTTAAATAGCACTTAAACACTTAAAAGGACTTCATTTACAAGACATAACGGGGGTTTAAACTTTCTCTAACATGGTCTTGAGAGATAACTTACCTACTATGCGCAAAGTGGCAAGTAACTTTGTGAAGTTTGTTATAACTCCATGGATCGTTTTAAGCACTAGGGATAACAATAACAAAGACAATGTGCAGCGGAATAGATAGAACATCAATGTTATTGTAAACGGTTTTTCCTCATCATCATCTCAACAATATATACATCAACTAATAGCTCCAATACTACTTGATCAAGTGTAGTACGTGACTACGTGTTACACACCTTGTAACAGGGATCAAATATATGATCTTGAAGCTAAACAAAACTCTAACCCTAGGCGTTTTTCCCATACCCTACGCCTAGATTACACACATACACATATCCTGGTGTTTACATCTTGACACACATAAAACCTAATGACATGTATCTCTTTATATAATAAAGAAATAGATTTACAAAGGACTAATAAGTAAAAGCGATGATGTACCTCCGAGTAGCTCAAGGACACCTCCGAGACGTGTCGAAGCCCTTCCATTCAAGGCCCAAGTTAGATTCCGTATCCATAGGCCAAACCATTCGTTATCACGAAGGTTACCTCGGGAATTCGCCATTCGAAGCCCTAAGCCCTTCGGGTATGGTCGACGGAGAAGCACCGGATAGGGAACCTCCGACTTGGTCAAACCCACGATCTCCTCTCTCTCTGGCTTCCCCGTCAAGTCCGAGAACGGGGTCACTAAACCCTAGCGGTTACCCACAATCATGGGACGCCCCATGATCTCCGACATTCATGCGTATGCTTTCAACCCTATTTCATCCACTATAAATAGGTTGGACGGGCAATGGATTATGGTATGCTCATTTCACACTCATCTCTTTACTTACACACACTTATACAACCATAACTCATACTTACTCTCACGGAGGTGGTTCGCAGGTCATACCCTGCGTAATCACTTAACGTAGTGTTTCGTATTTCTTATTCTCGTGAAAGGCAAGTCTTGGCTGGAACATACACCCTCATACCTTTGATCATCATCAAGCCTCGGTAGTGCAATCTATTGTACAATCAGGGCGCCATCCGTGGGACCACTACTATTAGTCCCAGAATCACCCAATCCTAAAACCCTAACCGACTACACTACTTTTCCCAAGATGGAACCGTGAAGAGAAGATACACCTCCACCGTGTTTCTACCCTAGTCCCTCTCAACACAACTAACACCGATAATCTCGCCCCATAACGGCCTCAACCTTTACCACACGATCTCGCTTGGAAACTACTCCCGACATCACGCCTCAACATCCGCTAACCCTATTCCAGATATTAGCCCCGCCTTCTGAGGCAAACTTTGAAGCCTTAGATTCTTTACTAAGGGCTCATAAGAGGCAAGTTCGCAACACCGAAATGCGAAGAGAGTTGGAATACTCCAAAGGAGGAGTATGACGAAGAGATTGAAATAGAGGAGAGGCCTCGACTGTTAGCGGGGGCGCCGCCCTGCGAATGGTTCTCCTTCCATTAGAAGGCCAAATGGAAGGACCTGGGTTTTGAAGAAGGACCCGAGGAGATCCGGAAGAAGGAAAGAATGCAAGGTGAAAGAAGGAGCGAGAACTCCAACGGAGGAAGCAACCCGAGGGAAACGGAGGGTAAACCTACCCCTTCTAGCCGCCCATTTAGGAAGAGAAGGGATGGGGCTCCAAGACCCCTCAGATGTTTCGAGTGTCGAGGCCTCCTCCATACTCGTGCATGAATCGCCATTCTCCCGGAATGAACCCCTACCTACCGCTCAAACCTACAACACTTACCCTCCGAGTGGTTCACTCCCAACCGTAGTTACCAAAGAATGCCCTATGGACACGTTCCTACGCAATCGATGGGTGTAAACCCTTCGCACCAACCTTCTACTGCTTACCCCGCCACACACAACCATTTCCTAACCCATATAACCCTACACTGCTTATCCACCTCCATACAACCCGTACTACACCAAAGCCTCCGAGCTTGCACACCTTTCGTGAAGTGGATCAAGACTACCCCCACCGACGGTGTAAAGATGCCTACTCACATAGGCACCTACGATGGAAAAGGCGATCCCGATAACTTCCTCCACTTGTTCAAGGCGCTATCAAGATGCAAAAGTGGGTCATGCCCGTAGCATGCCACATGTTCACTTACACGCCCGAGACTCCGCGAGAATATGGTGGAATGGATGTAAGTTGGGAAGCATTGTAAGTCTAGACGACCTTAAGGCTAAGTTCCGATCACACTTTAGCCAATGTAAGAAGTACACCAAGACCCATCTAGCCGCACACCATCAAGCAAAGGGACAACGAAGCACAAGGGCCTTCGTTACGAGGTACACCGATGAAACTTTGCAAATTCGGGTTTGCACGAAGATCGAGGATCTCGTGTTTTGTACATGGCCTTCGGACGCAAAGCTTGGTGGAATTCCTATCCACCGATCTTCCCACTACTTACAAGGCACTAATGGAGAAGACTTACACTTGGATTGAGTCCAAAGAGGTAGCAAGAAACGGGGTCGATAGAGCAAAAGGAAGCTTCGACAAATTCTCTCGAGGGTCCTCCCGGAAGGATCCAAGAATAAGAAGAAGAACAGAGACCGCTTCACTCCATACAACAAAGGTTCGAACCATGGACTCTGGCGAACTTGGTCAAATCTCCTGTGGAGATTCTCGCTACCGAGAAAGCCGCAAAGTCCTTCGATCCACCACCGGATGACAAAGACGAAGCAAAGCCGAGACATGTCCAAGCATCGCCATTTCCATGAAGACCATGGACACGACACGAACAACCGCAGAGAACTAAAGAAGCAGATCAAGAGGCGGTACGGTCCGGACAATTAGCACATCCGTTAAAGGCATCAAAAGGAAAGGACAAGTTCTCCGACACCCAACCGGGTGAATGGAAGGGAACAAAAGGAGGCTACCCCTACAGAGGCTCGATACTAATGGTGCATGTGCACGATCCAACCTTGAAACGGAAGGAAGCAGACGGGAGCCGGAAGCGAGGAGAAATAACCTTCCTTACATCTTGGGGCGTACACCTTCGATCGATCCCGTGGTCATCAAGGTACGAATCTCAAACAGGAGGTAAATCGAGCGATATGGATTGTGGAAGCTCCATGAGATCATTTATGAGCATTGTTTCCTAAAGCTCAAGTCATCCATACGCCACGAAGGGTGGACTCGAAAACACCACCGGTAGGGTTCTCCCACGAACACTCATGGCCCCGGGAGAAGTACCGTTGAAATCACCATAGCGAAGGCCCCTTATCCCGCACGGAAACACTCACCTTCGTTATAGTCGTCCGATTCTCCTTATAATTTGTTAATAGGAGAACAACTATGCAAAAGATGGGCATTGTTGTTTCCACCATACATGCCGCTATTAAGTTCCAAACCCCTTCGGAGTAGGAACTGCTCATTCTAATTATGGGGCGGATAAGGGTGTATATGGTGTCAAAAGATCAAAGAAGAATCGAGGAGCCTCCGATAGCAATTCTAAGTCGCATGATGCGGAGGAGCGAGTTGTAGTTAACCCTAGCTACCCCGAACAAACGGTGGTAATAGGAAAGCAACTCCCGCGAATTTCAAGGCGAAGCTCACGGAACTGCTATGGACTAACCTTGATGTTTTTGCTTGGAAATATTCGACATGACAGGGTACCAAGAACATTGCCGATAGACGGACAGTCCTTCGAACGGAGCATAAACTCAATGAGTACAAACACATTGAGCCGATAAAATGTAAAGGAGGAGCCTAGCCCCGAAAGGAGGAGCCTAGCCCCAAGAAACGCCGCACCGCAAAGAAGTTGACGAACTCACACAAGCAGCATCCTAAGGGAAGTTATACCAAACTTGGGTAGCCAACCCAAGAATGGTCAAAAAGAGCGACGGAGGGTGGCGATGTGCTTGACTTCATCGACATCAACAAAGCATGCCCAAGGATTGCTACCCCTACCGTAAATTGATCGAAGGTAGAATCCTTGGCGTGCTTCGTTAAAATGCTTCTTAGATGCCTACAAAGGGTATCATCGATCCAGATGGCAAAGGAGGACGAAGAAAAGATGCCTTCTACACAAGCAAAGGTGTTCATCGTTACGTAAAGATGCCCTTCTGATTAAAGAACGCAGGGCAACTTACCAACGCCTCGTAGATAAAGCCTTCAACAAGCAAATAGGCGTAAATCTCAAGCATACGCTGACGACATGGTTATCAAAAGCAAGACGGAGGAGGACCTACTCCTCGATGTACAGAAACCTTGACCACCTTCGGGCGATTAACATGAAGTCAACCCTAAGAAATGCTCCTTCGGTGTCGAAGAGGGCAATTCCTAGGGCATTTGATTACTAAGCGGGGATAAAGGCTAATCCTCCAAGGTCAAGGCGATTACATCTCCAAGCCCCTAAGTGTCTAAAAGATGCAGAGTTCGAATGGGAAGTCGGCAATTTTAAGCCGATTTTTGTCGGGGGGTGACAGTCCCTACCATTCTTCAAAACACTCAAGGATGCGTGGATAAGAAAACTTTTCAATGGAGTCGATGCGGCGCTTTTCGTAAAGATGAAGGAGTTCATCGAATCCTTCCAACACTTACAACCCCAATCAAAGGCGAAGTGTTGTTCATGTACTTAGCATCCTCAATGGAGAGTATTAGCGCAATCCTTATGGCGTAACGAGACAAACGATGATCCCCATTTACTTTGTCGCAGGGTCCTAGGGGCGGAGATCAACTATCCAACATTGGAGAAGTTAATACTAGCCTTAATCTACGCAGCAAGGAGGCTCGACGCTATTTCCGTGCCCATCCAATCACGCCTTAACCGACAAGCCACTCAAACAGATCTTGTCGAAACCCGAAAAGTCCGGGAGGGTGGCTAAATGGGCTATTGAACTTGAGAGCACGAAATAGAGTTCAAGGGACTAAACTCTATTAAAGGACAAATTCTCGCAGACTTCTTGGCGTAAACACCTTCCGAGCCCGACGAGAAAAGAAGAGCCCAAAACCAACCTCACTCAAGTACAGGATGACCGAAACTTTATACAGACGGAGCATCCAAATCGATGGTTCCGGAGCAGTCTAATCGTCGGTCACCGACGGGAAGGAGCATACATATGCTCTTCGCTTTGAGTTCAAGCCACAAACAATGAAGCGGAGTATGAAGCGCTGCTAGCAGCCTCCGATTGGCTAAAGATATGGAAGTCAAAGCTCGCTATTTTCGAGACTCCCAATTGGTAGCAAACCAAGTGACAGCTCCTATGAAGCAAGGCAACCCGTCATCAAACAATACTTGAAAAACAAAGGAGATGTCGAGAGCTTCGACTCTACACCATTCAACATGTTCAGAGGAATCGTAACAAGAAGGCAGATGCACTAAGCAAGCTAGCTTCCATGGCCTTCGCTCATCTCACCAAAGAAGTACTTGTCAAGTCTTACCCGAAAGATCCATCGCTCGCAAGGAAGTTGCGTATGTGGTTCACGAGGAAGGAGAGACATGGATGACTCCCATCGTGGAATATTTGATAAGCGGTCTTCCCCAAGATCCCAAGCTAGCAAGGAAGATTCGGGTTAAGTCCCCACAAGATCGGCTAATAGGGAAACCCTATATGAAGGTCATTTTATCACCTTGGTTAAGATGTGGGGACCCAAGCAGCTACGAGCATTATCTCTCAAGTCCACGAAGGATCCCGCGGCCTCCATGCAGACCCCGCCATTGTCTCAAAATAATGAAGTTGGGCTATTATTGGCCTTCGATGCATGTGGATGCGCGTAAATCATTCTCAAATGCGAAGCTTGTCGATACACTCAAACGCTCCAAAGATGCCAAGCAGACATGACAAGTGTGACATCCGCATGGCCCTTCTCTCAGCTGGGCATTGATATCGTAGGACCTATGCCTATAGCTCCCGAGGAGTCAAATTCTTGCCGGTGGCAATCGATTACTTTACTAAGTGGGTGGAGGCTAAACCCTTAGCCTCCGCCACGGGAGACATGATCGAGAAGTTTGTGTGGGAGCACATTGTGTGCGATTCTGAGTGCCCCACATAATCATATCTCGACAACGGAAGCAGTTTGTCAAGGAGTCTTCTACGACTTCGCCAAGGGCTCAACATAAAGCGCCTTGGACATCCGCTACCATCCACAAGGTAACGGACAGTGGAGGTTACAAACAGAGACATCGTCAAAGGGATCGAGAAAAGGCCGGGACGAACTCACCATGGATGGGTAGATGAGCTCCTCAAGTACTATGGGCCCATCGAACACACCCTAAGTCAAGCAATGGAGAAACCCCTTCACCCTAACATACGGAATGTAAGCGGTCATCCTTCGAGCTAAGTGTACACACGGAGCGTGTGGCAACGTATGATGCCTCCCAAATGACGAAAGGATCGGGAAAACCTTGATCTACTAGAAGAAAGAAGAGAAATAGCCTCCATCCGAGAAGCAATACACAAACATAAGATCAAGGCTACTATAACAAAAGGGTCGACCTTCCACTTTCAAGCTCTGGGAATATGTGCTACGCCTCAACAAAGGCAAGCAAAGCCAAATACCGTGGAAAGCCGGGACCAACTTGGGAAGGACCTTACATGGTAGCCGAGGCTCACGAAGAACGGAGCCTACAACCGCCACTCTTCTCGGAGAACCCATCGACAGACATGGAATGGTACGAACCTTCGAAAGTTCTATGTTTAAGAAGTACTTTTACTTTTTCTTGTAATTAGAAGCTTCTCAAGGAAAGCAAACATTATTGGTAGTTGTCTTAGTTTTCATTTCAAGAATGATGTAATCCTCCCTACCAATTCAATGATAAATAAGACATTTCCCACAAATCTCTTGCTTCGCTTTCTTAAACACAAAGATTTGTTCACCAAGTCGTTAATGAGTTTCAATGTCGAATAAAATGGCTCAAGGTGTAATACACGCCTTATCATTTAAGCCAACTTTAACATTCACATTAACTCTCCTAGTAGTTTTGGCGCTTGTAAAAATAAATACAAAGTCATACTACTTAAAGGATTTGAGATAGAGTGGTCGCGACCCTCCACAATGATCAAATTTGGTCATTATATTCTTGGTGTTGCAATTTACACGCAATGAGGTTGTTTAACCTTAGGTTGTAAAACTTAAGCGCCGGAAAATGGCGCATTTGAAGTTAACAAAGACAAACACAAATAATAACTAAGTGTGTAGAGGTATTCCCCACACTTTACCATTCAAAATAAAGGCTAATGCCCTTACACCGCATCGAGGGACCTAAGCCCCAAGACGTTGTCTTTGGCCCAAGGCCATACATCACATCACAAATATTTAAATTGTTTAAGACAAGCATTGTTTAAGAAGATAAATTGTTTTAAAGGGTACATGCCACCCTTGAAACCAAATTATCGCCGACATGGCAGCCTTCATTCCCGCTTTTGGAGATGGAGTGGGGATGGTTGAACCGAGACAGCTTGGTAGATATAGTCTTCTTGGTGGGAGTGGTAGGCTTCACTTTCGAGGTTTCTTGGAAAGGAGGTCTTCGAGGGTGCCATAGGATCTTTGGTAGCCTCAAAGAAGGAAGGAGTACTCATGTTGCGAACGCATTTCCGCCTCATCATACTCAAATTTCAAGTGGGACGGTAGCATTCAATCTTGAAAGGTCCACGGCTTACCTGCTTTGGCAACCTCCTCCAACGCCAAGCACCGTCCATGAAAAATGGTCGATTTGATGACCTTCCACATCCGAGCTCCCAATTCATCACCGTGGTAGAGCTCCATGGCTATGTAAGGCACCACCTTTGAAACGACCTCCGACGATCCTTTTGCAAGATCTTATACCTCATCCGCAAGCCATCGACTTCCTCCCTCAACTTCACTTCTACCTCTCCGAGCCTAGCCTCTCACTTTCCAACCCAAAGACATTTCGCCAAGAACAACATTCGACTGTTAGAGTGATGACCTTGGCTTCTTCCAACTTAAGATTGCCGAGTTCAATCACAACCGGCTACCTTTCCACGAAGGTCTTGGACGATGGGGTTCTTCTCAACATTCCCTCAATCTCGCCACACTTAGCCTCCGCTTGGCCACGCTTCGAGCAACTCTCGGTTCGCATTTAAGTGATTATCCAATACCGCCAGAACCCCATTGTCATGCATGTCACAAAACCTTTCAATGGACATATTTTCCAAAGATACCTTCCATTGAGGAGGGTGACATGATCGACAATCCGTGATGTGCCAAAGCATTGGGAAGCTCCTTCGTCTCGGAAGGCCTGCGACCAATACAATGTATAAAGGCTAAGTTAGTTGTGACAATTATGACTTCACATATTTTATAAGGAGAAACCGCTACCATGCACCTCCACCGATTCATCCGCACCAAGGTCGACTTCACAAACTTTCGCCTTCAAAGACTCTTCTCGCTTCACAACTCTACCTCCGGAGGCGGGTAGGGATTCTTCCTCTTGTTGGTAGACTTAATGCCCTTGGTCATTGCTCCTTTCTACTTTTCAATCTGTCAGCTATCCCTGTTGAACCTATAACTGGGACATCCTCATCCGCAGGATCGTCCGAGTCAGCAACATTCTCAACAAGTTGGGACGGACCCTCCAACGCAGCTTGAGGGGGTGCCGATGCAACGGGCTCCGGATTCGGAGTGTCTACCTCATTGTTGTTCACAGATGTCGAAGGAGAGCCAACACCATAAGACTCTTCGGCCTTCTCACCAGTATAAAGCTTAAGTCTTCATCCAAATCTTGGTACATGAAGTTTCGAATGACATCTCTACAAAATAGAAACAAAAAGAAATAAATATCGCTACATTGGTCCTACTTAAATAGAAGTAGATAAACATACTTTGTCCTTGGTACATGATAACAGCTTCTGGGAGACCCTCCCACCGGGCAATCCCACCATGTATAAGATGGCTTCGGGAACACTTGCACATCAACAGATATTTAGCCAAACGCCGATAATGTGGATCCTTCGCACCTCATATGGCAAGGGGTCATTGTACCGCTTTGCATCAAACATATTTTCCTTATTCAAAGAACTCGATACTTGGGGAACAATAGTGTCTTGCACATAGAAAAGCTACCTTTCCAACTCGTTATATTGGTATACACCTCCCAAACAGTTTGGCACATCCGATTCGTGCCTTTTGCTAAAGTTAACCAATTGCCCCTGTGATACAAGTTCGTAAAACCTCTTAAAACCTTTAATGTTGGTTCATAGCCGATGCTTTACACATCACTATGAATGTGGTCACTATTAAACCAAAGGGGTTGAACCTAGAGATATGAACCTTGTAGTATTGCATAAACTCTAATATCGCAGTGCGAGTGGAATCCTAAGGTTAGAATGGCTAAATGCATGTGTGTATAGCCCTACGAAACCTTGAGGAGCATCAAAATACCCCGATTAGACTTGGGTAACATCACTTTGTGCTCGTGGGATTGGGTAATCGCCTAAGTGATCATGTAACTCTTTGCGATAATGTACATTTTGTCGCTTTATGATAAACTTGGAATCCATTTTAAAAAAAAAAACAAGCTACAAGTTAGAGGAAGGTTTACCTTTTGATTTCGGAGTGGTGGCGATCACAATTTTATCAAGTGTAAAGTGGCGAAGAGAGTAAAATGTTTTAGGGTTTCAACAACCCTCCTTAAATACTTTTTTACCGCTTTCCTAGCCGCACACGTACCTACTATTTACTCTTATCCGATCTCAATAGTTTTTAAATTTTAAAAGAAGTCTTTGGTCTCCTGCAATATGGGAAATTGTAATTCTCAGAATGGGCAAAATAAAGGTTTAATTAGCATTAAATGCGCTTAGTTAGTTGCATAGTTATCTTCCAACTAATACGATTAGCGCAGGATGGTATTTTTCAAGCATGAAGTCGAAAGCAATGCCTCTTCGCTCATATACATCACTTTCGACCGGGGGCTTGATGATGTACCTCCGAGTAGCTCAAGGACACCTCCGAGACGTGTCAAGCCCTTCCATTCAAGGCCCAAGTTAGGATTCCAAAATATCCATAGGCCAAACCATTCGTTATCATCAAGGTTACCTCGGGAATTCGCCATTCAAGCCCTAAGCCCTTCGGGTATGGCCGACGAAGAAGCACCGGATAGGGAACCTCCCGACTGGTCAAACCCACGATCTCCTCTCTCTTGGCTTCCCGTCAAGTCCGAGAACGTGGGTCACTAAACCCTAGCGGTTACCCACAATCATGGGACGCCCCATGATCTCCGACATTCATGCGTATGTTCTCAACCCTATTTCATCCACTATAAATAGGTTGGACGGGCAATGGATTATGGTATGCTCATTTCACACTCATCTCTTTACTTACACACACTTATACAACCATAACTCATACTTACTCTCACGCCGAGGTGGTTCGCAGGTCATACCCCGTAATCACTTAACGTAGTGTTTCGTATTTCTTATTCTCGTGTGAAAGGCAAGTCTTGGCTGGAACATACACCCTCATACCTTTGATCATCATCAAGCCTCGGTAGTGCAATCTATTGTACAATCAATCACTCCCCCATGACAAGCATTAGCTTTTTATATTTTCTTTACTTTCGATTCATGTATTTCAGTAACATTTAACATTGAATTGACTTGTATGGTTAATATGAGCTGCTAAGTACCTCTTGGTGTTGGCCTAGTTATGATTCCTTAATTGTTTTGTTTGTGTTTACATTGCTTACGATATAATTATTTCTAAGTGTATGCATGTATAGTTTATTGGTAGCTACCCTTGTTTCGGTAGTTTTAATGGCGGTAGAGGCTAGTTGCTTAGGAGATATGACCAACTCGACCCTAAGTGAGTGAGGCGGAGACGGGAAGGGTAAGATATGACCAGCGGCGACGACTTTCTACTTGTGCGATTTGACCAACGATCACCTACCGCTTGGATGAACTTAAGAATTAGGGGTGAGTGTCTAAGATGCTAGCGCCCGGCACTCACTATTATAAGTCTAGCATGTAGCGGAACTTAATGACTTGGCAAGGGACCGAGAACAATCGGACTTATGAGGGAAACATGACTTCTCCAATGGTGGCTCTTTGTTGATAGGTTAGGACGAATCGACCAAATGTTGTCCTCTCGACTTTGACCCCACCTGAAGTAATTGGAAGTAATTAGACGTAAACATTACTAGTTAGGATGAATAACTAGGTTAGCACCACTCTCCTCTATTCATCACATCCTTTGCCTTTATTTGCTTTTAATTAGTTAATTCAATATCAAAACCATATTAAAATCTGTGACACCTAGACTTAGTATTAATCCACACACATAGCTCTTTGGACAACCTCGATTTTACCGAATACTACACTACACACGATCAGGTACACTGCCCGTTAGTGCATTAGGGTAGACCATATGTATAACGAGACTTATAAATATTAAAACCTGGTCAGTAAAACCTGCATCAATGGTTAAGGGATTTATTATTGCTATTGGAACTCTAATTTCCACTTAACTTTTCACTTAAATTTTTGCAGCATGTTGAGCGTTCAAACTTATAGATTAGTGTTATATGACATGTGATATATATATATATACTACATATAAAAGAAAAACGGTCAAACATTGAAAAGTGAAATGTTGAAAGTCTAAGGTGAGAGAAATGTATGCTTTAATTCATACTATTATTAAAACACCTCATTACTTAAAAGTATAATAATTTATACACATTGTACAACCAATTAAAAGCATATATACAAAATTAAAAACAACCAATTAAAACACGTCTAACCAAAAAGTACAATAAAATATTCACAATGTACAATTTAAACAAGCTACAACATAATCCAAAATATAAAAGAATTAAACACACTAATTAATGTTTATTTTAAAATACCCTAAAATAAAAAGTACATGTTATTATACACATTATACAAATTAATACAACACATAAAGCTTCATATAAGCTAACAAGTTGATGGTATATATAGTTTTGAAAAATCGGATTGGACCAACGGTACATTGCCCGTTAGTGCATTAGGGTAGACCATATGTATAACGAGACTTATAAATATTAAAACCTAGTCGAGAAAACCGCATCAAGTTTTGGCGCCGCTGTTGGGAGTTATATTAGGATTGCTATTAAGTCTTTCATTTTGTTTTAAAATTTTCTCAAATTCTCACGATCTCTTTTCAAGTTTTCGGTACCATGGAAGTTGTTAACATTGATGACCTCACTCGATGAATATTTGGCATTGACAAGAGAAGAACAAGGGTCGGGCTCGTAAGACCGGCAATAGGAGCGGATGTCCGCTTTCAAATTAAAGACCAATTTATGAGGAGCTTCGTGCTAACCCTTTTCGAGAAATGGGGACGAAGATGCGTATGAGCACATTAAAAATGTCTTATACATCGCAAGCCTTTTCAACATTCGGTGTGTCTCATGACGTCATATACTAAGGGTGTTCCCATGACTCTTATTGGGGCCGCCGGATGATGGATCGAAAGATTGCCTGTCAGGCGCTTAATACTGGGCTCTACTAAAGCACTTCATACAAGTATTGCCCTCCGTCGAAGATTTCTAACCAGCTCTTGGAGATCCATAATTTCAATCAAGAAGACGATGAAACGTTGTATCAAGCCTGGGATAGATACAACGATCTCCTTTACAAATGCCCTGCACATGATCTGAACAACCAGCAAAAGGTCAACATCTTCTACAAAGAAATCAACGTGACTACAAGACAGATGCTGGACTATCAAGGACCGATCCTGAACATGACTCCTACTTTAGCAATTGAAGTCATTCAAAAAATTGCTGATCATTCCCAAAAATGGCACGATGGTGGAAGCAAAAGAAACCAAGGCGGAAGTTTTGACGGAATTGCAGCCATCGCTAGCAAAATTGAAAATCTAAGTCGAGATATGCTAAAAATCAGAGAAACCGTTCATGCCATCCAAGTGGGCTGTGAAAGCTATGGGGGAGGACATCTCACCAAGAATTGTCCTCACAACAACGATGAAAATATAATCGAAGAAACTAAATATGGATAAAATTGACCGTTTTACGGAGATAATCGTAATAGTAATGGTTTTCGTGGAGGATCTGCTGGAAACTACAATCGTGGGCTTTATGGATAAAGAAAGCCCAACCTTGAAGAGACAATAAACAAATTCCTGGAAAGTTCAGCCCAAAGACGAAAGGAACAAGATGAATGGCTAAAAGAATTCCAGGAAAACACTGACAAAAGTATTTCCAATCACGACACAACCCTAAAAAACCTTGAAACCATGGTGGAAAAGCTTAGTGAGAAGGTAAGGAAGAATAACACTAAACCGGAAGGAACAAAACCCACAATGGAATGTAAGGTCATTTTTGCTGATGATGACTCGAAGACACAAGCTAATTCTCACACCGAAGATTCAGATTCTAGTGAAAATTATGGCGACATATTGGAGTTACGCCGTAACATGTCTGAAGAGTTACTAGAATATATTTTTGACAACGATCGCGGGATTATGAAAGATGTCGATAAGGATGACTCAAGCGAGTTACGCCATAACCAAATATCACGCTTCTGGCGTGAATCGATACATCAGGCGCATAAATTTCTCAAGTGGATGAATCCGAACACATGTAATTAACGGATGGTCCCACGACATTAATTTATGCCCTCGTCCCCATCTAAAAGGAAATATCAACGGTGCAAGAAGATACCAGTAGCTAAGGGGACGATATGATCTATGGGCTTCGATGCGACCATATAAATGAAATTTATGCGGAGGAACCGATAAGGATAGGGTCAAAAATAACAAATTCATGTGGGTTGCATATCTTGATGAAGAAAGATTAGAAAAGCTCTCAATCGAGGAAGAAGAGAGCCGCCACCACTCACTAGTGCACTCGATAATCATAATCGAAGATGAATCCACACGAGCATGGCCTCACGTGTGACCCTTTCCATGAGTATTGCAACAAGGTGGAAGCTAAAGAAGAAGAATGGACGTGCCCTCACGAGCTTGATAGACATGATGTCAAGTTCGAGATTTGACATTTGATGATTGATGCAGCGATACAATTCGGGAATGCTAAAATAACTCGAATCTTCTTAAAAGCTCAAGATTGACTACGAGGATCATCATCGAAAAAAGGAATTGGTTAATGATGACATCTCATGCGTGGAAGATCCTTTAGCAAGATTGATGACAAAAAGCCGAAGTCATTGGTGTGAAAAGATAAAGTCTCACGGGAAGTTTTCTGGGCATCATGCAACCCTTATGACGATAAATGTAATGGGGGAAGCAGTCTAATGAGAGTTGGGGAGGATGAATTCTTTTGGACCTCAACCAAATATACGGAAAGAACAAAATTGCCTTGGTTAGACAACTTGGGATTTGACAGTTGGGTCAAGATCAAATATGGAAAAATTGATTCGTTGACGAAGGAAAAGATCTGGAAAGAATATATGAGTAAATAAAATCCGAACAACGAGAGTCCTAACAACTTGAGTGACATAACAATCGAAGATACCAAAGAGTCAGTATTAAATTAGAAGGAAGAATGCAAACGTGTACTAGTAGAAGATTTGCTTGACGAGGAATGGTTTAAAGGCACCGAGTCTGACGACGATGACATAGAAGGGATTTTAGATTACCTTGAGTTGCAAGGAAAAGAGGAATTTACTGACCCCGACGATGAAGCATATGAGCAAAGGAGGTGCAAACTCTTGGGATTCCATTATAAGAGGCCACCACCGATTATTATTTGAAAAATATGAGTTCACTATATACCACTTGGGGGGGAGGAAAAATTTGCAAAATTCGAATATCGAGACTAAAGAGTACATCCAGACGCCACAAATGTCGCTTGGGTCGGATATAACTTGATGAAGGACATGGAGGAGGTTGGCCAAGTCCAAAGGCCACCATAAAGCCCCAGGCTCGAGTCTAACTTAAAGACTTGTAAATAAAAAAGTGCTCTTTACGGAGACAACCCTAATTATCCATTTCTTTTGTTTTATTTCCATTTACATTGGGTTTTGTGTTTTTAACCATTTTTGCGGAAACGAAGAAAAGTTGTTGTTGCGACATCTTGATCTAACGAGTTACTGCGTAACTCATTCTCATGGTGACGCCCGTAATGTGCCCCTGCGGAGAACTTCATATGTACTACCAATTACGGCGTAATCCCATCTCGGTGGTTACGCCAGTAGCTACACTTTTGCAGCCAGATGTATGCCGGGTTTTGCCTAGTTACAGCATAACTCCTTCTAGAGTTACGACGTAATTATCCTCTCAGATTACTTCTTTCATTTTAAACACAATAACCTTGTATTAGTATTTTAAATGAACTTTGTGGGTGTGTTCATCAGTAAACCCTCACGAGACTTCACTCGTCCACTTGGGACACCAAGTGGTTTAAAAGGCTTGTTGCATATGCTAAATGCAACCTAAGATTCCTCTGAAATTGAGTTGGGTTTATTTTCATTTTTTCTTTTTAGAATTATGCTTGTCGGTAGTGTGATTTCAGGGATTGAAGTTTGCTCGTGGATGCTTATGCGAAGGCACGACTATTTTCCGTGGGCCTTCTTTCTTTTTGGAGCAAATTTCGTGGAAGTTCTCGCCTAATTCTACTTTTCTATTCACCTTTATTTAACGCTTAGTACAAAGGGACTTTGTACAATTCAAGTGGGGGACGGAGTATAATTGTCTCTTGAACTTTATTTTGCCCTCGTTTTTCTAGTTTATTTTGAAAAATTATGCCATTTTAATTTTGACATGTTTTCTTAACCTAACTAGATTAGACCTTAGCCGAGCACATATAACCCTTGATATTTTATGGTGAGATTAGCCTTATCCGTTTCCAAAATTTTACCCAAATCCACCAAATTATGAGTGTCTTGGGTAGCTTGTAAACTTTAGAACTTGGCCTTTGCATCATTTCGAGACCATAGGCAAGTATGTTGAGTTAGCTCGATGTATTTGGACTTTTCGGTTTAAGAAGGCGATTATAGGATTATCACCCAAATAACCTACCATTGTGTGTATATAGATTAGTCACCTCGACTTCTCGACCCCTTGATAACATCAAATTATCCCGAATATTAAGTGTCAATTTCCTCGATAATGCTTGTAATTTATATCATTTATATGGATTTACGCTTGTTTTCCATTATATTTCACTTTCGGTAAATTACGAGCATTGGAGCTAAAGAGACGCGGAATTGGAGAGTTTATTAAAGATTTATCATAGTATGCTCACTTTGAAGAAGTTAGGGCGTAACTCTCTCTCACATTACGCCGTAACTAAAGCGTGGCTCGAAAACCAACTTATTCAAGATTACGGCGTAACTCTCCCAAAGATTACGACGTAAACATATTAGGTCAAATGAAGTTCACGCGTGATAATTACGCCGTAACTCATGCATCAACTACGGCGTAACCAAGATTTATTGAAGATACGACGTAACTCCTTACTAAGGTTACGCCGTAACCAGCATTATTAGTGCAATTTACGAAGAATTATATGTTACGGCGTAACTCTTTTAATAGTTACGCCGCCGTAACCAAGATCTGGCCTATAAATACCCCACGATTTTCAGCATTTCAAAGCATCCCATTTCACACACAACAATCAGAGAACGTGAGAAGAAGCCAAAGGCAGATCTAGAGGAGCATACGGAGCTATCTCCAAGGGAGAAATCACTCCCCTATGACAAGCATTAGCTTTTTATATTTTCTTTACTTTCGATTCATGTATTTCGTAACATTTAACATTGAATTGACTTGTATGGTTAATATGAGCGGCTAAGTACCTCTTGGTGTTGGCCTAGTTATGATTCCTTAATTGTTTTGTTTGTGTTTACATTGCTTACGTATAATTATTTCTAAGTGTATGCATGTATAGTTTATTGGTAGCTACCCTTGTTTCGGTAGTTTCGAATGGCGGTAGAGGCTAGTTGCTTAGGAGATATGACCAACTGACCCTAAGTGAGTAGACTGAGACGGGAAGGGTAAGATATGACCAACTGACGACCCTTTCTACTTGTGCGATTTGACCAACTGATCACCTACCGTTTGGATGAACTTAAGAATTAGGGGGTGAGTGTCTAAGATGCTAGCGCCCGGGCACTCACTATTATAAGTCTAGCATGTAGCGGAACTTAATGACTTGGCTTAAGGGACCAGGAACAACTGGACTTATGAGGGGAAACATGACTTCTCCAATGGTGGCTCTTTGTTGATAGGTTAGGACGAACTGACCAAATGTTGTCCTCTCGACTTTGACCCCACCTGAAGTAATTGGAAGTAATTAGACGTAAACATTACTAGTTAGGATGAATAACTAGGTTAGCACCACTCTCCTCTATTCATCACATCCTTTGCCTTTATTTGCTTTTAATTAGTTAATTCAATATCAAAACCATATTAAAATCGTGACACCTAGACTTAGTATTAATCCACACATAGCTCTTTGGACAACCTCGATTTTACCGAATACTACACTACACACGATCGGTACACTTGCCCGTTAGTGCATTAGGGTAGACCATATGTATAACGAGACTTATAAATATTAAAACCTGGTCAGTAAAACCTGCATCAATGGTTAAGGGATTTATTATTGCTATTGGAACTCTAATTTCCACTTAACTTTTCACTTAAATTTTTGCAGCATGTTGAGCGTTCAAACTTATAGATTAGTGTTATATGACATGTGATATATATATATATACATATAAAAGAAAAAGCGGTCAAACATTGAAAAGTGAAATGTTGAAAGTCTAAGGTGAGAAATGTATGCTTTAATTCATACTATTATTAAAACACCTCATTACTTAAAAGTATAATAATTTATACACATTGTACAACCAATTAAAAGCATATATACAAAATTAAAAACAACCAATTAAAACACGTCTAACCAAAAAGTACAATAAAATATTCACAATGTACAATTTAAACAAGCTACAACATAATCCAAAATATAAAAGAATTAAACACACTAATTAATGTTTATTTTAAAATACCCTAAAATAAAAGTACATGTTATTATACACATTATACAAATTAATACAACACATAAAGCTTCATATAAGCTAACAAGTTGATGGTATATATAGTTTTGAAAAATCGGATTGGACCAACGGGTACATTGCCCGTTAGTGCATTAGGGTAGACCATATGTATAACGAGACTTATAAATATTAAAACCTAGTCAGTAAAACCTGCATCAAGTTTTTGGCGCCGTTGCCGGGGAGTTATATTAGGATTGCTATTAAGTCTTTCATTTTTGTTTTAAAATTTTCTCAAATTCTCACGATCTCTTTTCAAGTTTTCAGGTACCATGGAAGTTGTTAACATTGATGACCTCACTCTCGATGAATATTTGGCATTGACAAGAGAAGAACAAGGGTCGGGGCTCGTAAGACCGGCAATAGGAGCGGATGTCCGTTTCGAAATTAAAGACCAATTTATGAGGGAGCTTCGTGCTAACCCTTTTTCAGGAAACAGGGACGAAGATGCGTATGAGCACATTAAAAATGTCTTATACATCGCAAGCCTTTTCAACATTCCGGGTGTGTCTCATGACGCTGTTATACTAAGGGTGTTCCCCATGACTCTTATTGGGGCTGCCAGATGATGGATCGAAAGATTGCCCGTCAGGCGCTTAATACTGGGCTCTACTAAAGAAGCACTTCATACGTAGTATTGCCCTCCGTCAAGATTTCTAACCACTCTTGAGATCCATAATTTCAATCAAGAAGACGATGAAACGTTGTATCAAGCACGGGATAGATACAACGATCTCCTTTACAAATGCCCCGCATGATCCGAACAACCAGCAAAGGTCAACATCTTCTACAAAGAAATCAACGTGACTACAAGACGATGTCTTTGGACTATCAAGGACGATCCCGAACATGACTCCTACTTTAGCAATTGAAGTCATTCAAAAATTGCCGATCATTCCCAAAATGGCACGATGGTGGAAGCAAAAGAAACCAAGGCGGAAGTTTTGACGGAATTGCGACCATCGCTAGCAAAATTGAAAATCTAAGTCGAGATATGCTAAAATCGGAGAAACCGCTCATGCCATCCAAGTGGGCTGTGAAAGCTATGGGGAGGACATCTCACCAAGAATTGTCCTCACAACAACGATGAAAATATAATCGAAGAAACTAAATATGGATAAAATTGACCGTTTCTGAGATAATCGTAATAGTAATGGTTTTCGTGGAGGATCTCATTGAAACTATAATCGTGGGCTTTATGGATAAAGAAAGCCCAACCTTGAAGAGACAATAAACAAATTCACGGAAAGTTCACCCAAAGACGAAAGGAACAAGATGAATGGCTAAAGAATTCCGGAAAACATCGACAAAAGTATTTCCAATCACGACACAACCCTAAAAACCTTGAAACCATGGTGGAAAAGCTTAGTGAGAAGGTAAGGAAGAATAACACTAAACCGGAAGGAACAAAACCCACAATGGAATGTAAGGTCATTTTCGATGATGACTCGAAGACACAAGCTAATTCTCACAATCAAGATTGATTCTAGTGAAAATTATGGCGACATATTGGAGTTACGCCGTAACATGTCTGAAGAGTTACGGCGTAACTATATTTTTGACAACGATCGTGGGATTATGAAAGATGTCGATAAGGATGACTCAAGCGAGTTACGCCATAACCAAATATCACAGTTACGGCGTAACTGGGATACATGGGCAGACAAATTTCTCGAAGTGGATGAATCCGGAACACATGTAATTAACGGATGGTCCCACGACATTAATTTATGCCCTCTGTCCCCATCTAAAAGGAAATATCACTGGTGCAAGAAGATACCCGTAGCTAAGGGGGACTGATATGATCTATGGGCTTCGTGCGACCATATAAATGAAATTTGCGACGGAGGAACCGATAAGGATAGGGTCAAAAATAACAAATTCATGTGGGTTGCATATACTGATGAAGAAAGATTAGAAAAGCTCTCAATCGAGGAAGAAGAGGAGCCGCCTACCACTCACTAGTGCACTCTGATAATCATAACTGAAGATGAATCCACACGAGCATGGCCTACGTGTGACCCTTTCCGCGAGTATTGCAACAGTGGTGGAAGCTTAAAGAAGAAGAATGGGCGTGCCTCACGAGCTTGATAGACATGATGTCAAGTTCGAGATTTGACATTTGATGATTGATGCAGCGATACAATTCGGGAATGCTAAAATAACTCGAATCTTCTTAAAAGCTCAAGATTGACTACGAGGATCATCATCGAAAAAGGAATTGGTTAATGATGACATCTATGCGTGGAAGATCCTTTAGCAACATTGATGACAAAGAAGCCGAAGTCATTGGTGTGAAAAGATAAAGTCTCACGGGAAGTTTTCGGGCATCATGCAACCCTTATGACGATAAATGTAATGGGAAGCAATCTAATGAGAGTTGGGAGGATGAATTCTTTTGGACCTCAACCAAATATACGGAAGAACAAAATTGCCTTGGTTAGACAACTTGGGATTTGACAGTTGGGTCAAGATCAAATATGGAAAAATTGATTCGTTGACGAAGGAAAAGATCTGGAAAGAATATATGAGTAAATAAAATCCGAACAACGAGAGTCCTAACAACTTGAGTGACATAACAATCGAAGATACCAAAGAGTCAGTATTAAATTAGAAGGAAGAATGCAAACGTGTACTAGTAGAAGATTTGCTTGACGAGGAATGGTTTAAAGGCACCGAGTCTGACGACGATGACATAGAAGGGATTTTAGATTACCTTGAGTTGCAAGGAAAAGAGGAATTTACTGACCCCGACGATGAAGCATATGAGCAAAGGAGGTGCAAACTCCTTGGGATTCCATTATAAGAGGCCACCACCGATTATTGCTGAAAAATATGAGTTCACTATATACCACTTGGGGCCGGAGGAAAAAATTTGCAAAATTCGGAATATCGAGACTAAAGAGTACATCCGCACTGCCACAAATGTCGCTTGGGTCAGACATAACTTGATGAAGGACATGGAGGAGGTTGGCCAAGTCCAAAGGCCACCATAAAGCCCCGAGGCTCGAGTCTAACAAAGACTTGTAAATAAAAAAGTGCTCTTTCGGAGACAACCCTAATTATCCATTTCTTTTGTTTTATTTCCATTTACATTGGGTTTTGTGTTTTAACCATTTTTGCGGGAAACGAAGAAAGTTGTTGTTGCGACATCTCGATCTAACGAGTTACTGGCGTAACTCATTCTCATGGTGACGCCGTAATGTGCCCCTGCAGCAGAACTTCATATGTACTACCAATTACGGCGTAATCCCATCTCGATGGTTACGCCAGAGCTACACTTTTGCAACAGTATGCGGGTTTTGCCTAATTACGGCATAACTCCTTCTAGAGTTACGACGTAACTATCCTCTACATTACTTCTTTCATTTTAAACACAATAACCTTGTATTAGTATTTTAAATGAACTTTGTGGGTGTGTTCGCTGTAAACCCTCACGAGACTTCACTCGTCCACTTGGGACACCAAGTGGTTTAAAAGGCTTGTTGCATATGCTAAATGCAACCTAAGATTCCTACGAAATTGAGTTGGGTTTATTTTTCATTTTTTCTTTTTAGAATTATGCTTGTCGGTAGTGTGATTTCAGGGATTGAAGTTTGCTCGTGGATGCTTATGCGAAGGCACGACTATTTTCCGTGGGCCTTCTTTCTTTTTGGAGCAAATTTCAGGGAAGTTCTCGCTCTAATTCTACTTTTCTATTCACCTTTATTTAACGCTTAGTACAAAAGGGACTTTGTACAATTCAAGTGGGGGACGGGAGTATAATTGTCTCTTGAACTTTATTTTGCCCTCGTTTTCTAGTTTATTTTGAAAAATTATGCCATTTTAATTTTGACATGTTTTTCTTAACCTAACTAGATTAGACCTTAGCCGAGCACATATAACCCTTGATATTTTATGGTGAGATTAGCCTTATCCGTTTCCAAAATTTTACCCCAAATCCACCAAATTATGAGTGTCTTGGGTAGCTTGTAAACTTTAGAACTTGGCCTTTGCATCATTTCGAGACCATAGGCTAAGTATGTTGAGTTAGCTCGATGTATTTGGACTTTCGGTTTAAGAAGGCGTTATTATAGGATTATCACCCAAATAACCTACCATTGTGTGTATATAGATTAGTCACCTCGACTTCTCGACCCCGTATGAAACCCTTTTGTTGCACTCATCTTTAGTGCAAGATACCCCTAGATACACCAACTGAGCCATTCATTTCATTTTGTTAACCCAATATATTGTTTCACACCCATACACCTTAGCCTACCCTGTAGTTTTTATTTGTGATTGGGAAGTCATCATTTGCCTAAGTTCAAGGTTCAAGTGGAAAGGTTTGGGAATCACGCTTTCGTCAACGACATATTCTTAAAGATCATTGAAGACCCCCCAAATTCCCATTGTTCATCTCAAGTGGGGGGATGTTATGTTTAGTTGTTATGTTTATGTTAAAAAAAATGTGATCCGAAAAATAAATAATAATAAAAAAAAATAGTTATGTTATTCATTTTTTTGTAAAGTGCGATGTTATAAGCACTATGAGCTTTATATTGATTTAGTATCGAGGAGGCCACCTCGGTCACATTTGAAGATTGGAGTTGGTAATTGCGCCAACAGTTGGAGAAAATGTAGTGTGCCCATCATGACGTCCTCTAATGACACATCTACCTAGTATATCATGATCTGTTTCTTAACTTGAGCTTGAACTTTGGGCGGATGGTAAGTGGTGATGACTTGGTTATAGATTTAGACTATCCGCTTGATTTTATTTTACACCATTTATATATCCCATGTCTTATCCTACCCTTTAGTCATGAAGCGTGTCTAGGTGATGCAAATGAGCAATCCTTGGTGTCTTGGACATGGATTTGGTCATGTATCATTGATTTTGTCCACTTCGTCGTGACATGTTAGTAATGACAAATCACCTTAACCCTTGTCGTGTCTACCCATATTGCCTTTGAAAATTGTTTAGCCCTAACTCTAGTGGTGGAGATTTGTGTAACCGCCAAGCTTATGATAGAATACATGTTATGATGTGCGATTGGTGATCACCCGAATTGACACTTAGAATAGGCGAGAGATTTGAGTGTTTCATTCCCATTTCATGAGGTGTTTGGCTTTGTTTTATTCTAGCATAAGGATTTGTAAACTTATATTTTCCGGTAATGGGAGATATCTTTTAGGAATCTATCTAATAAGGTCTACTTGAGGGCAAGTAGAGTTCAAGTGGGGGATATTTGATAACATCAAATTATTACGAATATTAAGTGTCAATTTCCCAGATAATGCTTGTAATTTATATCATTTATATCATTTATATGGATTTAAGCTTGTTTTCCATTATATTTCACTTTCAGGTAAATTACGAGCATTGGAGCTAAAAATACGTGGAATTGGAGAGTTTATTAAAGATTTATCATAGTATGCTCACTTTGAAGAAGTTACGGCGTAACTCCTCTATCACATTACGCCGTAACTAAAGCGTAGCTCAGAAAACCAACTTATCTGAAGATTACGGCGTAACTCTCCCAAAGATTACGACGTAACCATATTAGGTCAAATGAGGTTCCGCGCCGCTGATAATTACGCCATAACTCATGCATCAACTACGACGTAACCAAGATTTATTGAAGATACGGCGTAACTCCTCACTGATGTTACGCCGTAACCAACATTATTAGTGCAATTTATGAAGAATTATATGTTACGGCGTAACTCTTTTAATAGTTACGCCGTAAACAAGATCTGGCCTATAAATACCCCACGATTTCCGGCATTTCAAAGCATCCCATTTCACACACAACAATCCGAGAATGTGAGAAGAAGCCAAAGGCAGATCTAGAGGAGCATACGGAGCTATCTCCAAGGGAGAAATCACTCTCCTATGATAAGCATTAGCTTTTTATCTTTTCTTTACTTTCGGTTCATGTATTTCGTAACATTTAACATTGAATTGATTTGTATGGTTAATATGAGCGGCTAAGCACCTCTTGGTGTTGGCCTAGTTATGATTCCTTAATTGTTTTGTTTGCATTTACATTGCTTCCGTATAATTATTTCTAAGTGTATGCATGCATAGTTTATTGGTAGCTACCCTTGTTTGGTAGTTTTGAATGGCGGTGAGGCTAGTTGCTTAGAGATATGACCAACCGACCCTAAGTGAGTAGGCGAGGCGGGAAGGGTAAGATATGACCAACCCACGACCCTTTCTACTTGTGCGATTTGACCAATTGATCACATACCGCTTTGGATGAACTTAAGAATTAGGGGTGAGTGTCTAAGACGCTAGCGCCTTGAACTCACTATTATAAGTCTAGCATGTAGCGGAACTTAATGACTTGGCTTAGGGACCGGAACAACTGGACTTATGAGGGACACTTGACTTCTCCGAAGGTGGCTCTTTCTTGATAGGTTAGACGAACCGACCAAATATTGTCCTCTCGACTTTGACCCCACAAGTAATTGGAAGTAATTATACGTAAACATTACTAGTTAGGATGAATAACTAGGTTAGCACCACTCTCCTCTATTCATCACATCCTTTGCCTTTATTTACTTTTAATTAGTTAATTCAATATCAAAACCATATTAAAATCTGTGACACCTAGACTTAGTATTAATCCACACACATAGCTCTTGGGACAACCTCGGTTTTACCGAATACTACAGTACACACGATCGGGTACACTGTCCGTTAGTGCATTAGGGTAGACCATATGTATAACGAGACTAATAAATATTAAAACCTGATCAGTAAAACCTGCATCAATGGTTAAGGGATTTATTATTGCTATTAGAACACTAATTTCCACTTAACTTTTCACTTAAATTTTTGCAGCATGTTGAGCGTTCGAACTTATAGATTAGTGTTATATGACATGTGATATCTATACTAATATAAAGTTGAACCCCTTAATTTAATGTGCAAGAGTGAATGTGCACAACAATTTGTACGGTACAATCCGTGTAAAGCCATATGATTGAATTTCAAGTATTGAAAATGTAAACCTCAATGAAGGCGTCCAGCTTTAGGAGACGAAAATTTCCAGGATACAAATCAATAATGCCATGAATGCAAGAAGCTCAACAATCGTATTTGTGGTTACATGAATACATTATTTGGTACAACATATGCATTGGAACACAAAAGGGCTGCAATTATGCGCCCTTAAAGAAGCCGAATCACTTATCAATTACATATCTCTTAAATGGAGACTCCATAAATGAGGCATGAAGAACAATATGAATAAAACCAACAAAGTCCATTACGTGTGTTATCATGGCTGCACAGATTGGATGCTCAAATGGTAAGTTGTTCCTAAACGAATTGAATCTTGAATCAACTGGTACCATAGTTGTGATGTTGTGTAGAATGTGGGATGTAAATACTGCAACATGCCGGTACTTGAGCACCGATTTCTTGGTGCCTGATGCAAAGGTATATGCATATGTACCTCCCCAATACCTGAGTTATAAGAATAGATAATAAATGATTAAAAAATGTATGTATTATTTAACAACTTTTAACATGGTTCTGTTGCAGGGTAATGTTATCCATTGTACCGCCAAGTCAAACGTGGCTCACAATTTCTTGAGGTTAAAAGAGGGAGGAGTTTACACTGTTAGAAATTTTGTTGTCATGCATAACACGGAAGACTTTAGAGTTAGGAAGGATGATCCCTTTATGATAGAGTTTGATGGATCAACGTCAATAAGAAAATGCTTGGTTATATCGAAGGGTTTGTCGGGCATCCTTTTCGGTTGGTGGATTTAGATCAAATCAAGCCTACGGATAACAAATATCTCATTGGCAATTTTCTATTTTGTATGTTTGTTCAATTAAATTTCTCTTAAATAGTGTTGCCATAAAATTGTTACCTCTTAGATGTCGCAGTTATGTGACGAATGTTGGGAGGATGAATCATACGAAAGGTGCTCAAAAACATTGATTTCTACCCCGACCAATCCAAAGTTCAGATTTATGTTATTTGCGTTGATCTTGACAAATTTATAACTTTTATTTGGCCAATATGTGTTAAGAAACTAACCGTTTGTTTATTTTTTCCCCGTGTAATCAGAGGTCAATCAATACGGGTGACTCAATGGGGAGGGCTCGTTGATATGTTGATTGAAAAGAAATCAAAACAAACTGGCATGTGCGTTGTTGTTGTGACGTACACATCTGCAAGGCATTATAACAGTTAGTCAGCTTGGTCTATTTACCTTTTGCATAGTATACACCTTTATCATGCTAATTTAGTTTTTAATTTTACCTCTCAGATAAGCTCTATTTATCGAGTAGTTCAGCCACACAAATACTAGATGCTGTTGACATTCCTGCAATCAACGCATTGAAAAAAGACGCCGAGTAGGAAATTGTTTGAATATAAAATTTATATTTGATACGATTCAAACTGTTATTAACTTACCAAGATTGTTTACCTGTTTGTTAGAAGTGTTGTGTCTTCAACAGCATATTTGGGTGCACACATCTCTGAACCCAAAGATGGGACAATAGAGAATCTGCTCATGTGGGCCCACAATCGGAAAAATGATGTCTGTTTCTTTTCCCCCCCCGTCAGCTATGTAGCCTCCTTAAACTGCATGATATTGATATATTTTATTTATGCAGTCTGCGACTTTCCTATGTAAAGCCAAGATTGATGATGTGTGTACTAGAAAGGGATGGAATTTTCCGTCATGTGGAGGTGACAACTGCAAGAAAGGAGCTACTAGGAAGGGTGGCCGTTTTTGGTGTGATTCATGTGAGAGACCGATTGAATACCTTGTGATAAGGTACTATTATATTTGTGACTCATATGTTAGACATTTGTATACAATATATATAAATATTGACATTTATACTTACTATCCACTACATGCTCTTCGCAGGTACCGCCTTGAGCTTGGTATCTCGGATGATACCGGCAGTACTGTGGTGGTCCTTTTTGATGAGGCCTCGGTTAACTTGATAAAGTTTCCAGCTTTGGCATTGTTGACGGACGATAAAGAGGTACATCTGAACTTTTAGTGTTTATTTGCACCCCTACTCCCGTGCCCCATTACTCATGATTTGATATGCAGAGTCTCGATGATCACGCCAACTTGCCTTCTCCCATACTCGATCTCATTGGCACAACACACGAATTTGAAATCAAAAGTCATACATATTATGAGTATGGGAAGTTTGAGAGTTTTACGTGTTGGGAGGTGGACTCACCTCATCCGTCAATTGAAACCGAAGCTCAAGCACCATTGATAATGAAACTGTTGGACCGTTGCATCATCCAAGACATTAACCCCATCTCCATCTCGTTGTTACACCATCCAAACCTACAGAGGATAACAAGAAAATAGGTAATCAAAGCCTGTAATATTTGTCTCCCAAAAATGTCCTATAATAACAATGTTCGTTCCTTTAGGCCTTTTGCTAATGCAAAAAAAAGATACCTGATAGGCATGGTTTTGTTATTTTCAAAGTGGACCCTGAAGATTCAGACGTTGATGATGAACTTATGCCTTTGGCTGCTGGGCAATATACTGGGTCTATCAATGCGAATAGCAAACCGAATGCGCCATCGGACTCATCGTTCAAACGGTTGCTCAAGTCTACCCCTGCAGATGATAAGAAAAAAAAGAGGTCATCACGACATAAGACGTTTTGTGACAACATAAATACCAAACATTTTAACGGTTTTACCTTAAACCTATTACTTACGCAACAGAGCTAACATGACAAACATTGTTCGAATATTTTCAGGGCGGATATTGAACATCCAAACGTGGATATTGAGCTTATATCTGTAGATGGTGACCATGATGGTGAGGACGATACCGCAACTGATAAGAAGAAAATGAGACGGTAAGCACATGTTGTATACCATATTTGGTCAGATATGGTTTTATATCCGCCACATATTAATACGACCCTCTTTGTATATTTTGTGGTCGGGTTTGTCATGGAAGATTCAGAGTGACCACAGAGTCGGTTTGTGCCGAATAAACCTTATCAAAATAAACAATTATGACGTGAATAATAAACTGGATTAAAACTGAATTTGGGATCCTTTGTTTTTTATGTTTGAAAGGCACTGAAATCATTACGCTTTGTTGCATCGATTTTATTTTGCTTTGATAATTTATTCTACATTTCTGTCATGCAAAATATTGGTTCTTTTCTGCTTGATTTGGTTTCAGGTACATCCAATATGAACCGGCTGTGAAATGGACACTTTCCACAAGATACCAAATTAAAATGCCGATTAACAATTATTGTAAAACCATAATTTGGGCAAATAACTATTACAAAAACTTCTGAATTATATGGAATACCATTGGTTACCATTGCCTTTAAAAGTCCAACAATATCTTATTTCCATATTCATACAAGAAACACATGGGGTTCAATATGGAAATCGTATCACAATACTTACACACACTTTAATACATGGCTAAAATGTTTAGTTGATTTTCGTATTTTTGGAGTTAATTTATTATTTTAACAAACAATATGCAATTGGTGTCAAAACGACCACAAACTCACATACTACAAAAGCATCATACCCGCATAATCAGTATTATAAGAATAACTTTGATTATCAAAATATTGAAGATGTTTATGCTAATTACTACATTGAACAAGATTGTATGAAATTATCTTTGTACCATCCCCAACAAACTAGACATTACATGCTAAATTATGATATGTAAAGCTTTGTGGTTATGGTATCTTAAGTAATTACCAGTGTTAGGTTATGATTGGGGTTGGCAAACAACAAATTGTGAATGTTTAGATATGATATTTCATCGCCACTTATTATTAATTATATGGGTTTCCAAAACTCTTTCCATTTATATGTTTTTATGTCCTATGATACATCTGTTTAATTTTCATGTAAATTATTTCCTTTAACCATAACAGTCGTCTTATAAATAATTGCATTGTAACAGTGAAGAGTATTCTGTGTTCAGATAATTTGTAAATATAACGTATTATGGTGTAATCATTATATAACTCAACTTTATAAAATTTTCTGCTCACGGCCATTTCACCCACACTTTGATACATGTTTAAAAATGTTTTCCGCCAATTGGTTGTCAAAATCGACCACTAAATGACTTCTAAATTTCAATCGTATAAATCACCATATTAAGAGTAGTTTTGTAAATCGGCACTTTTGAAATTCATGTAGATGATACTTTAATTTAAATATAGTAGTTTGAATCAAGTTGTGAGTATAAGTAACCAATGAGATATGACCAAATGAAGTTGAGTTATGTTTTGAAAGTAGACTAAACGCACTCATACTAGGCTTTTAACCAAATTATTTCATAAAGCTCATTATCATTATTAAAACTCAATAAGAATCTATAATACATATAGAGACTTACCATGAACTATAAGTATCCGCCTTTTCATTGTACACCACACTTATTGCATCGCCAAGTAGTAGAATCCCGATGGGTGATATACTAAACTTATTCATTAATTATCTTGCGGATCCGCAATATGATCCATTGCAAAGGTTAATCGAGTCCTTCAAGTATTAAATGGATACGGTACATTTGACTTTACAAGTTTACATACCTGCCGATTATGTATGTGATTAAAGTTGTATTTGTCTTTGCATTACAGGGTCACACGCTGAACATTCTGAAACTCCATCCCTGTCAGACATATTGAACAAAACTTTGTTTATTCATTCAAGAACAGTAATCAATGGCAGTGGAAAGATGCAGAGTTTCTGTGGTTTATGGATGACACAAAATGTTGGACCATTTACAGGTTCGTCTCATTTATAAGACTTGACTTACATTATGCAATTACAACAAATCTGCAATAATGGATACCTACTTTTGCATGATCAACATACTTTGTTAGGACAAGAATCACACTCGGTAGGCACTTTGACGGACCTGCCACTGAACTAAATAGCTTCAACCTCCAAAAATCCCTTTGTTTATAAAAAAAGAAGATCGGCAGGTAATTAGTACTAAAGTTGCGAGTTTATCGATTTCATAATATTGAGTATTACCGTAATGGTTATTCCTATAGGAACACTTTCTCATCGTGCGACTAAAAACCCCACATGGGTCATACATGCATCTGCAGTAATTAAACATTGTATAAGTCTTGCATCCCGTTAGTTAACTTATTATAATGTGGTTCTTATCAATGATATTTACCTTTATTTGCAAGGTATTCTGTGGTGTACCATGATATTGGCCTCCAACATTTGAATGTCAAAATTGCAAGGTCATTATGTGGTACCAGGAAAGAACTAACGTAACAAAAACCGTTGTAAACCCAACTTTCTCTGTTTGCCGCCAAGGGGGAAAAGTGCTTCTTCCGATATATAATGAAACACCTTCGCCTCTTAATGAGCTTATGGACTACAACACTCCTGCAAATTCAAGTTTTAAAGAACATATCAGGGTGTATAATGGTATGTTTTGTTACACATCTTTTGGAGCAAGAATAGACCATTCAATTAACACAGGAAGGGGTCCATATACCTTTAGAGTAAATGGCCAAAACTATCATCGAATAGGTTCTCTCGCTTCATAAGCAGGCGGTCGCCCTAAATTTCTGCAACTATACTTTTTGACACGGAAATTAACTTAAGAACCGAATGGGAGCTTTTTAAGCAAAGATAGTGGAGAGTGTGTGGATGCAAATATAGTAGCAAGCCTTATGAAGATGTTCAATCAAACAAATCCAATCACCAAGGCATTTCAATGGCAAGGATTGGTCCGAGTCCCATAATTGACCCCACTTTGAACTACGCTCCTAAGTGGTCGGGTGCATCTCGGCAATATAACGCCCAATCAGACTGGAGATTGCGCTCGACATCGCAGATTTTGGTGATGGTATTCCCACGAGAGATATTATTGTAAGAAACAAGGAGGAAGGGTGAAACGATATCCGAGTTGCATCCGAATACATGGCACTCCAATATCCATCATTATTTCCATATGGAGAGGACGGGTATCATGAAAAGATATTGTATCACAACAACAAAGGTGTGCGCAAAACCAAAAGGCCTTTTGTTACAATGAAAGAGTACTACTCATACACCATACAACATCGAAATAACCAAGGCACTACATTGCTTAGAGGTGGCCGATTATTGCAACAATTTTTGGTTGACGCATATGCGGCTGTCGAGGAGCAAAGGCTTACATGGAATAGGAAAATTCAAGATACGTTACGTGTGGATTTATATCACAACGTGTGTCACGCTGTAACAAGAGGTGATACAAATGCAGCAGGGTTGGGAAAACGAATCGTCCTACCAAAAAGTTTTATAGGCGGCCCAAGGTATATGATGCAAAACTACCAGGACGCAATGGCTATCTGTCGAACATATGGAAACCCATACATGTTCATCACTTTCATTTGCTAATACAAAGTGGCACGAAATTTGTTAGTGCAAATATTACGATATTTAATCTATACAACAGATCTCGTTTGTTTTGATTGATGACAAACATGTAACTTGTAATACATAACGTAAAATGTACAAGTTACTTGTAATCACACTTTGTCTCAACATACATTCAACACCTCTCGATGACTCAATTCCTCATATGTTACAACACAGGTTCGTACATGTTTGTTATGTGGCATTATGATCAAACCCATTAACAAATCATTTAGAATGTTTAAAATACGTTTAGAGTCACTAAGTATTTTAATAGGTTAACCATTCTATTTCGAACCTCATTTTACATTTTGCATTTACAAGTATTTCATACAAATACTAAAGTTTACTTACACTTGACAAAATATATTTTGTTTTGACAAGCACTCTTGTACAAAAGGTAACTAGACATTTTATTAACTAGTTACATAATATATTTTACAAGTTTACCTTGATAAACTTTTTAATCTAAAAATGGAAATACATGTTACATCATGTCATGCATCATCTTTGAAATCCTTGAAAGATCACTTGAATATTTTGGTTAGATTGACACTCAATATATCAAATGTAATCTTAGTAAGATTTGGTAATATCTTGGAAAGATTTGAAGAAAGATTTGTTAGAATTTCTGTCAGGCACCCACGGCACCAAATTGCATAAAGGACGGAACCCTTTAAAGGGCTCCTTGGTCCGTGGACACTCTTGTCCACTTTTGGCTATAAATAGAAGCCCATTGTTTTCCCATTTCTTCACCACTTCAAAGCACATCTTCTCCACCTTCTTGCATACATTTAGATCAATCATTAACAATGTAGTAACACACATTAAACACCCTAATGATCATGATCATAATGCTTCTAACATTCATCTTTGTTGTAAGCATACTCTTTGATCAACCAAGGAAATCTTGGAGATCTAGCCATCCCCACTCACCACAAGTTGAAGATCTATCACAAGAAGTTTAGGGAACTTGTGATCTTCATCATGAAGGCTTCCTATCAATGGAAGTTCATTTAGAAGTAGTTATTCATATCCATTAGACATTTGTGTCATGGATCATTAGTGTAAACATCATTGCATCATAACAACACTTTCACCAAACTAGATTAGATGGTTTATGTGTTTGTGCCATAAAACACAAGGTTTATTATGTTGGGCCATAAAACATATTGGGAGTGGTTGTACCCTTGTAAAAGAACTCGACATCTAGCTTAGTGTCGGAAATATTGTATAAGCGACGTTAGGTTGGTTCTACCTCGAACTAGAACTCGGTATTTAGCTTTGTACCGGAAAAGTGTGTAGCGGCGATTGTAAGGTTTTCTCCACGAGAAGGGAGCTTGTTGATTTAGTGAAGTAACTCTCGAGTTGGGTACTCGGGAGTGGAGTAGGCGGAAAGGAGATCCGTGACCGAACCACTATAAATCCTCGTGTTCGGTTTGCACTTTCCTTTCTTTATCTCTTTACTTTTATACTTGCACTATACTATTGTTTGTGATGTGGTTTGATGTTCATGATTGTGTGACAACTTGGTTTACCATGCTTTATATTAGTCACAAACAATAATTGGTACTTTCATATTATAACAAGCTTAATAAGCGATTTGATACTAAAGATCTAAAGTTTTTAAACGGTAGCGTATTCACCCCCCTCTACGTTTCCACAATTGGTACCAGAGCCACGTAGCTCGTATTTTCAAAACAAATGGTTTTTAAAATAGAGTACGATCCATGTATCAAATTACCATTGAGCGAAAAATAATATGAAAATGCTTTGCTTGTTATACTTAGAAATTTTATTGTTAAATGTAACTTTGTATACAAGCTTGAAGGTTTTCTTGAAAAATAAAATAAAAGTTTGTTGAAAGAACTAGTAAATATTGTATTATGTGCTTATAGAAAATTTACGAAGAAATATGATTTTAAAGGAGTGTTTGGGATAACTATAAATCTAGTTGAAAAATCACCTCCGTAAATGTTTAAGATAAGTTACATAAGTAGATATGTTGTTAAATATGTGTATTATATGTTTACTATGAAATCTAGTAAGTCGCACACGTTTTCTCTATGTCAAATATTAGTTTTGGTGAATCATCTCGAGAGGACCACGGCACCAAATCTTATAAAGGCGGATCCCTTTATTTGGTTCCGTGGAATCCGTCTGTCTACAGATGCGCTTTTGGGCAACTTCAAAAATCATAACTAATTAACCGTAAGTCCGTACGAGTCGAGCCACCTATCATTTTAAAGGGAATTGAGTCTACTTTCACTTAAAAATACCTTCATGGCCTGAGTCTAATTTTAAATAAGTAAAATAGACCAAATACTACAGTATGTCTAAAATATTAAGTTTCGCTTTAACATAAAAACTCAAAATTTTGAATCAAACAATTTAAGTTGGTATTCTTAGAACTTTGATACAACTTCTTTTGAAACTAATTAATTTGGTAATATGTTTAAAGGAAACAAATCAAGCTTGGTATACATCGTCATATTTAAACGCTAAATGACTGAAAAGTGTTTTCTTGTCATACTATGCTAAATGACCACTTGTTTATGTTGTTTGCATATATGTTGCTTGCTTATTTTAAAATTGTTGTTTTCACTTGTTTGTTTGCATAATATAAGTGTCAATCTTGCCATGTTATTTATTCGCTTGCTTGACGATTTCTTGTTTATGCACAATAGGACATTTGCTATATTTTATGCACTAAGTTGGAAAATTGTTTTACCATCACTTATAGACTTAGATCACTTCTTTTGCATAGGTTATACTAACATCTCGCATAACTTATGAAATGTCATAACTCACTTAGCAATAAGTACTAAGTAAATTAGTCAAGTACTTTGAAAAATAGAGTTTTTAAGAGAGTGTTTGGTAAAAGGACAAAAACAATGTTGTATGATGTCATTTATGTGTTCTTGCTTCGTAGGATGATAAACTAACTTTAAACATTGATGTATGCTAACCGGTTCATGCGGGGATAGCACACGGTGTTATCAATTTTACCCATTTTCACTTATATGTGAAAATCGTTACCCTTGTTCAAAATCAATGCTCCATTATGTTTGTGTATGCGTTATTGACTGTTCCTAACTAGAAATAGTTAATGCCATATGTTTTGAGAAAATTTCGTGTTTCAAAAATCTCCGACACCTAAAAATGGGTCTCAGAAGATTTATGGTCTCCACGGACGGACGGCACCATTAATTTGGTTCCGTCTGTTATGGATTTTGGTACCGCCATACGTGTACAAGCGGACCAGTGGCACCAATTTAAGGGTTCCGTGTGTAAAGAAATGGTGCCGTGAATCCTACAGTAAGTTATTGAATTTTACTAAATCCGCAATCTAATTTACCAAACTTCGTTTCTAGGATAGTTGTTAATGCATATCTTTCATACCTCACTCAACACATCCTCAATGGATTAACTTAGGATGTTTGACATGATTTTAGACATTTCCATCTCATTAGAAACTACCATCTTTGTATGGATTAACATCAAATCCATGAATCCTTAGTTCCATAAATCAACACATTCAAGATGATCATTTTCACACCTTCATCATTACTTTTCCTCAAGCTTAGCATTTCTTAAAGCAAAATCAAAATGACTAAATCCTTAACCTCAAATAAGCCACTTAAGAAAACCACTAGGATTAGCATTCGATCTTGTTGCTTCATTAACTTGAACTCTTCATCCTCGGACTCATTACCTCTCAACATCTCATCACCCATTCAAGATGTGAACTTTTAAACTTGAGTACTCCAACTCCACCACCAAAATCACCCACCATCAACCAAAACACCTTCACTACCAAAGTCTCCAAAGCTTGTACCTATCAAACTTTGTACAACACCACCAACATCTCCTCACCCGTTTATGGATGACTTAGATGACTTACCGAGACTAACAAATCTGGACTCATTATTTGCAAAGATATCATACACAAGTCTATCATATGACTATAGATATTGTTTTACCTCACTTGGTTAACATGAAAATAATGTGTCATCCTTCAAGACGATAAGTATTTGCATAGAGTCATAACTCACACGTATGTTAAAGACATATTATCAAGTCTTGTTATCCTTGAGTTCAATCTAAGCTCAACAAATTAGGATTGACAACTTAAGTATTTCATCCAAAATATTCAAGTATATGCGACTTACGATTGTAGTCATTAAAAGTCATATCCGAAAAATCAACACCCAAGTATTTTAACAACACATGTTGAAACACTTATCCAAAACAAACAACCCACTGTGCCACCTATCCCTCTTAGACACCTACTATCCCTCTTCCATCTTTTGGCACCATTAAGCGTATTGCTCATGAACTTCCAAGAGCATCCTTTAAATCAAACGTGCCCTTTCAAGGTGAACCTATACCTCAGCCCCTAAGCTTCATAGACACAACCAAAACTTCAAGCACTTCACCCGCTAGTTGTAGTAACCAATGAACCATAAGAATTAGTATCCGTACTTTTTGTGTTCAACATCTGTGGACAAATAATAAACCTAAGTACTCCCATAGCACAACAAAGCCCTACATCACCACATCCTTACTTAGACACACTAGAAGACCTACAACCTAGATCAACCAATCCACCATCCTTGCCATCATTTGAATTCATTGAGTGTATTGCTCAAAAAAGCCCTTGTGTCCAACACTTGTACTGAATCAAATGCACGTTTGAACAAACTCAACCATCCTTTCCCACATATAAGGACTTAGATAATTCATTATGGCTAGAACCTCAACTATCAAATAAGCATGGTGCTCTTGGTAATTGTTGTAAATTTCCACTAGGTATAAGTAGTACTACCTTCACAAATAATCAAAGTATTAGTAATACTTTGTCGTTAAACTTCTGCATAAATTTCGTTAAACTTCAAATCAACATTTTAACAACATATGTTAAAATGCAATCTCAAAGCCAACATCATACACCCCAAGCAACAATGACTCTTGAGGAGTATACATAAGAAACTCGAGTGAATTCCTCTTGTCATCATCTAGTGAATATAATCTTGAGACCAAGTCTATTTAGATGGGACTATCCGATTCAAACACTTTGGCTTCATATCTTCATTTAGGAAAACATGATGTTTTGAAGAACATTATGACTAAGATTCATGCGTTAAGCTTTCATTTTGTTAAAAGGATATTGTATATCCTATGCATCACTCTTGCGACATAAATAGTTGTGTTACAAGAGATTTCATTACACCTCATTGGCTAAATGATCTTGAAACAAACATCTACAAGTTCTGTGAACTAGCATATCCAACTCATCTTGTCATACTTGTTTTCATAAGCATGATAACTTTATCCCATGGGATAATCTCATTTGTTGAAAGATATATTTGTATCTATTTCCTTTCAAGCGTACATCATAACCTAACCTTGCTCAAACCGAGTGCACATCCAAGGTTAAAACTACACAATTTTAGAGCATACAATAGATCTATTGAAGTTGGTAATCTCACTTAGATTCTTGTTAAATAATGTTCCAAAGAGCTTTCTTGAGAACGTTCTTAGTTTAACATACTCCATTCTCTAGTCTTAGATGATCAATTCACATTTAAAGTACAAGATGTCATCCATTAGATCATACAATTAGCTGTGTAATTTGAACAACTTTAGATTCTAAACACAAGATTAAAATACATTGTTTATCAAACACACCATTGTTAAAATTCATGTGTATAACATGACATCTTCATCTCCTTAGTTATATTGCATATTAGTTGTGTCACATTAAGCCAAGTATTGGTAAACTATCATCTTTTATACACTTTAATAGGCAAAAGTAGGAGTTCCCATCTTTCTAACATGAGAATGATTACTGGATAATCTATTGCACTAGAAACTTAATTTGACCTAACGGTTGAATTGCTTCACGGAGAGAAGTTGGGTTTGTGGAATCACCCGTAAAATGGTCGTGTTTAGCCTTAATTGAGCACCGCTAGTAATAGTCTCATATTCATTCTCCAACTTGAAAAATTTGTTTTCCTATACTTGCCTAAAGTAAGTGTTAAAACATTGATAGTTTGCCTCACCTTAGGAATACTAATCAAACAAGTAGTATATATGACTTTTCTTTTAAAACCACTTGCATTGCACTTACATTTGTTGATTACATGTTCTTGTTTGATACGATAAGTTGATTTGACATTATCTAAGTGTTTGATAACTAGTCAAATGTGTAAACCTTAGTAAAACCACTTGCATTGCACTTACATGTGTTGATTACATGTTCTTGTTTAATACGATAAGTTGATTTGACATTATCTTAGTGTTTGATAACTAGTCAAATGTGTAAACCTGAGTACGGTTTTATCTTTATAATGCTTGTATTCTTGTTTCATGCTACTAAACGTTTAAACCTAAAACTTTATTTGCATGATACTTACTTTTGAATTAATTTTAGCATGATTAACATGTTACTTATGAAATCATAATATGTCATTTTGATACGTGATAATTCTGATATGATAAGTTTGTATTTGAAAGCTATTAGTTGGCATTCATTATATCTATGTCTAGTACGATCCAAATGATACATGCTCCAAATTGTTATGTCTTAAACATGGCTTGCATGAATCTTTCATCTTGTTTCTTTTGCTTCTTGTCACACTATTTGTTTGCTACATATGCACATATAATATGTCAAAATGCTTTTGGTATGGCAAACTTTTAGAAGCCTTTTTATCTTACAAATTAATCACATAGATTGTTGTGTTAATTTACAAGCCAAGTATGCTTAAGCGTCTAAGTCTAACGACAAAACAATCTCAAAATGAAATGTCTTGAATAAAGTTGTATTCTTGCATAATATGATTGTCTTGATGCTATCTTGTATGGTGATTTCTTGTCTACTAAAGTGCAATGTGTTTTGCTTATATAATATGTTATCATTTGATTTCTATCATGTTAACATCTTTTGTCACTAACAAATTTGTTTTGTAGGTTGATAACAAATTATTTGTTATCTCACTTGGTTCTAACTTTTATATGCTCATTTTGCATAATCCCTTTATTGCTATGTAGATTAGTACTATGCTTTATGGGACCCCTACACTTGCATATAGTTTAAAAGCATATAAAATTAAGTTCTAGAGGGTTGGCTTTGCATTTTGTCTTTCAACCGACCTCTTTCCAAATCTCATTTTTGCTTCCGCTTTCCAAAAATAACCTCCATCATTATTTAGTTATTACAATACTCTAATCCTCTTCACTTCCTATTAGGAAACCACATGCCTCATCATACGATCATCTCGTATTAATCAAGAAGAGGTACGTGACTTTAAGGATGAAGTTCATTGTATGCTAACCATCATCCAGAAAAACATCACTAAGCTCATCTCTTTCGTAAACCCAAATAACCTCCTAAACACTTTGTTGTCATTCCTTATTTGATACATTACACATTATGTTGGATGTCCACCAATTAAGGGGGAGAGAAATTCATTCACATAATTGTCTTTTGTCAAAATTTATGTCTCTTAGACTCTACAATACCAACACATAGGTAAACACCACTTAGCTAAAACCGGTTCATGAAACCACAACTAGTTCAACCTTTTTCGCACCAATACCTCATCAAGTGAAAAACGCACCATGTGTTTTTACAAAACGTCTTCATCTCCACATATAGGATTTTCCTTAAACTAGCACCTTACAACTTCACTATCTAGAACACCATCATAGGATCTTATCCTTTTCTCGCTTATCATGCATGTCCTTGTCAGTGCAAACGATATATTAATCAAAACAGCCATCTCCAACACGTTGGTCCATCCAACTCTCACTCATATGATGTCATTCTCATCCTCATATAGGTACTCATTATTAGTATTTTCCATATTGTCTTCACTTCTTTTCAAAGTGATAATCATCCATGTCGGTCAAAACCATGCTAATACTACCTTTCCCATTGTCACCTAGAATAGGTCATTTTTATAATTTGTGTCAATCAATGAACGAATTTATCTTCATCACTTTTATATCTTTTGGTATCTTCATTATAATATTCTTAGATAGAACACATTATTGATTACTCTTGGGTTGAAGCATATGAGAACTTGCTCAAAACAATAGATTGTTAGCATCAATAAATCATTCAAATCATAACCCTTATGCATCATTGAAATGCAATGTCCATTCACATTTTTTTCCCTCTTAGCTTTGGTCACTTGACATGACGAAAGGATTGCATGAGTCCATATTTTATATTTGCTATACATACGAGTTTCTAACTCCTTAATAGCTTCCTACCTAATCACCACCACCTTCCATCACCACTTTCACTAATCATCACCACCATGGATTAGCGAAAACTTACTTTTGTAAATCTCGAGTCATCTACCATCACCACATGAATCCTACTAGTAAACCGACACCAACACTAGCACCACTAGTGGCACACCCGTGGAAGACTTCATATCTTCTTTCTAGGAATTATTTTGTAGGCTTTTATCATATTATATTCTCACTTTTCTTATGATTGTAATTAGGAGACTACACTTCATGAGATCTTTGATTATATCATTTATCACATATATACATCTTATTTTTCTTTGTGAAAAAGATGAAATATATTGCACTAATGTTCTTCATTGTAGGTTCATCATCATATACACTCGATTGTATATAACTTACTCATCTAAGGATGAAGTTTGCATCAATTATTTTTCTTATTTTAGGTGCTTCTTGACACCCTAGAACAAGGAGGAATATCCTTTAAGCACTCATATTGCACCGTCTATACACTTGGTTGTATATGACATATTTGTCTAAAGACAAAGCTTCTATTATACTAATATTTATTTTGAAGGTTCATCTTGACGCCCTAGAGCAAGGGAGCTTCACAAGAATTTATTGAATGCATCTTATACACACTTTGTTGTATAACACTTACTCGTCCTATGACGAATATAGTTTTGCACTAATATTTGTTTTGTAGGTTTTAATCATACCGACGCCTCAAACAAGGGGAGCAACCGTCAGGGGAGCATGCACGCATTTAGCATCATTCTCACTTTTCAAACAAGCATTTGTGCTTCGATAAAAGTGGAGAAAATAGGCTAACATTGCTATGCATTTTCTTTTCATATATTTCTCATAATTTTTGTTGCATAAAACTAACCTTGATGTAGGTTAAGCCTCTTTATTTGATCCATGGATCCGCTACCAAACAAGGGACGGATTGAAGTAGACGGTTTAACTTCACTAGGGATGATGCAAGCTCGCCTTTTGGGAGAAATAAAGTTAAACTCATGACACGCCCTTTTGTTTCGACAAAGGGGAGAAGAGTGTAAACGGAGAAGGTAATGTAAAGGTAGTAAGGATACAAGTAACCTTTACATTTTACTTTCTATTACGTTTACATATCTTTGTCATCATCAAAAGGGGAGATTGTTAGTGCAAATATTACGATATTTAATCTATACAGCCTCGTTTGTTTTGATTGATGACAAACATGTAACTTGTAATACATAACGTAAAATGTACAAGTTACTTGTAATCACACTTTGTCTCAACATACATTCAACACCTCTCGATGACTCAAGTCCTCATATGTTACAACACAGTTCGTACATGTTTGTTATGTGGCATTATGATCAAACCCATTAACAAATCATTTAGAATGTTTAAAATACGTTTAGAGTCACTAAGTATTTTAATAGGTTAACCATTCTATTTCGAACCTCATTTTACATTTTGCATTTACAAGTATTTCATACAAATACTAAAGTTTACTTACACTTGACAAAATATATTTTGTTTTGACAAGCACTCTTGTACAAAAGGTAACTAGACATTTTATTAACTAGTTACATAATATATTTTACAAGTTTACCTTGATAAACTTTTTAATCTAAAAATGGAAATACATGTTACATCATGTCATGCATCATCTTTGAAATCCTTGAAAGATCACTTGAATATTTTGGTTAGATTGACACTCAATATATCAAATGTAATCTTAGTAAGATTTGGTAATATCTTGGAAAGATTTGAAGAAAGATTTGTTAGAATTTCATCGTGCACCCACGGCACCAAATTGCATAAAGGACGGAACCCTTTAAAGGGCTCCTTGGTCCGTGGACGCTCCGTCCACTTTTGGCTATAAATAGAAGCCCATTGTTTTCCCATTTCTTCACCACTTCAAAGCACATCTTCTCCACCTTCTTGCATACATTTAGATCAATCATTAACAATGTAGTAACACACATTAAACACCCTAATGATCATGATCATAATGCTTCTAACATTCATCTTTGTTGTAAGCATACTCTTTGATCAACCAAGGAAATCTTGGAGATCTAGCCATCCCACTCACCACAAGTTGAAGATCTATCACAAGAAGTTTAGGGAACTTGTGATCTTCATCATGAAGGCTTCCTATCAATGGAAGTTCATTTAGAAGTAGTTATTCATATCCATTAGACATTTGTGTCATGGATCATTAGTGTAAACATCATTGCATCATAACAACACTTTCACCAAACTAGATTAGATGGTTTATGTGTTTGTGCCATAAAACACAAGGTTTATTATGTTGGGCCATAAAACATATTGGGAGTGGTTGTACCCTTGTAAAAGAACTCGACATCTAGCTTAGTGTCGGAAATATTGTATAAGCGACGTTAGGTTGGTTCTACCTCGAACTAGAACTCGGTATTTAGCTTTGTACCGAAAAAGTGTGCGACGATTGTAAGGTTTTCTCCGCCGAGAAGGGAGCTTGTTGATTTAGTGAAGTAACTCTCGAGTTGGGTACTCGGGAGTGGAGTAGGCGGAAAGGAGATCCGTGACCGAACCACTATAAATCCTCGTGTTCGGTTTGCACTTTCCTTTCTTTATCTCTTTACTTTTATACTTGCACTATACTATTGTTTGTGATGTGGTTTGATGTTCATGATTGTGTGACAACTTGGTTTACCATGCTTTATATTAGTCACAAACAATAATTGGTACTTTCATATTATAACAAGCTTAATAAGCGATTTGATACTAAAGATCTAAAGTTTTTAATTAAACGCGGTAGCACGTATTCACCCCCTTAGGAGATTTTCAAGATTTACCACTACTGCACCCAATGTTGCTAACCAACATGGACAATCGTCTCATAAGAGAAGCGGCTTATGATATGAAGGAAAGTAAGATTCAACATCAACAACTCCATTCATTGTTAAATCCCCAACAACGCCTAATCTATGAGGAGGTTATTGAATCTGTAGATGGTAACAAAGGGAAATTTTACTTTGTGTACGGACCAGGAGGAACCGGAAAGATATTTTTATACAAGACTATCATCTCAAGGTTGAGATCAGAACGTAAAATAGTGCTTGTCGTCGCATCTTCAGGTATATGTTTATACTAAATTTAAATAAACAACTAACTTGCACATTTAAACAAATACGCAACTGATTAGTGTCCTTAAATTGTATAGGGATTGCTTCATTGTTGCTACCAGGCGGGAGAACGGCACATAGCCGTTTTGTTATACCACTTGAATTATTAGAAAACAACACGTGCGGCATAAAACAAAACACGCATATGTCAGAACTCATGCATCAAGTGAAACTAATTATCTGGGATGAAGCTCCAATGACCCAAAAATATGCTTTTGAGGCGTTGGACAAGACGTTGAGAGATATCTTAGGATATCATAACCTTGACAGTAGAGATCGAATATTTGGGGGCGTGACGGTCTTGCTAGGAGGCGACTTTCGTCAAGTCTTGCCATTATACCAAAAGCAAGGGCGGTCATTGTTCAATCATGTATAAACCAATCGAGTTGTGAAGCATTGCAAGGTATTTACCTTACACGGAGTATGCGTGTCAATGAGTATAGTGAAAATGGACGCTTGATACTCAAAACAGATTTCAATAAATGGGTATTGGTCATGGGGATGGCAATTTGCCAAAGAAATGCAAAGAAGATGAGGATGAGCCATCTTGGATCGACATTCTCGAAAGTTTCCTAATCCAATCATGGGATTGTCCTATCGAGAAAATTGTAGCGAGACATACCCCGATTTTACAACAAGACAGATCGACGATGTGTATCTCAAAGAAAGTGGCGATACTATCAATGATTATATGTTTAAACAATTAAAAGGGACTCATTGCATACAATAGCGGATGAAGTTTGCAAGGCATCTACAGACAATCTAGATCAAGATGACATGTACCCGATTGAATTTCTAAATTCCTTAAATTTTCCGGGATGCCCCACATGAACTTCAATTAAAAAGGAACTACCCATTATGCTATTGCATAACATCAATCCAAGCAAAGGTTTGTGTAATGGAACAAGATTGCTCATCACATTTAGGCCAATTTGTTATTCACGCAACGATCCTTACAGTTCAAATATAGAGACAATGTCATTATACAGGATTATACTAACATCAACACAATCCAGATGGCCATTTATCCTAAAACGGCGACAATTCCCTGTAAGAGCATGTTATGCGATGACTATGATCAGTCCGGAATTAAGTATGATCAGTCCGAAATTAAGGAAGATCACAGATAAAGTATTTATTATTACTTTATTACTTACCACAAACACTCATAAACTTTATAATATTGCTCCAATTCTTAACAGGTGTCCATTATTTGTATTCCCATGTTAAAAGACACATAATAAATTGTGACCACCCATACTTATTCATATACCATTGTTTTCTGATTTATGAAATAACCTCAAAACCTAACTGCATACTCATCAAGTGCTATTATTGCAGACAATATTAATAGTATGCACAAATGTTCACATAAATATATAATAAATTGATTTTATGGTTGATTAGGAGTTACGTATCCTTTATTAATTTCAAGTCAGTTCAAAAGCTTGATGAGACATTTAAAAACCAACTTATCTCAGTAATATAGACATATCAACTCCTTTATTATCATACATAAATCAGATATCCGCAGTCTAAAACTATGTCATTCAGCAGTGATGTCATCTCACACTACTTTCATATGCCCTTACACCGAGCTGCAAAATTTGGTTCGTCTCTTTTTAAAGTGCATTGTCGATCGGTTGGAATTAAATCTTGGCCATATCGAAAATTCTCAGTTTAGAAAAGTTGATTAACTATTTTCAGGTTAGCAATGAATTGAACCTAACTTTTGATTCTGATTTTCATACGACAAACCTGATTTAAGAGGAAAAAGTTGATCTGCAAGTTTCAATATTTCCAGATAAAAGAATGATTTCAATATTATAATAATGGTTTTCCTTATTTGCTAATATATACATATTTTAAGTCACAAACATTAACATTTAACTATGCTTTTTATAGTATGCATTCATATGTTTTCTATATTGTGATATCCAAGTTTGTTTTCATTATAGGGCAAGGATGGTGATTCAAATACTAATGAAAATATGCAAGAGATAATTACAAAACTGCAGGAAGAAAAAAGACGGATAAAGGAAGATCCAGAATTAGCAATTACAAATAACACGAAAAAATTGAGACGACGTTTTTTCAAAGCTACCTACAGGAAAAAAAAACACATCAATTTGGAATTGTCGTTAGCACCACCAATAGTTCTGGATGTGGAACCGTTGCAGGTTATATATCCTAACAATCATGCAAGCTATGAACATATAGAGTTCTCTTATGACAGCGACTATAAAGAGCAATAATAATGGAAAGCTTATTGATACCTAAACTCAAGTGTTCAAGTAGTTTTTTTAACAAGTTATTTTCCTAGTTTTTTTAACAAGTTATTTTCCTAGATTTCTTTCTTCAATTTTGGTATGTTATTCTCTAAGTTTATAAAATGAATAATGCTTAAACAACAAATTGCGTCCTACGTTGTTTGGTCAGCTTTAATAAATCATACCCCAACTGTTATTATAATACCAATTAAATCAGCATAAAATTTTAAAATTCAATAATTAATAAACTGCATACCTTATTGACTATTATGCGATCGGTAGACGATTTTGTCGTTGTCTCATTGACGAAGAATCTCATTATTCGCGTATACTAAAGCGAAACACCCATCAAGCCTAAAACATCGTTATAATCATGCGCGCATTCACTAGCCCCGACAATATGAGCAAATCTCCGTTGATCTTACTCACCAACTCTCATATCATCGCAATATCCTCAACGCCCCCATCTTTTGCATCAGCTAAAGCCACATCGATATTCACCTACCCACTGCATGTATAACACGTAACCGTTATTAGATCAACTAATGAGCCATAAATCAGCAAACAACTACGCTTTCCTATGCAAGTGACTAATACCCTGACTAAAAACCAATATTGCCATGACTTAAACTAAATACAATTTGTCGCGACTCACCATTATTCACTCACCTATTATCTATATCTAAACCAAGAACAAGATTCAAAACAAAAGGATAATAAAAGAATATCTCAGTTTTGTTCAACACACTTTTAAATATTTAAGGATCTAAAAGATCTCATGTTCTTGAACTCATAACCTCATAAATCTATAAGAAGTCAAGCTTCTTTTACAAAACAAAAATGAAACAAGACAAAAACCTTCACCTACCGATACATCATTAATCTTTATCGAAGCTTAGCTTATATATATCCGAAAAATTAAAGGAAAGATTAAAACATAACTTTTAACCTCCCTTTCATTCGGTTTAATCATAAACAAAACAATAACACACGTGAAACATACATGAGCTCCTCCAAAGGATCTTGAAGCAATAAAGGTTCTTTGTTGATAGACTATCTTGCAGATGACAAACTAGGTAAAGGTACGGTTGTGAGTTAATGTTTGTGATGTCTGATTCATACGGTCGTAACTGAGGCATATTTTGGAGCAAAATAAGATGTTTTTCATGTTTCAAGGTGCTTATTTGAGATAAACTTGAATGGCTTTTAGACCTCATATCGACCTACAAATTTTAAAATACACAAAAGTAGCTATCCTGCACTTTTTCATCTACATAGCATTTTTACAACATAAGCAAATCCAAACACTATTTCATGAAGTGCTTCTTTTCGTGTGCTTATCGAAAAGAAAATGAAACAATCCCAAAGCCTCTATAATGCTTCTTTTCAGGTGTTCGCACCTAGCAGGAACTAAACTTTATAATGTAAAATCATTGAACCCCAAAAAAGCTCAAACCCCTAACTGGATTATCACTACAAAAACAAACTTGATCTTACACTTATTCAACTCCAGTTCAATGATTACCAATCTGAACATAAAAACAACAAAAAGATTCAAGCTTTATAATGCAAAATTGATAAACTCTGATCAAATTATCATTAACAATTGAAACATTCTAACAACTATTATAAAAATCTTCATACATCTTCCAAATTTACTATGATATTTAAAACATATACTTGATTTTCGAGATTGAATCGAAACTAACATAACACAATATCATTTATAAATCAACAAACATCCTAAAGTAACAAACTTGCAATAAATTATAACGTTTTAACATTCGCCTTTCAATCTATCATATTCAAATCGAATACCGAGATATTAGGCTCAATCAAGAGAGATTCAAGCACTTTATAATAGCCCTCGAATATTTGATTGCTTAACATTTATTTTGATTGATTTCGCGTTTGATTGAAAACCCTAAATCGGATGTTTGAATGTAACTGTGTGTTTTGACCGAGTGTAAGTGAAATAGATGTGTGAAATACTGAAAGTCAACACACACACTAATAACTAAATAAAAATAATTACTTTCTTCAAGTTACTAAAGCATTAAACCTTAAACCAGTAAACTGATCATTGATCAGTTTAATCCATTACCAATATATTGTTATAGTTAAAATAATAGAGTAGCAGTCAATAAAAGCTTACATACAACCATAAAATTTACATCAAAATACAAAAAACCCCCCAAATCTTCCTATTCTTCATCTTCGGAATCATCGACCTCATCCAAGTCTTCCAAAACTCATCCTTCTCCGCCAAACTCCGACGACATAGCACCAAAAGTCGAGCCAAGAAGTCAATCTTTCTTCGATCCTTCAACTGGATCTCACGAAGGGCAAAATCACCTGTTGCTGCAACGGCATTGAAACAAGTAAACAATCTTCCAGCCTCATCGATTGTTTCTTCTCTTTTGGCAATAGTTTCTCTGAGAATGGTGCTCTCTTCTCCCAGCTTCTCGATCAACTTCTTCTCCTCTGCTATGTCTTGCAATATCAACAACCTAAAAGCATCGCTCAGCTTGCCTGATTATGTCGCAGCTTTCATTTCATCAATGTTAGGTGTGGAAGACATTTTACGATTAGGGTTAAGTTATGGATGGTTGTGTTTATAGTTATGTAAGTATAAGTAATTACAATGTACTAACTCACAAATTGCACAAATAATTACAAAAAAAAAAAACACTCAAGAGGCATTGGAAAATTTAATTTGGGTGTTATTGTAGCCCTTTCATATTCTTCATGCAAAAATGTGATATGCAGTATTTAGGAAGATATCTAATATTGCAATTTAAACCCTTCATTTTTTCATTGGATCTAAATCAGTCCCTATATATACAATGCTTTAGCATTAACATCCTAATCTTAAAAAAAAAATAAGAGTAATAACTTATAGATTATCTTTATATTTATATACTAACATTTCCACTATGTGTTAAATGAAACTTTAAATAAAATTAAGCTAATTTAAATACACCAAGTTTATCATTTGCCATGAAATAAATATATATTTCTTTGACATATCATCATCCCAAAAACAAACAAAACATTCAAATTATTAGAACCAACAAAAGTACCTAAACTCAAACAACTACTTAAACTCATTCATCTTAATAGCATTAGCTTCTTCCTCACGGGCACCCACTTTCGCTTCATCTAACAAATAGTTTAACTCGCAAGCAATAACCGATGCCTATCTTGGGTTTTCTTAAAGCTTCAAGTGACTCCAAAGCAACCCCGTTAGCACCATAAGCTTCCATGTTTGCCATCATGGTATGGTTCTTCGCTATTACCCGCCTCAAATGTTGGCAACAACCGAATAACATTTGGATAATGCATCATCTTCACCGCTGTTGCACAAACCACAAGCGCATGCAATTATGCAATTTTGAAGAACCAACGACATTCGATAAATTACCTATCAACTCGAAATTTGCCATTGAAAATAAAATATACAAAAAACCAAATGGTTCTATAACTTATTATGAAACAAGCACCAAATAAATAGGCCAAACATTATTTATGTAACATACTAATATTAAAGTGTTACATATAAAAGGTCTTTTTTTAAATGTAACATATTAACATAAACCTCTTCACATATACTCTTATAAGGTTAATTGTCTATCTAAAATAATAGGAACCTAAATTAATGCCATGGTACAAAAAATAAATGTAGTCATCTTTACAATGTAGGACATTGATCAAAATAAAAATTAGTCATCATTATTATGTAGTCATCTACAGTAGAACTTAAGAAGCAACTTTGGCATATAATGAATGTGGTGGTTATTAATTTGCGAACCATGCAAATTTGCATAACGAAACCTAAGTAAACATTACCCGACAAGGTTACAACTACATTACGCAACAAGAATTTACCTCCGCCCTACGATAACAAATCTTATGATACCATCAATTGCAATATCTTATATGTAACTACTTGCATACAATATTACGTAAAAAAAAGCGTATACATTCAACCCTTACGCAATCAGTGCAACGCACGGGTTTATGTAGCCTCGTATATATATATACTACATATAAATGAAACACGGTCAAACCTTGAAAAGTGAAATGTTGAAAGTCTAAGGTGAGAGAAATGTATGCTTTAATTCATACTATTATTAAAACACCTCATTACTTAAAAGTATAATAATAATTACACATTGTACAACCAATTAAAAGCATATATACCAAATTAAAAACAACCAATTAAAACACGCCTTACTAAAAAGTACAATAAAATTTTCACAATGTACAATTTAAACAAGCTACAACATAATCCAAAATATAAAAGAATTAAACACACTAATTAATGTTTATTTTAAAACACCCTAAAATAAAAGTACATGTTATTATACACATTATACAAATTAATACAACACATAAAGCTTCATACAAGCTAACAAGTTGATGGTATAAAAGTTTTGAAAAATCGGACTGGACCAACGGGCTCAACCGGGAACCGGTGTCGCCACCGGTTCGGCTAACCAATAAAAGCCATCCGAAAACGAACCAGAAATGACTCGTTGAAACCGATACAAAGATATTTTCTCCGGTTAATAGTCACAGGGTACCCGCCGCCTGAACACGCAGATACCCTGCTATACTATATATAAAGGAAAAACCAAAAAGTAAAAAGTGAAAAGTTAAAACTAAAAAAGGAAATGTTGAAAACATATATTTCAAAAGGAAACTATTAATACATATCGAGAACCGGGTTGACCCGGGACGCTTCAAACCCGGTGGGTTGACCCGGTTTAAATCGACCAGCTTTTCAACCGGAACGTTCAACCGGTTGAACTACCCGGTCGAACCGGGTTTCAAAACGTTATGAGTCCGTTTTATTTATAAGTGGGGTTGGATTAGAATTTGAATTTGGTTTAGGGTTTGGATTTTGGGTAGATTTAGAAGAGAGAAAATATATTTATTTAAATATATTTTATAATAAAATTTAAATAAAAAATATTATTTAAATAGAAAAATAAAAAAGAATGTGAGATAATATATATAGGGTCCGACGGATTTAATGTAAACCTAACTTTTTGGTGGGGATTTAGAAAACCTTTATTTATGAGTTTTGAAAAGATAAAAAATTAATCCAAACAATAATTATTTGGACTCATGCCCAAACCTTTCACATAAACCCACCAACCAAACGGACCATATGTTTAATTCCCAAATTTTCAAACATTTATAACACATAAACTTTTTTTTAACACAAAATGATACGTCATTATAAAATCTCATTCTTGTCTTGACATCTTCGTCTAACGAACAAAATACTATACAGCAAAAAAAGAATAAAAAAAGAAAAGAAAGAAAAAAGTTTTTCAAAAGTCTATTGAAAAATTAATTAAATGTTCGTCACAATAGTGTAATTTATGTAGGTTAATGATTTACGGTTATTGAGACATGTAATTTCTTTTAAAAAAGTGAAGGTTTATCAAATAGTAGTATTTTTTTATTTTTTTATTTTTTTTTTAATAAATTTAGTAGTTGTGATTTGTTCTTAAAATGCAGAAAATAATAGTTCAAAAATGAACTTTTCTCTATAAAAATATATATTTATGTGAATTTATTTTTTTGGTTGTGTTTGGTTTACGTTTGCTAAAACCAAAACTGAACGAAAATCGAATATTTAATTCAGATCAGTTTAGACAAATTCGGTTCAATTTTAAATTGTTTGGATTCGTTTTGGTTTAAGAATCTTGTGGGTAACATTCGAATCGTGAACCCCCGAGATGCAAGATCATTAACAATTGACTTGGGCCATTTGTGGGTCAGACATACAATGGTTGCTCATAAACAAGAGCAAAGTCTATAGGTCCTAAGAATTGACTTGTTACTTGGGCTGGGCTAAAGGCGTGTATATGATGATGTTCACTACTTCACTTTTGCTTCACGACAATTGTAACATTCAAAACTTGATTGATTCAAGAGCTATTCTTGAATTATTTTAGTTGTAATAGAGCTCTTCTTTGTAATATACAATTTTATTCTTTGATCGGATATTGGGTGATCGGATATTGGGTGATCAGGGTGGATATTTGTAACACCCCAACCCGACAAAGGTAGAAATGTCACATTCTGATGTCATATCAGAACATACAAATAAAATATTTACAAACGGAAACCTTAAAAATGAAATATCAAATCATATAAACAATTGACTGACGAGGAAAATACAATATCCAAAATGAAGTGAAATATCAAAACAAAAACTCTTCAAAGTATGTCCAAATAATAAGGTAGAATAGGGTTGGTCCATTCGGATAATCCAACTCTCGGTCCATCAAAGCCCATATTCAAATCTAAAACCGCCGCAGAAAAGAAATGCGCTAAGCTTAAAAAGCCCAAAGAGCAGATATAACAAAACGAAAGCTAAATAAAAGCGAAACGAAAAGAAACAAAGAAACCGATAATAAGGTCGCGTGAAGAGAACAATGAGTCAAAGAGGATCCTGCAAAACACAATTATACAGATATACAAACGAAACAGATAATAAGGAGAACGAAGCAAAGCAAGGTATCGATGACATATATACAAGCACATACAAACAGGTATACAAGTACCAAAACATATACAAACATAGCAGACGTCGCATCCACACAACACATATATGGCATGCAATCAAATCAGGAAATCAGAAGACATACAAGTCAAACATAAATCTAAAGGCAAGCGGAATACATTAATTAGTTAGTGAGCATGGCAATCACACAGGTCAAAAACCCTTAGTTGAAAACATAACCAGTATCATAACAGCGGAAGTACTAATAGCAGTCAAAACATGGCAGTCACACGTAACAAGTAGGAAATACAGTATGAACATTATAATTAAATGAACTAGGGACATAGAAGGGCAATTAACCAAGTTAATAAGCCAGACCACATAAGTTGAACCATTTACCCAAACAAACCGTAGCATAGACAGAAATGTAACCATGGCAGGTCAATCAACAAGCAGATAAGGATACAACGGATAGTCATAGTCCACGAGATTAATCGAACGGTACACATAATAAAAGACAAAACTATCGATTACACATTAGCATGATCACCGGACAATTCGGAGGGTCACATGCGGTGAGATCACATATCATCGATGGAAACAGTAACTCGGATAACCGCATATTAATCACATCATAGCGGGATAATCAATGGTCACATAAAACATGAATAGCATAATCAAATTCAATAAGCATATAATAACCCGATGCGTGAATGGAACGATAGTCCGAGGTAATGAGAATGAGAGTGTGATGATCAAAGCAATAGAATATATATATCTTGGTAGTAGAGTGAGTCATATAAGTCTTGAGTAATGAACAATTTATACGAGAATATGGTGCGTTGGGGAATACTGTAGCATCAGTATAGGTATATCAAAAGTGTAAGGGTTGTCGAAATCTACCACGAGCCCGGAACATATCATATCATATCATATCATATCATATCATAAGTAACCATTGTATTCGGAGGTGACCTCGGAATACCATACATAATAGGAGGGAGACCTCGGAACCAATGGAGTAGCTAGCTCCGGAATGTGAAGACGCAGCGCATACCTACATCATTCACCATATAAATCATATCATATCAAGTCATATCCTCTAATATCATATCATATCTAGGATGCATCCATACGCCTCCGGAAACATAGTGGCCAAATCATATACATATAGTGAGCTCATAATCATATCATAATGGGGACGTGTGTAACATCACCGTACACACCGAGTCATGCCATTGGTGCATCAATGACACGGTCATGTTACCTTCATGACTAGGAACACATATTTGGCTCGGGTATCAAACTGACGGGTCAAAGCATAATCATATCATAAGGGTTCATATCAAAGGTTCAGAAGTCAAAGGTTCATATGAGAGTTCCATAACATAAGTTCATAATCAGAGGTTCATAATTAGATGGTTCATAATCATAAGGTTCATAATCAGAAGTTCATAATCATAACAAACGAATATCATAGCAAACAGAATCATATCAAAGGATTATGTCGGAATCATATCAAAAGGATCATAGCATAAGGAAATCATAGCAAAGGAATATCATAAGTGAAGTAAAGTCAAGGATCGAAAAGTCATGAGAAATCCCTACTGAAAAGGGATAGAATATATGTACCTCATTCGAAGCAAGTAAAATAGGAAATTCAGGTCACACGATGAATCAATCCCGCCGTCCGGAACCTATGAATTAGATAACGCTTATTAAAATCCGATTCCTCATTTTAGACGGCTTTCCATTTTTAGCAGGTTTCCACTTTTAGTAATATTTCCATATTTAGTAACTTTTCATTTTAGGTAACTTTCTATTTTAGACAGGTTTCTATTTTAAGTAACTTTCTAAAAATAGCAGGTTTCCATTTAATTACAAATCGACACAAGCCAATCAAAGTATACCCGTATGCTTTTGCCCATTTTGTTGACCTTAGGATCGACCTGTGAGGACTGGGTAGACACTAGGCTTCCGTCTGTTCTGATTTTCTCCGATTCATTTGATTGTCGTTCAGATTTGAAATTGATATTCGTTTGTCTTCACTGATTTGGCCTTCTTCTCTTCGCATATGAGTTTGTTTATTTTGTCTTCGCACATCCGCTTGTCGATCGTTAGATGGTGATTTCGTAGAGTCGAAGATGACCTGCATTGCCGCAATGATCCTTGAATGGAGAGGTTCGTGAAGCGAAGCCGCACCCGACCGCCTTCTTGGAGACATCGTGATGTTCTTGGAGGAAGTCGGACGATCAACCAAAGACGCCAAAGATGGAGACAAGATTCAATCGGTGGCTGAGAAGGTGCATCTACTTCATATGATTTGGGCGCGACTTATGTTACTCTGATTCGTTTGTCATGCGTTTTGAGGCGGTTGATATTTTGTTCAGTGATTTTGATCGGTATTGCTTTCCTTTGATTTGTTCAGAACTTGGTTTGAATCGTGAAGTTTTATCATTTAGCATTTTGGTGATATCTCAGCCTTATTTCGGATAGTCAGTAATGAGTCATGAGGAGCCGTTTTGTGCAAGTTGGTGGCCTTCTTTCATTGTGATATGGTAAGCTGTTTGATGTAGTTTATGATGTATGTATGTGTTCTGGCCTGTTTTAGTATGTTGCTTGCTATCTGTATGATATCTGTTTTGTGGTGATATTGATTATGTGGTTTGTCATGACCCGAGGCAGAATATGATGACAATAAGGACTTGTTATGTGATGCAAGTATTATGACGCCTGATCAACGTAATAATACCGAGATCATATAATTTGAACTTGTTGAAATCATACGACATCTTGGGAAATGCACTGGGTTGGTACGTGAATGGACTAGAGCTTATATCCGTTATTTTGTCGATCCTCATATTCGCTTGGAATTGCACTCTTTGCGAGATTTTCATCGACGTCTGTTACGTATAAGTTTTGTACATTTTGGAACCGAAATCGTTATGATCTGTGTGAAACTATGGATTGCTACATCTGCCCTAAACTTGTACGTCTCCGTGTACCTCTGCGACTTCAATTTTCGAGGACGAAAATTTTCTTTTAGAGGGGAAGAGTTGTAAAACCCTAAAATCTCAAAAATGTGAAAAGACCATTATACCCCTCTAGTTTAATATTTATAAAATATGTAAAATACCTCAAAGCTCATTAAATACATTACAACCTAACTCGTATGTAACCAACTTGTGCAAAATGATAAAATCGACACACACACTATAACTAAATACATTTATCATTATTTATAATGCATGGGCCGAAAATTTGTGCATGAAATTCAAGAAGATGAAACTTAAATAAAAGCCCACTACATTTGTATTTTGGAAAGTTTGATTTGGTCTTGATCCTCCCATAAAATTTCGGCAATCATACTCCCACCATTCCTTTTTCTTTTTTAACCGATTACCTAGTTTTCTTTTTCCTAAACCCTAAATCGGAGTAGCAAAAGAAACGGCAAATCCTTCTTTCTTTTCTCCGAACCTTAGGCGCAGATCATCAAGAGTTACAAAGAAAAGGAAGGGGGGTCGTGAGTACCGATCACAAGAATAAGATAGTGGTGATCATGATTCTGCGAATGATGATCCGATCGTAGCAACAACAAGAGATGGGTAATCGTGGCGAATGGTGATTTGATCGTGTAGAAACATCATGAGATGGGTAATCGTGGGTTTATTCTTTTGGGGTGGGTCGTGTGGTTATAAGGTTGTGCATTATCGTGTTCTTGTATTCCTTGACTCTTGGTCGACTAAGGTATCATCTACCTTCTGCATGCGTTTTTTTTTCGACATGTAACCATATTCATACATATAAAACAGGAATGTAAACCTAATCTAGATACTTGTTAAAATATACGAATACACGTAAAAGTCTCATACTTTGAATCGGGTGCGAAACTTGTCACATAAAATAACGAATATACGTAACTCTAAATGCGTGTCGGCTTGTGGAATTTACTTTGTGTCGAGTGGGTTACTTTGGGTGTGTTCATTGTAAGGGCTGTAAATGAAGCCTAAGTCACGTTAAATCAAAATATATAAGTCTCTTGTGTGTTAGAATGGTTAAAACTTGTTATATGATGGCTTTAAAACGAATTTTGACCTGGGCAGATTTATAGGTCGAATGTGTATGCTTGTTAAACGGAGTTACATAAGTTTTTAATTCGGTATTTTTGGTTGTAAACTTAGTTTAATGTATTAGTTAATTTTTCCAAGTGGTTTGGTCGAATTTGGAGTTGTCTAAGTCGTATTTTTGAATTTTACAAGATCAAGTGTCAAAGCTGAGAAAATGGGTCTGAAATTTGGTTGGATTGTTTGATTTTTCATTTTCAAACCATAAGGAATTGGGAGCTCTCCTTTTACAGGATTGACATTTAGGATATAATTGAATTTCTGGGAGTTTTGGGAATCCTTCCAAGGTGTCTAAACAGTCCAATAAGTGTAAACTTTAAGGTGTATTTTCGATTACTTTACGGATGTGTCTGACTTGTGATTTTCCATTGGCCATTTGGCATAGAGATAGAACCCACCAATTTTGGAGACTCTTTTAACTCATATGGGAACCCTGGATTTTACTTGATTTCATTTGAGCTAAGTAAGTATTTTATAAAAATCGCTAAAGTCTGGTCCAAATATGAGTTTAAGAAAATGAAAGATAGAAAAAGGATATCAATAAGTAAAACACTTACACATGCATAAGAAGCTTATAAAATGAGTATATAAGTAATATATGATATCAATTCGTAGATACGTTGAAGGAGATACGACGTTGCTTCCCGGTGTAACTTTCTTGTTTGCTTTGATTTCGTTGCTAAGGTACATATATTCTATCCCTTTTCAGTAGGGATTTCTCATAACTTTTCGATCCTTGACTTTACTTCACTTATGATATTCCTTTGTTATGATTTCCTTATGCTATGATCCTTTTGATATGATTCCGACATAATCCTTTGATATGATTCTGTTCGCTATGATATTCGTTTGTTATGATTATGAACCATCTGATTATGAACCTCTGATTATGAACTTATGTTATGGAAATCTGATATGAACCTTTGACTTTTGAACCTTTGATATGAACTTTGATATGAACCCTTATGATATGATATGATTATGCTTTGACCCGTCAGTTTGATACCCGAGCCAAATATGTGTTCCTAGTCATGAAGGTAACATGACCGTGTCATTGATGCACCAATGGCATGACTCTAGTGTGTACGAGTGATGTTACACACCGTCCCCATTATGATATGATTATGAGCTCACTATATGTATATGATTTGGCCACTATGTTCCGGGGGCGTATGGATGCATCCTAGATATGATATGATATTAGTGGATTTAATATGATATGATATGATTTATATGGTGAATGATGTCGTGTGCAATATGCGTCTTCACATTCCGGGAGCTAGCTACTCCATTTGTTACTGAGGTCTCCCCTCCTACTATATATGGTATTCCGAGGTCACCCCTCCGAATACAATGGTTACTTATGATATGATATGATATGATATGTTCCGGGCTCGTGGTAGATTTCGACAACCCTTACACCTTTGATATACCTATATTGTACCTTTTGTATTCCCAACGCACCATATGCTACGTTAATTGTTCATTACTCAAGACCTTATATGACTCACTCTACTACCAAGATATATATATATTCCATTTCTTTGATCCGTCACACTCTCATTCCGTTATTTCGGACTATCGCTCCATTCACGCATCGGGTTATTATGTGTTTATTTGATTTGTTATGCTATTTATGTTTTATGTGACTACCGATTATCCTGCTATGATGTGATTAATATGCGGTTATCTCGAGTTACTGTTTATCCGATGATATGTGATCTCACTATTATGTGAATCATCCGAATTATCCGGTGACCATGCCAATGTGTAATCGATAGTTTTGTCGGTTTATTATGTGTGCTTTGTTCGGTTAATCTCGTGGACTATGACTATTCCGTTGTATTCTTATCTGTTAATTGTTGTCCTGCTATGTCCTTGATTCATTCAATTATATCGTATGTTGTATTCCTACTTGTTACGCGTGACCGCCATGTGTTGACTATCGTTGGTACTTCTCTTGATTATGATCTTGATTATGTTTTCAAATAAGTGTTTTTGACATGTGTGTTTGCCATGTTCACTTACTAATTAATTGCTTCCGCTTGCCTTAGATTTCTCTTTGACTTGTATGGCTTATGATTTCGAATTGATTGTATCGTAGTATATGTTGTGTGGATATGACGTCGCTATGCTTGCTTATGTTTCAAAGACTTGTATGCCTGGTTTGTATGTGCTTGTATGCTTGTCATGATGCTTTGCTTTGCTTCGTTCTCCTTGTTATATGTGCTTCGATATCTCAGTATAATTGTGTTCTGCAGATCCTCATTGACTCATTGTCCTCATTTCACGCGACTTTGTTATCGGTTCATTATTCCATTTCGCATTTCGATTTTATTTAGCTTTCATTTTGTTATATCTGCTCACCGGCTTTTTAAGCTCAAATAGCATTTCTTTTCTCGGCGGGTTTTAGGTTGGAAGATGGGCTTTGATGGGTGAGAGTTGGATTATCCGAGTGGACCAACCCTAGTTACCTTATATTTGGACTTATTTTAAGAGCTTTTGTTTTGAGATTTCACTTCATTTTGGATATTGTATTTCCTTGTCAGTCAATTTTTTTTATATGATTTGATACTTCATTTTAAGGTATCCGTTTGTAAAGATTTTAATTGTATGTTCTGATATGACACCAGAATGTGACACGTCTACCCTTGTCGGGTTGGGGTATTACAATTATGGTATCAGAGCAAAGGTTTCGTCTTGTTGACCTTAGGATCGACCTGTGAGGACTGGGTAGACACTAGGCTTCCGTCTGTTCTGATTTTCTCCGATTCATTTGATTGTCGTTCAGATTTGAAATTGATATTCGTTTGTCGTCACTGATTTGGCCTTCTTCTCTTCGCATATGAGTTTGTTTATTTTGTCTTCGCACATCCGTTTGTCGATCGTTAGATGGTGATTTCGTAGAGTCGAAGATGACCCGCATTCTTTACTGTGATCCTTGAGCCGGAGAGGTTCGTGAAGCGAAGCCGCACCGACCGCCGTCTTCTTGGAGACATCGGGATGTTCTTGGAGGAAGCCGGACGATCAACCAAAGACGCCAAAGATGGAGACAAGATTCAACGGTGGTGAGAAGGTGCATCTACTTCATATGATTTGGCGCGACTTATGTTACTCGATTCGTTTGTCATGCGTTTTGAGGCGGTTGATATTTTGTTCGATGATTTTGATCGGTATTGCTTTCCTTTGATTTGTTCGAAACTTGGTTTGAATCGTGAAGTTTTATCATTTAGCATTTGGTGATATCTCACCTTATTTCGGATAGTCGTAATGAGTCATGAGGAGCCGTTTTGTGCAAGTTGGTGGCCTTCTTTCATTGTGATATGGTAAGTCGCTTTGATGTAGTTTATGATGTATGTATGTGTTCGCCTGTTTTAGTATGTTGCTTGCTATCTGTATGATATCTGTTTTGTGGTGATATTGATTATGTGGTTTGTCATGACCCGAGGCAGAATATGATGACAATAAGGACTTGTTATGTGATGCAAGTATTATGACGCCTGATCAACGTAATAATACCGAGATCATATAATTTGAACTTGTTGAAATCATACGACATCTTGGGAAATGCCTGGGGTTGGTACGTGAATGGACTAGAGCTTATATCCGTTATTTTGTCGATCCTCATATTCGTTTGGAATTCTGTACCTCTTTGCGAGATTTTCATCGACGTCTGTTACGTATAAGTTTTGTACGTTTTGGAACCGAAATCGTTATGATCTGTGTGAAACTATGGATTGCTACATCTGCCCTAAACTTGTACGTCTCCGTGTAACTCTGCGACTTCAATTTTCGAGGATGAAAATTTTCTTTTAGAGGGGAAGAGTTGTAAAACCCTAAAATCTCAAAAATGTGAAAAGACCATTATACCCCTCTAGTTTAATATTTATAAAATATGTAAAATACCTCAAAGCTCATTAAATACATTACAACCTAACTCAGTATGTAACCAACTTGTGCAAAATGATAAAATCGACACACACTATAACTAAATACATTTATCATTATTTATAATGCATGGGCGAAAATTTGTGCATGAAATTCAAGAAGATGAAACTTAAATAAAAGCCCACTACATTTGTATTTTGGAAAGTTTGATTTGGTCTTGATCCTCCCATAAAATTTCGGCAATCATACTCCCACCATTCCTTTTTCTTTTTTTTAACCGATTACCTAGTTTTTCTTTTTTCCTAAACCCTAAATCGGAGTAGCAAAAAGAAACGGCAAATCCTTCTTTCTTTTTCTCCAGAACCTTAGGGCGCAGCATCAAGAGAGTTACAACAAAAAGGAAGGGGGGTCGTGAGTACTTCTGATCACAGCAGCGCATAGTGGTGATCATGATTCTTGCGAATGATGATCTGATCGTGTAGCAACAACAAGAGATGGGTAATCGTGGCGAATGGTGATTTGATCGTGTAGCAACAGCAAGAGATGGGTAATTGTGGGTTTATTATTTTGGGGTGGGTCGTGTGGTTATAAGGTTGTGCATTATCGTGTTCTTGTATTCCTTGACTCTTGGTCGACTAAGGTATCATCTACCTTCTGCATGCGTTTTTTTTCGACATGTAACCATATACATACATATAAAACAGGAATGTAAACCTAATCTAGATACTTGTTAAAATATACGAATACACGTAAAAGTCTCATACTTTGAATCGGGTGCGAAACTTGTCACATAAAATAACGAATATACGTAACTCTAAATGCGTGTCGGCTTCTGGAATTTACTTTGTGTCGAGTGGGTTACTTTGGGTGTGTTCATTGTAAGGGCTGTAAATGAAGCCTAAGTCACGTTAAATCAAAATATATAAGTCTCTTGTGTGTTAGAATGGTTAAAACTTGTTATATGATGGCTTTAAAACAATTTTGACACAGGCGATTTATAGGTCGAATGTGTATGCTTGTTAAACGGAGTTACATAAGCTTTTAATTCGGTATTTTCGGTTGTAAACTTAGTTTAATGTATTAGTTAATTTTTCCAAGTGGTTTGGTCGAATTTGGAGTTGTCTAAGTCGTATTTTTGAATTTTACAAGATCAAGTGTCAAAGCCGAGAAAACGGGTCTCGAAATTTGGTTGGATTGTTTGATTTTCATTTTCAAACCATAAGGAATTGGGAGCTCTCCTTTTACGGGATTGACATTTAGGATATAAATGAATTTCTGGAGTTTTGAGAATTCTTCCAAGGTGTCTAAACAGGTCCAATAAGTGTAAACTTTTAAGGTGTATTTTCGATTACTTTACGGATGTGTGGACTTGTGATTTTCCATAGGCCATTTGGCATAGAGATAGAACCCACCAATTTTGGAGACTCTTTTAACTCATATGGGAACCCCGGATTTTACTTGATTTCATTTGAGCTAAGTAAGTATTTTATAAAAATCGCTAAAGTTTGGTCCAAATATGAGTTTAAGAAAATGAAAGATAGAAAAAGGATATCAATAAGTAAAACACTTACACATGCATAAGAAGCTTATAAAATGAGTATATAAGTAATATATGATATCAATTCATGTAGATACGTTGAAGGAGATATGACGTTGCTTCCCGGTGTAACTTTCTTGTTTGCTTTGATTTCGTTGCTAAGGTACAGATATTCTATCCCTTTTCAGTAGGGATTTCTCATAACTTTTCGATCCTTGACTTTACTTCACTTATGCTATTCCTTTGTTATGATTTCCTTATGCTATGATCCTTTTGATATGATTACGACATAATCCTTTGATATGATTACATTCGCTATGATATTCGTTTGTTATGATTATGAACCATCCGATTATGAACCTCGATTATGAACTTATGTTATGGAAATCGATATGAACCTTTGACTTTTGAACCTTTGATATGAACTTTGATATGAACCCTTATGATATGATATGATTATGCTTTGACCCGTCGGTTTGATACCCTAGCCAAATATGTGTTCCTAGTCATGAAGGTAACATGACCGTGTCATTGATGCACCAATGGCATGACTACAGTGTGTCGAGTGATGTTACACACGTCCCCATTATGATATGATTATGAGCTCACTATATGTATATGATTTGGCCACTATGTTTCGGGGAATATGGATGCATCTTTGATATGATATGATATTAGTGGATTTAATATGATATGATATGATTTATATGGTGAATGATGTCGGTAATGCGCTCACGCGTCTTCACATTCCCGAGCTAGCTACTCCATTTGTTACCGAGGTCTCCCTCCTACTATATATGGTATTCGAGGTCACCCTCCGAATACAATGGTTACTTATGATATGATATGATATGATATGTTAGGGCTCGTGGTAGATTTCGACAACCCTTACACCTTTGATATACCTATATTGTACCTTTTGTATTCCCCAACGCACCATATGCTACGTTAATTGTTCATTACTCGGTACCCTTATATGACTCACTCTACTACCAAGATATATATATTCCATTTCTTTGATCTCACACTCTCATTCCGTTATTTCGGACTATCGCTCCATTCACGCATCGGGTTATTATGTGTTTATTTGATTTGTTATGCTATTTATGTTTTATGTGACTACTAATTATCCCGCTATGATGTGATTAATATGCGGTTATCCGAGTTACTGTTTCATCCGATGATATGTGATCTCACTATTATGTGATTCCTCCGAATTATCTCGTGACCATGCCAATGTGTAATCGATAGTTTTGTCGGTTTATTATGTGCTTTGTTCGGTTAATCTCGTGGACTATGACTATTCCGTTGTATTCTTATCTGTTAATTGTTGTCCTGCTATGTCCTTGATTCATTCAATTATATCGTATGTTGTATTTCTACTTGTTACGTGTGACTGCCATGTGTTGACTACTGTTGGTACTTCAGTTGATTATGATGTTGATTATGTTTTCAAATAAGTGTTTTGACATGTGTGTTTGCCATGTTCACTTACTAATTAATTGCTTCCGTTTGCCTTAGATTTCTTTTTGACTTGTATGGCTTATGATTTCCTGAATTGATTGTATGCTGTATATGTTGTGTGGATATGACGTCTGCTATGCTTGCTTATGTTTCAAGACTTGTATGCCTGGTTTGTATGTGCTTGTATGCTTGTCATGATGCTTTGCTTTGCTTCGTTCTCCTTGTTATATGTGCTTTCGATATCTCGTATAATTGTGTTCTGCAGATCCTCATTGACTCATTGTCCTCATTTCATTGCGACTTTGTTATCGGTTTCATTATTCCATTTCGCATTTCGATTTTATTTAGCTTTCATTTTGTTATATCTGCTCACTGGCTTTTAAGCTCACCGCCTTTCTTTTCTCGGCGGGTTTTAGGTTGGAAGATGGGCTTTTATGGGTGAGAGTTGGATTATCCGAGTGGACCAACCCTAGTTACCTTATATTTTGGACTTATTTTAAGAGCTTTTGTTTTGAGATTTCACTTCATTTTGGATATTGTATTTCCTTGTCAGTCAATTTTTTTTATATGATTTGATACTTCATTTTAAGGTATCCGTTTGTAAAGATTTTAATTGTATGTTCTGATATGACACCAGAATGTGACACGTCTACCTTTGTCGGGTTGGGGTGTTACAGATATGAATGAGCTAAAGAGACAAATTATAATGGGTGTTGGGGCGTTTTTTTCTTGGCCGACAAAAGGGGAAAATATGGTTGACCAAATCATAATTTTATTCACTTGCCAATATTACCATGTTACATTTATTTAAATGTCAAGTGCATTGTACAAAATATAGTCCATGTAACTTTATTGTGTTATATTCATTTAGTAGCATAAGTTGTAAATTTTATTATCATTGTCTTGTATAAATTATTCATAGATTAAGTATTTAACGCAATTCAATGAGCTTGACTTATTTCACTAATTTTTGATTGAGGGCATTATGGTCATTTAACGCGCTTCACGATTTTTAGGGTTTTACAATATTGGTTTGCGATTTTAGTGTTGAAAACAAAATAAACAAAGAAATTTATAGAATTAGTAAACTATAAATGAAACAATAAATTAGGAAAAGAATGAGGATTTGAAGACACTGTTATGTAGGGACATCTATACAATAGTAATGTAAGCAACATAAGTGCGACTAATTTGCGTTAACAATGTTGATTCGTGTATTTTTGTATTTTAAATAACTAGACTAGTACCCGTGCATAGCAACGGGATTTATAGCGGCAAATAGTTTTAGTGATAAAAATAAAGTTTATGGGTTATAAACGAAAAATAATAAAAGTTTGAGGATTTGGGGATTAAACATTATGTTTTGAAACCCGGTTCGACTCGGGTGGTTCAACCGGTTGAACCGTTCCGGTAAAAAAACGGGTCAACTCGACGAGTTGGGTCGAAAAAACGGGTCAAATTAAACCAGGTCAATCCGTCCCGAGTCAACCCGTTTTTTGATGTGTATTAATAGTTTCATTTTGAAACATATATGTATTAATAGTTGAAATTGCTCATAATTAATTGTTTCAACATTTACTTTTTAATTTTTTTCACATTTCATTTTCTTGATTTTCCAGTTTTCACTTTGATTATTTTTGTTTTATAGATAGTATAGATAACTACCAATATGTTAATGTTGATAATGTTTCATAGTAATCCATGCAAGAAGGCTAATTATATATATTAACTAAAAGGCGGGGAATCGTTCTCCACACGCCAAGTGTCCCAAACAGTGTGAACACATTTAATGCCAACTTTCGCAAGTTGGCAAAAATAGTCTCTGAGATTTAGGTGTCGTTGCAAAGTAAGTCCAAGTTGGCAAAAATAGTCCCTAAGGTTTCAAAGTCATTGCAAAGTAAGTCCTTTATAGCAATTTGGCAAAATAGTCCCTATCCAAATTCACGGCTACAAAACCAATCCCACACGCAACGCTGGTTTCCACACTCGTTGGATCTAAAAGCCCAAGACAATTTTCGTGCATTGATTTTTTGAGTGAAAGTTTTGTTCATGTGTTAATATTAACTCAAAGCTTAATTTTGGGCCTAATTATGGAGCTTTGCGTATGTAAGCATCTTATAATTAACAGTTTTGTTACACACTATATAAAAAACGAGATTATGCACCCGCGCGTTGCAGCGGGTTTTTTGCATTTGATTTTTTATGCTATATGAATTTTGTTATACGTGTGGTGTGTAAATTTTGTGCAAAAATCTTTATGTAAATGTGGGTATATTCATTTCCTATGACACATTTGTATGGTGATAGTTGGGTCGGGATATGAACGTTGACCTTAAGTTTGTTTAACAGTGTGTTTTAAAGTTTTTTAAGAAAATTTAACAAATAAAGTTTACCATTGAGTTTAAAAGCTCATATCGTTAGCGGGTAATTTTGCCATTTTACAAACTTTGTGAACATATAATAGAGTCTAAGATTGGTTTTGCAAAAAGTCGCATAGCTTGGGGGTATTTTTGAGTAACGAATAAAGTTCACGGTTGATTTTGAAAAGTGTCGCATACTTTGGGGGTAATATTTGCCATTTTTCAAATTTTGTGAGAATATAAGACTTTAGGATTGGTTTTGCAAAATCTGACACACTTCGAGGGTATTTGTAGGCATTTTTCAGAATTAAGGACTCCGTTTGCAAAGCATTGTTGACTTGAGGGGTACTTTTTGCCATTTTTCCAAACTCATGAAACGACGTCGTTTCAACAATGTCGTTTTACCCGTTAATTTTGGGCCTAAATTGTCGTTTCGTCCTTTTTTTTCAAACGGCAAAACGCCGTCGTTTCTTACAAGGATTAATATATATATATTAATGGTTGTTACTTTAATCTCAATAACTTGTCACAACATATAGTTATCTGATAATTTAAGTCTCATATTTGTTCTAACGGTTTTGATATACACTATATACAAAGGTTGCTACTTTAATCTTAAACTTGAAATTATAGTTTTTAACTTCTCATAACATATAGTGTTTGTATTGAAAGTTGGACCTTGATAGTTGAATCCTAGTTATTTTTCAATAATAGTCTACAACATATAGCATTTGTATTAACCGTATGGATTGGATAGTTGGATCATCATTGCGGTAGACGTCTTTGTGTCTTCCATATGTTCAAGTGTGCATGCATTATGATTGCTGAGATAACTCGAGTGTTAATCATTTATTGCAGAAGGTTCCAAATGCATCACCAAGTTTTAGTAGATTTCTTATATTTAAATCCACCGTAAGAACTTGTTAATACAAATAAGCCATAAAATATTTATTTATATTTTAAGATCTTCTAATGTTTTGTTGATAACAAACGTAAAATCATTTTAACGAAACAAATAAAATACGTAAATGGTTTGAGCCAATAGTTTACTAACACACTTTTTACTAAACATATTAAAACTATATCAAAACATGTTTAGTAAATAAGTTATATAAAACCGAGACATTTTTATAAAACGCTAACAAGAAATATTATTTACATCTTATAGAAATGCATATGTATAACAACTAGTGTTTACATTTTACAAGAATGTATATGTATTTTGTATATGTTGTAATGGGTAAAACCAAAGTCCATAACCCATGACCCATGACCCATGATCCATTGACTAAGTACAATGAATGTTGTTGGGTGAAAACCAAAGTCCATAACCCATACCTATGGAGCATGATCCATAACCCATGACCCATTGCATGACATCATGCATGAAGTCATGTTGGGTATTATCCATGATCCATGACCCAAAGTCCATGACCCATGACCCAAGATCCATAACCCAATGACTAGGTACATTGCATCTTGTTGGGTATCTATAATCTATTACCCATAACCCATAACCCAGAATCCGGTTTGAACCCGAAATCCGACTAAACTTACCCAAAGATGGCGGATCCCAAGTTTTGCACTAGCTTGTTCCCTCCGTGAGGATCCGTGGGAACCGTGGGATAGTAGACATGTTTTGCCTATAAATAGTGAGCCACCTCTCTTGCTCACCACCACTCTTAGATATACTTTCTCTCAAGATTCTAACCTCACTAACCACATATCCAAATGATAATTCTATGTGGTTTTATGTTTCATGTGATTCTCTAGGTTCTCTTAAAGGCGAGATCACCACCTCAAGACGCGTGCGAGCTCAAGTCATGAGTTTCTAAGCTTCGTCATTATCAAGACCACTGAAGTGTAACTTGTTGATAGTTTTTTCCTCCCTCCATAGAAGTGTCGCGTTGAAGGTATTAGTGAAAGGTGCCAAAGGGTCAAGTTGAAGGCATTAGTGAAAGGTGCCAAAGGGTCAAGTTGAAGGCATTAGTGAAAGGTGCCGAAGGTGTACAATCGATATGGTGCACAGCTGTACAAGTTGTGTCGTTTGGGTTAGAGGTTATTGATATCATCTATAGTGTTGTAACAAGGAGTGTGTCTCCTTTGGGATAGTTGTGTAGTGGTGTAGTGTTGGGTAGTAGTTCCTCATTTGTAATGGAACTCGGTATCTAGCCTTGTACCGGATAAAGTGTAGGCGACGTTGTGATAGGTTTTGTTCTACCTCGTGGAAGAACTCGGTGTCTATCCTTGTACCGGAAAAAGAGTATGCGAAATTGTGAAGGCTTCTCCGCCACATTAAGGAGCTTGTGTTGTATAGTGCTTACAAACTCTCGAGTGGGATACTCGGGGAGTGGAGTAGGGCAAGGAAGGTGTCCTTTTAGACGAACCACTATAAATACTCATGTCGTGGTTTTGTGTTCCTTTACTCTTTATCTTGTGCATTACTTACTTATATACATGTCTATCAATATCCAACACACAACCAAATAGATTGACATAAGTCAATCTAAATAGTTTAAAACAAAGTTTTAATCGGTAAACTGTTCAACCCCTTCTAGTTTTCGACGGTTAGCATCGAGCTTGGTTACCAAGTTTCTTAGAGTATATTGTATTTTAAAAACTTGATATGATCCGTGTATATTTGAAAACTACAAAGACGGAAATCTTCTAAAACAAAAACTATGTTTTAAGAATATTTTTTTATATTAATTAGATGGTAACATTAATTATTTCCTTTTCTTACTATGTTTTAAGTATATAATAAATTGATTTATGACAATATGAGTTGAGATCAATATAGAACTCATATTTGCCATAGAACAAATGAACCAATTATAGCCTTCCATTTTTATCTAAATTAATAAAAATCATTTTCCACTTTTTTTTAAAACAACATATCTTACAAGCGGTAAATTTTCAAACTATAAAAATATCACCATCGTGACGAGAATTAAATTATCTTTCTATAGATATGCACTTTTATATATTTTAAACAAACATTTTTTTCAAAATTCCGTCCGAAAAATCATATATGATTTTCGAATCCTATATGATTTTCAAAAATCATGTATGATTCAATTTTATGAATCATATATGATTTTTGAGAATCATATATGATTCTCAAAATCATATATGATTCAGAAAATCGAATCATATATGATTTTCACAAATCATATATGATTTTTGTTGACGAAATTTTGAAAAAAAGTTGTTAAAAATATATAGTAGTGCATATTTATAGAAAGATAATTTAATTCTCGTCATGATGGTATAATTTTATCGCTTAACGATTAACGGTTTGCGAGATATTTAATTTTTAAAAAGGGTGAAAGTTTATCGTAATAAAAAATGAATGGCTATTATTGGTTCATTGGATCTATGGTAAATTTGAGATCTATATTGAACTTTTGCCTTAGGATGAATAGTGTAAGAATATAAGATATATTGTTTGGTGACATTTAAGTAACTAGAGAAATATTGAACCGCAAGTTCGCAATTAAAATTATTTGGCACCAAACAAATAAATGATAAAAGAGCAACACAAGGATCACACTAGATAGCGTAATTGAATTTTATCGAACGCTATACACCAAGGCCGTTATGCGCGGGTAATCGTCTAGTTTACATTTAGTCTAACTATAAGATCTAGTCATTTCTGAACGATAATTTCAAAAAGCTTGAGCTTATAGAAACTTAGAGTTTATAATGCTACTATGAGCTTGTGTGTCAACTAAATCTGGCTTTGTAAACTGCTTATTTTTTAAGTTTAAGCTCTAAGAGCGAAGGTTACGGTAATATGCCGTTTGCGTGTCGTTTGTGCCAAATGAGTGCTACCTCAACATTTGACATTTCACATTTGCACACCAAAAATACCCTCATTTGTAGTGGCTCAAGCCGCTTGTGTGTCGTTTCGCAGTTTTTGGGGCACATTTTTTTTTTTTTTTCATTTATCAAACAAAATAAATTTTCATTCATTCAAATAAAAATTCAAATTACAATAATAAGATTAAAAAAAATACGAACTAAATCTCCCAAATTCGGATAGCTCAATTGCTCAAACACCTTCATATAACAAACTTTCAATTTGACAATTTATCTAACAATGTTGTCCACCTTTTATTATTCATACACAATTCGCATCCCAATTAATAATTTTGGATTAGCCCATCCAAATTATATAAGACAAAAGCCCAAATAAACATATCCTAACCCTTTCTTCTTGTTCCTCAGACGCAGCACACACACAGTTTTAAACCACACTTTTAATGACATGTTTGTTATTTAGAATGTGATTATTTACCATTAAAAAAATAATGTTATTATTTGCATCTCACTAATTATGCTATTTTATCTCCTATAAAATAGTTTAATATTTAGAAACACGTTATATCATATTTAAATCAAACACACATTCTAATTACCAACTTTGTATTAGATAGCGACAATCTTCAAAGAGAATTTGTTAGAGTTAATCAAGAACCGAGATATGGTATATATATTTTAAATTTAAATTTAACTTAAATAGAACTTTACATTTAATGAGATATATGTTAAGAAAGTTTCACTAATTACAAATTTATTCCAATATTTAAAATATATTGCATGCATGAGTTAATAAGCGTTTATATATACTCATCAAATTAACCTTCTCTTTCTTCCGTATTAATCGATATCTCATTAATATCTTCCCTACAAAACCCTTCTTGATTCTTTTCTGTTTTCAGTTACAAAACAAATCAATTCCAATGGAGAATAACAACAGCAATAACCCAAGATCCATCAAAGAAGACGAGCTTGACTGGATGTTTTTCAGTCAAAACCCTAGTCAAAACCCTAGTTATGATCACTATTTTGCCCCGTCATCTGCTGGATCATCCATTCAACAGCCACAGTTGAATACATACATGGGTTCTTCGTCTTCTTCGGTGAGATCGTTTGACGTTGGTAGTAATGGTGGGTATGTTTTCGATAAAGAAAAACAAGTGTTTTCGGGTATGGGGTTAAACCCTAATCCAGTTAGGTCGATTCTTGATTATGGTGATCATAGGTATCATCAGGCTTTGTCACCGTATAACGGCTTCTGTTGTAACACATGCCATCAAGACCCGATGTACTGTGTTAGTGGTTATCATCCTGGAGTTGCTGGTTTTGATCATAGATCAGGTATGAATAATGGTATGAATGGGTTCATGGAAAACCCTAATATTGATAGGAGTCTTGAGTTTGATTTCAGTCGGCTTGCTTTATCGTCACCAAGCCATATGGCAGTGCCTCTTCCTGGACCGGCTATCCGAAACAGTGCTCTTAGCAATTCATATATGAATAATATGAATAATAACATCTACCCTCAAGGGAGAGTCTCACCTCAGGTACCGGTGAATAGGAACACTCGGGTCCATGATATGTGGAATAGTTATGATTTGAATCAAAGGAGTTTCTCTAATGTTCTTGATCAGACCCGTGATAGATTTGTGGACAGGGATAGGGTTAGGGATAGTCCGGCTAGAGATAGGGTTAGGGAGTACTCAAGCCCTATTAGTAGTCCTCTTTCTCTTTCACAATTGAGACAACAGCAGCCTAAACGAAACAAGTTTCCGGCTTATTTGGAAGATATCAAAGGGACAATATATGATGTGGCTAAGGATCAAGAAGGCTGTCAATTCTTGCAGATGAAGTGCGAAGAAGGAAAGGCTGAAGATATTGAGATGATTTTTAATGGGATTAAGGATCATATTCCTGAGGTTATGGTAGATGCATCTATGAATTATCTTGGTCAGAAATTGTTTAAAGTGTGTAACGAGAAACAAATGACAGACATTGTTCTTTCCGTGGCTAGTGATGATGGCGGTCGTCTCTCCTCTATTTGCCTCAATTCTCATGGGTATTAATTCAATAGTTTTTGTTGTTGGTCTTTATGAATCATATATAAATAGTACTTATTGGCTGTTGTTTCAGGACTCGAGCGATGCAGAAGTTGATTGAACTCCTCACGACCGCAGATCAGCGGTCTTTGATAGTCTCAGCACTTAAGAGGATTACTGTTCCCTTGACCAAAAACACCAATGGTCATCATGTCATTCAGCATTGCTTGAAATCCTTCAAGGTTGATGAAGTCCAGGTATATTATATGTAGATCTTTTTGTCACTAATCTAATTTGGGTGCTGAAACTGTTAAATGTCAAGTTCTTCTGATTATGTTACGTACTCAGTATCATGTTTATACTTTTTTAGCTCTTGCATTATATGTATAATATATGTGCAGATTTCATAAATATGTGGCTTTAGGTAACATAGTTTAGGTTTGGGATCGGGATATATTTGTATTGTTATATAGTATATCTCCGCCATCCATATAGGATGTCACTAATAAACTAATAGTAATTAATTAGTTAAGACGTGTATGATTTTAATAATATAAGATCATGGTTTCTTGATAGATTTTGGATATGAATCAATCTGGTTTTGTGGTTGAAAACTAATGAATGTCTTATTGTAGCCAATTATGAAAGTGGTAGCTGATAACTGTCTAGACATCGCTATGGATAAAAGTGGATGTTGCGTGTTACAACAATGCGTGTTACACGCTGATGGAGTATCAAGAGATAGGCTCATGGCTGAAATCATAGCCAATGCACTTCCTCTATCAGAACACCCTTATGGGTTTGTAACACTTCTCTTAGTAATTAATCATAGATTTAACAATATAAATAAGATTGTCATTGTCTTTTATCACTTAAATCTTTCAGGAATTATGTTGTGCAACACATAGTAGGGATGCAGATTCCAGAAGTTACTGGTGAGATAGTGCAAAGCTTTCTGGGAATTTGGTGCATCTTGCTACAAACAAATTTGCTAGTAATGTTGTAGAAAAGTGTTTGAAGGATGGTCCTGATGATGAGTGTTTGCCTATTATTCGTGAGCTAATAAACAGTCCAAACTTTCTATCAGTTGTTCAGAATGCTTTTGGGAACTATGTTGTACAATCTGCGCTACAAGCCATAAAGGTAATTCAGTCATAACTTGTAATGGTAGAACTTTGTGCTTACTTTAAACTTGACCATTTGTAACCTGTCTTTTAATACTTTGAAGGGTTCTCTTAAGGAGGCATTGATCAGCAAAATTCAGAAGGAATACCCGTTTTTACACAGCCATCCCCATGGGAAGAGGGTTTTGGCATTGGCTAGAAACAGTAAACCGCGAGGGTCGTGTTCTCATGCTTAAGAAGTGTTGTTTTGTGCCACTAGTTATCACCACTGATTGTTTTCTATATGTTGTGGAGTAGAGATCCAAGGAAGTTAAGCCGTGTCTGTTATAAGGTATATGTCGAATTATAATTATTATCTAGGTCGTCTTAATTAGGTTGTTTTGTCGTAATATGTCATTTGCTAATCTAGTTGCAGTTGTAAGTGCAATTAGGAAAGATTGGTGGATATATAAACCTTAGTGGTGCATGTTGATGTTTTGTGGTCGATGTTATGTGTTCGTATTGTTAAGACTTCGTATGTTATTAATAGTATGTGTGTTCTAATATTGATCTTTATGCATGTGGTTTGATTTTGTTTTGGTCAGATCTACCCATCAACTAGTTTAACCTCATTGTTAAATTTGTTCCTCTAGTTTTAAAAAGCTTGTTTCTGTTAAATCGACTATATATATATTTATGTTATATGGTTTCATTTTTCCTTGATGCATGGTAATGTCTGACTTTTCGATGGTTTTTACAATGAAACTACCTTTGCCGTCATGATGATCCCTGTCGCTAAGTTGACCTGAATTGGTTAGAATCAAACCCGCTTCAACATGATACTCGATTGTTTCATTTGGCCACATTCAGATTTAGTCACAGGGTATCCGTGGCTGGATGTTGTGTGTTTGTGCTACTTAAGTGATAGTAATAAGTAATTGCATTTGATTATATATATGAAACTGGAAAATATCGGTGAGTCAACATGACTCGTTTTGACCCGTTACCAACCCATCTGTGATCATCACAGCTTGATCATGTTATTATGTGAAAATTTTATTTACTATATTCTTATAAATAACCACTTTGAGATCATTTTCCAACATTGGTTATATGATCAAAGCACTATTCTTTCTCGTGTAATTTGCTAATCTTAAAACTAAATCGTTCTATATTGTTGCATAGGAATTTATGAACAATATACATGGAAACTTTTACATTCATCGGTTACAAAATTTGTTAATAACCTAAATCTTGAGATTGAAAGTGAATCATCATGTAAGAACACTTGTTGTGGACATTCATGACACTCTTTAATTGCTGAGTGGAAGGCGGGTGAAGTCCAAGCCAAGGACAGGCGTTGAAGGTCTACTAAAACCGAAATAGCTGCCATGATCATAATTAACTTTGCGAAACTACATGTACAATGCGAAAGTAACGCTGAGTTCAGCAATTCTGATAATTTAGAATTAGAATTGAAGCGTATTTATATGTGCGTGTGGCTGTGTGCATATAGTTCACAAGTCCAATAACCATCAAAAAATGATGTGCATTCGCTACTTAAGTACTTAGTAGTTTCGCATTGAGCAATCACCATCCAATTAATCCCATACAAAATTACAAACACAACCTTGTGTGGTGACTAGAAAATGGTGTTCATTTATTTCATTCATAACTAAAGAGACACATTAAAGCCCACTACATAAAATTGGAAAAGAAAAGATACATAAAGCAATGAAATCCTAATTTAAGAGCATCTGAGTTTGCCTTTGTTGTTGTTCTTGTCTCAATGGAAATGATAATGCAATTGAGTTTAAGGACACTTGGATCTGCCTTTGTTGGTCTTCTTGTCTTTGTAGCAAGGGCATTCATGCTTGGCATCCAACATATTTGTCATATCGTAGGCACACACTTGCAGTCTAAGCAACAAACCTGGCAATACTTCATGCACTTGTCCGGGAATCCTGACTTCAAGCACCGCACCTTACACTTGGCTTTGCAGAACACTTTTTTCCATTGATATCATACAAAAATTGTCTCGTTAGATATTAGGCATATAAGTAACAAGTACTAGTGCCCCAAGCAAGTCAAATATGTGTCTTAAAATTAACATCAAACTTATGGCATATATGTAAATCGAACATCATTCCATATGACCAATGATAAAAAAAAAATAGTGAATATCAATAGAATTTGAATGTCTTCTCAATCTGTCGCCGTTATGGTATTTGAATTAAATTTTGGAGAAAAAAACATGTTTCGAACATTTTGGGATGATTACATAATAATGAATAATAACTTCTATCGTTGACAGCTAATACATAGAAATCAAATCGATATACCTTGCATATTGGCCAACGAAGGTGTAATGAAACTAGTGGCAAGGAGAAGTGAAAGAAGAACTCCAAGCAAGAAAATATTCTTCATATTGTTTTTGTGCAGAAGTTGGAACCCAAACTCAACTGAATGACTAAAAATCAAATAAATTTCGGTGAATGGTATTTTTTGCTAGTTTACGGAGAATAAGAATGAGTAATATGTAACTGTAATAGAGGGGCAGTTTATAGTAGCTGTAGAGTGAAGCAAGAAGAGTGTTTTATAGTGGAAAAGAAGGGTGGCCAAAGATATGAATAGAGGGTAGGTGAGTGTTGCATATGGAGTGATTTGGATTTAAAGTGTACGTTGAGGTTAAGGTTGCACACGAAACTTAGGCAGTTCCAACTTCGTTTTTAAATGCAAAATTTTCTTATACAAGTATGTAATATTAGTGAACATGGTAAAACAAGTGCTTTTTCATACGAGGAGTGGCCGTTGCCCAGTTCCGGGTGTCCAAAACGTACCTGACACTAACAAATGCAAACAAGATCTCGTGAGTATGCTTAAGTGTAGGGAAACGCTAATCATAACCTTTAAGGGTATAATTAGCAACTACATAATGATCAATCTAATTATTGATGTAAAATTGTTGTTACACGTAACATAACCACAAGCTGGAGCAAAGTTCCTTTTTGTAAAGTAAGTTTGTTAGTTGTTGACCATTCCCAGACATTGGAGCCTTTTTGAATTGTATCAGTCGCGTAGACATACCTTGATCATGACTAGCACTCGATGCTGACTGGTCACCAAGTCACCAACTTCATCTAGTTCTCCTCAGCGGATAACGTCGTATCCAAGGCTGTTTCTTGAATGCTATGCTTTTTTTTTTTTTTTTTTTTTTTTTTTTTGTAAAGGATTACACCGGTGAATATGAGTGCTATGCTTCGTCGAGGGCTAAATCAACATAACTAGCCAATCCTCTTCCACCCACCTGATTCATTAATCCTCCTCCAGCACCCACTACGTTCAATCCTTTTCCAGCTTGGCCCAGCCCCACGATTGTCTTGATAATATTTGCTGCTGTTAACTGAGACAAATCACCACCTTTTCTTCAAAGAGTACTACTGGAACTTGGTTGCTGCTATCCATAGCGAATCTTGAGTGTTATTATTCATATCGGGCCCCATATCAAGTGGCAGCTACCAGTCCACTTTCAGAAAGCGAAATTATTCCCCTCAATAGAACCAACACTGATGCTACCATCAACAACTGGCACATGAAATTTGCAAGCGCCCGACAAAATTATATCCCCAGAGGTGATGTCACTTAAGTTTGCATCAATTATGAGGGAGAACTGGGATGGTACAGCCAACACAGATCGTATCAATTTTATTTTGCCATGCTTAACCTCAGGTTGTTCTGTTTCAAAGAGCATTGCATTGTAAAGATCTTTTTCATCAGCAACAGCCATACCAAAATGTGTTGCCAGAATAAGCCATTAACCTTCCAACGACTTCTGTTTCCTTAGAAGCTGCAACAAAGTCTACTTCCAGAGCTGCTTCTACTGCATGCTTTAAAGCAACATAATATAGCTCTAGATAGCCATATTTACCTTTTAATTTACAAGAACCAAAAACACCATTGGGTCTATTGGCAAAATATTCTGAGAAGTTTATAAAGGCACAGTCATCGCAAACTTCAAACGCATCATCATCAACGTACACGTTCTTCTTCTCCTTCTTCTCATCCAGAGTAGCGAGTGTTGTTAAATGGCCTTCGATTAAAACTTGTTTCTCAGATTATACAACTTCTTGAATTCGGTCTAGATGAACAAGGGTGTTTGGGACAGTCGACTTGCAGCAGATATACGCAAAGTATATCAAATACAAACACATATAACAACTTTGAATGTCACACTGCCGATTTGCAGCAGCAAATATACAAAGTATAACGAAAGAAAACTGAATATGATTCGGAGTATAAACACGAATTTATACTAATGAACTTGTATTGATCGATTGTGTTATAACTTACAACTTTATACCTATTTATACTACATGAATCGGTACCTATGAACAAGAGGAATACCGTTTCCCTAAAAGTAAATTACACAACCTATTCTAAACGTTATAACCTTTCAAAACGGTTATATTCTTGACCCAACCCAATACTATGTTTTGGTATATACGAAACTTTACAAATACATAACATATATATACACTAAAGTACCCTATCCTTTGCTTCTATAACATAAGGTCCAACATTCACCCCTAATGTTATAGCGGCAATCATGTCTTCTTTACTTGACTTCACAACAATGTGGGTTCATCGTCGGTTTCATAAATGAGATGTGCTTGTTCCTCCTTGTCTTTCTTCTTTCATTTAGTGCATTCGCGTGCAAAATGACCTAAGTCACCACATTCATAGCATCTGTAAGTGCTCTTGTCTTTAGTTCCTTGACTCGTACTTGTTCCACGTGCATTTGGACTATCCTTCAATTTCATGCTTTCCTTGGCTTCTCTTCGAAATTTTTACCTCGCCTTTACCATGACTTTGGTTGTTTGAACTTGCCATTAGAAGTTTGTTTTGATCATTTTCCTCTAGCGTGTCTTGACTTTTGATTCGTTCTTCAAAGGTCATTAATCTTCCAACGACTTCCTCAAACGACATCTTGTCTAAATCTTGATATTGTTCAATAGTTGCCACGATCGGTAAAACTTATTTGGAACCAAATTGAGTACTTTCCTCACAATTATCTTGCTTTTGAGTGTAGTTCCAAGATTTCTAAATTTTGCCCTTATAATGCTCAGTTTGCTTGCAAAACCACTTACAGTTTCACTTTCTTTCATCTTTAAATACTCTAGTTCACTCCTCAAAGTTTGCGAACGTGCCTTCTGAACTAAGTCTACTCCAATGAATAGAACTTTGATCGAGTTCCAAACTTCCTTTGTAGTCGAACACTGTGCTACCTGCATTAGGACATCTTCGGGCAATGTTTGAAAGATCATTGCCTTTGATGCATGTGCTTTCTTCTCACCCACCGCATCTTCAGCATTAATTGTTTCCCATAGACCATGGGCCTTTAATATTGTTTCCATCAACAATGCCCACGTAGTGTAGTTTCTTTTGGTCAATTTTGGACATTGTAGTGAAACATTTCCTTGTTCTCGGCCGATGCAATCGCTGATGCGTTATCATGCTTGTCACCTTCTTTTCCTACCATGCTTGCTTTTAACTTGCTTACTTTTTACAATCGATCGAGATGGTTTCGGTTTTCTTGCTCTTGTGTTTAATCAAAAGATCAAAACTCTTACTTGCTACTGGCCAACTTGCTAACCAATTTTTCTTGCTAAACTTGCTAATCAATATTGTGTTTTCCAAACCCACTTGCTGATCTGGCTCTTATTGCACATATCTGACCTACCCGCTAATTAATTCGTGTCTCCTGGCCCACTTGCTAATCATGTTCTTACTTGCTTTGATCAAAATAATTGATCATTTCTTGCTGATATTAAGACCCCAATGATTCTACTTTCTTGTAGGTTTGAATTACGGGTTCTACTTGCTATTTGAACCTTAAGGCTTGGAACTTGCTATGAACCTAAGGATTCAGACTCGACTTGCTAAGAATCACTAGGATTCGATTTAACTTGCTATGAACCACAAAGGGTTCGGGTTGTCTTGCTATTAACCAACAATGGTTATCTTACTTCTTACTTTGTGAACCACAAGGGTTCGGTTTCTTACTTTATTTTCTTTCTAACTTATTATATAATACTAATTCTAATACTGAAATATATGAAGTGAAAGCGAAAAGCACTTGTTCAAAAACGATCACTTGCAATCTTCTGCAATTAGGGCAAACTTTCGATCCCATCTTTCTTTTCTCACTTCAATCGGTGGTGTGGTTTGGTATCTACTTTCTTCCTCTAGTCGTTACACACAATGATTGTGCAACAATCATTCACCTTTGATTCTTGCTTTTCAATCGATGGCCACTTGCGCTCGTTCTTCCCTGGATCGATTGACTCTTGCTCTAATACCACTGTTGTTAAATGGCCTTCCATTAAACCTTGTATCTCAGATTATACAACTTCTTGAATTCGGTAAGGATGAACAAGGGTGTTTGGGACAGTCGATTTGCAGCAGATATACACAAAGTATATCAAATACAAACACAGATATTAATTGTTACACATATTAATTGTTAGTTATGTGCACATTGCTTTAGTTGTTTTTTTATTTACTTGTTTGTTTATTTTGTTTAACAAGTTTTAAGAAAAGGGTAATTTTTGAATAGAAAAATAAATTGGACTAAACAATGATGAAATATGATTTTTTTAAGCATAAAATCTCAAATTTTAGTCGATTGATGCGACTGTACTAAATGGTTAGAATAACTCACCCATTATGACAAACTGTGTGAGGGGTTTAAGGAGGGTCCGCATTAAATTTCGAATCGGAAGAAGAAGGTTTTTAATAGGCCATGTGCTGACCCGCTTCTCCGCCACTTTGTGCGTCATATTTGAAGCTACCAAATATAACTATTCTATGTACGAAGCATCTTAATGCAAAGTTGTAAGTTTCTCAATGCATCGATTAAAACTTTGTTGATTTAGCTTAGTAAAAATTAGTAAAAGTTTTTACTGAAATTATGCTACAAGATGAATGCATGACATCTTTGTACATATTTGATTTGACACCATAATCAAAACTAGTACCCTTTAAATTAAGTTAGTGCCATCTAGTTCAAGGAAGACTTGAAGTTGCAATTTACGTCATGTGAGAACTTGGCGAGATTGTAATGGAAAGGTAAATCTTCATGTTGAGTCAGACCTCAAGTGGACACATTGCAGTTCTTTAAATTAGATGACTTAAAATTGAATTGTAAGTGAGAACTTGGACTAATGGCACAAGATGAGGATAAAACATGTTTACATTGCAATGTTGTTGGTAATGTTAATCCCATAATGATCTAGGAATTGGAAAAGGTTTGCCAATTATTGTTCGACATATTACCTTATTATGTGCTTTCGTTACTAGCGGATCAAGCGATGTAATGGAAATGATAATTTGGATCCTAGATTTGAGAAAATTCTATGATTATATGAATATTATATTGGGTATTTTATTTTCTTGAAAAGTTTTATTATTGTAAATACTAATTTTTGAACTTTTTCTATAGAAATGGCTCAAAACAATAACACTACACTAGGTTATGCGTTCAAAACTTTCTTTGAGCGAGAAAACTTGATTAGCTCATAAAATTTCAATGATTGGTATCGTTCTCGAAATTGTTTGTAGAGTGGTGATAGACTAGATTATTTGTATAAGGCATCTCTCTTGAACCACTACTGAAGCCTCTGCCGAGGCAAAAGCGTAATGGAAAGTTGAATAAAAGTGTCTTAATGAAGTGGCTTGTTTGATGTTGGGAGTGATGACATCTGCTCTACAAAAGCAGTTTGAAAATTACTTCCCGTATGACATGCTCAACGAACTCAGACGAATGTTTGAGAAACCACAAGCTATTGAAATCTATGATTTGATTGATGCACTTCACAACTGTAAGCAGGGAGAAGGTTGTTGGAATCACTCCTAAACCTTAATTCAAGTGTTAGTGATTCATATGTAATAGTTAGCTTAATATGGCCTTTATGTTTGTTATTAAGCTAAGGCTTATGTAGAAGGCCCATAAGCCTTGGCCCAAGTCCAATAAAGAAAGGAAGGGACTAGGAGTGTTGCCCTAGCTCCCTCTCCTATAAATACCTTGTAATAACCCTCACTTGAGGGTTGGTTGTTCAATTTCATTCTCTTTAACTTCATACGCATAACCATTCCTTATTCATACGCATAAGTGTTTCTTTGTCATTGTTCAACCGGTCTATTCTCTTCTCTATTTCTTCTATTGATGCTTGTGTTACTAATATGGTGACCTAACAGTGGTATCAATCGCCAAATAGTTGAGTGAAAAGAAGTTGTTTTTTTTGAAGCTTTTGGTATTACGCGTAAGTCACGGTTCAAAAACTTGTTCACGTTTAAAAACTCATTTTTACACTTTTCAATCCAAGATTCTTGTACTTTCAACGTTTTTAAGTGTTAAAATTTCGCTTTTAAGCAAAAGTTTAGAACTTTACGTGTTTTCCTTAGTTTTAAACTTGGTTTTATATGCGTGTTCATCGTTACGCATAAGGTATTTTGAAGTTTTGGATCATCAAGTTTCACACTTTTGTGTTATTTTGGTGATATTGAAGTCATTTCATCACAAAAATCTGGTTTAGAAACATCTTTGGGCAAAATCATTTTTGGTGAAGTTCTCGCATAACGAAACCCTAAGTTTACGATAAGAGTTCCTTGGTTCGATCTTGAGTTTAGGGATTACTCAGTGTTTTTCTTGCTTGGATAAGCCTGAAAACACTTCGACTTTGGATATCTTTTGCACTGTGATAGTGTAAAAGATCTTTTGGGTAAAACCCTAAAATTACGCATAAGCTTAAGCTTACGCGTAGATCTCCTTACGCATAAGATTCATCTTACGCCTAAGCTTTGTCTTACGCATAAGTTAATCCTACGCCTAAGTTTTCTACGCTTAACTTTCTGTTTACGCATAACTTTAGTGTTTTCTCATTTCTTACGCGTAAGCTAATCCTACGCGTAACTATTGCTGTTACGCGTATCTTTGGTGTTTTTACGCATAAGTGGTACTTTGCCTTCCGTGATTTCTACGCCTAAGGATACTTCATCAACAACGGTTCATTCGACTACAAAGATCCATTTAACAACACAAGTTTTCAACATGTCACAACCACCATACTCTAGCTATTTTCCTTACACTTATAATCAACAACAACAACAACTCAGTCCACAACATCAAAAATTTAATCATCAACAATGATTTATCCACAACAATTTCATCAACAACATACTCCACAACTTGCGCAATTCCACAACCTTAAATGGTTCAACCACCACTAAGTCTTCAAGTACAACCTTACACAAACGCTTACAATCAACATCCATCAAGGAACACTATGAAGGAACCGAATTGGTTTGCAAAGATGTGCGAAGCTTTACGTAGCCAAAGAATCCATTCATGAGGTCGGATCACTGATAGACCTCCAATGCTCACTCCAGAAACTACGATCAATGGGTGATCAGGTTCTTTAGGTTTTGTGATCTAAAGAAGCCACATGGAAAGTTCTTAAAGAAGGTCATCGTGGAAGGTCCATTTCAGATGCCTATTATCACTACACCCGGAGATCCTAATGCTGTTCCACCAAGAGATGATCAAATCAACATTGCAACTGTTGCTCAACTGTCTGGAGATGAACTTCTACACTATGAAGCTGATGAGCTTGCAATGCAATATATCCTTTTAGGATTACCAAACCTAATTTTTCGCAGTGTTGATGCTCAAAAGACTGCAAAAGCAATGTGGAACATATTCATCTTATCATGGAAGGCATCGCACTCAATCGGGAGGATATGGAATCAAAAATTTACTTGGCTTATGAACACTTCATGATTGAACACGAGAGACACTAGAGTCTTATCATCATCGATTCTCGACATCATCAATGATTTGGATAAACACAACATCATCATGCCAAGAATTGCGCTTAATACTAAGTTCTGAGTAGTCTTGGTCCCGAATGGGAGAAGTATGTCATTTTCCTCCTTCTGACGAATATGCATCATGCTACATACGGATTGTTGTACGACTATTTGAAGCCTCATAAAAAGAAGTCGATAAGGAAAGGATTATCCGTGGCCAAACTGTTTCACCTTCACTTCCGGATAATCAACAACTTGCTTTGGGCTCAAACTAGTTATCCTCCTCAACCGACTCCTCAACCAATCGCCACAATTACACCATATGATCCATCACAACAACAATCTCAACAAACTCAATTGGTTCCATATAACAACAACAATGATCAAGCATTTGTCGCTGAAGCTAATGAGGACTCGATCCGCTCGATGCATTGCAACAAGGATTTGTTATGATTGCTAAAGCTTTTGGTCGTTATACAAACAAATCCAACAATCGCATTCGCTCCTCATCAAACAAAAGGAATCAAGTCTGTTGTGAATAATGGACGTGTTGAAGTTCGAAATCGTGGTTATGGTCGCCGATGGGCGGTGGTTAAGGGTTTAATGCTATGGGTAGGAATAACAACAGAGCTCAAGTGGTTGAACAGGAAATGCTCATAATGGGTTGAATGGTCTCGATGCTACAACCGTAATGAGAAGGACACTGGCTAATGCATGCCCAAAGCCGAGGACTAGGGGCGCGCTTATCACAAGGAGGCTTTACTTTTGGCTCTTAAGGATGAAGTCATGGAACTCTCACGGACAAAAATGAGCTTTATGGCGATGCGACTCGTGATGATGATATGGAGGACTTGCGGCCAATGCGGCGATTATGTTGATGGCTAATATGCATGAGCTACACATGAGTGACACAGACATCGATGGCTTGTCTCGTGCACCGAACAAACCATATTTATCTACGATCTAATATCTCCGCCAACATACGATCCGGCAGGCTCGAATGTTCAAAATGAGTCGTCCACATCTCATTATGACGATTTTCAACTAGACCCCGTAGTTACATTTGATGATCAAGATGACCTTATGGTTTCCTTTGATACTCAAATTGACTCGTGGTTATACTTGAGGATCCGAATAATGATCATGTTGTGTCTCACGTTGAACACGTTGAACCTTTGCCTAGTCCGATGTTGATGTTATTATAAAGACCAACAATCCCGAATGGAAGAATGTCGTGACTTAAATCAAGAATTAAAAAGTACAAATGCATCCGTTAACTGTGGATTTTGAATGCTTAAACGACAACTCCATTTTTCAAAACTCAAGAAAATCGGTGAAAAAGGTTTTGAAGCCGCTTTTGCTAAATCTCATCAAAGCGAACAATATTTAGAACGACGGATGCGTGATCTAGCCGCTTGAAGAATGCTTTGTTGTCTCGAAATAGAACAATCGAAACATGAACATAAACAACAAATTAACGCTTTACCTTGGAAACTCAAAAGCTAAGGTCGAGTTGTTAACTTGCCAAAAGCAGTTCTCTGCATACAAAAGCATTCAACGAAACGAATAGATGACCATCTTGAAGAAATTGTCAACACAAAACAAACTCAAAGAGTTTAGAAATGTTGTTTACAAACATGGTGAGTCAATCACAACTATTCAAAAGTTTACTTTAAAACCCAATCCAGATGGATATGGACGAATATTGTCGATTACAAACCTAAGCTTTCAACCAAAGCATTCAAATCGGATCCCGAAATTTCGGTCAAAGAATATAAAATTGATGATTACATGATGTGTTGTTGAATATCATCGTCAAGAGGAATTTGATGCGTAAGACGAAGTCGATCAAAATTAAAAATGTTGTTTACAACAAACCTTTACTTATTCACAAGCGGTCACTTCGTCCCACCAAAGGATTCTTCTAACACGAAGGATTATCACAAAACTTCGAGTCTTCTAATGTTACTCCCAAACCAAATTATGCACAAATTTATGGTCCTTTAACTTCCATCGGTGAAGTAAATTCAAAACACGAAAATCGTCATATTCTTAGATATTTTGACCTTTTCACGTCGACCTCAAACTTTTAGAACATGAGATTGAATTTCATTACGAAATAAAAGTTCAACATTTTCAATCGCCTCTGCGAGAACAAAGAGATATTTTTAGAAAAGACTTTTACCCAATGTGAAAAATTTGAAAAATTATGCATTGTATTGAAAAGGAATTTCATAAGGAACTTGGATTGATGAAAGTCGTTTTAGAAAAGCGTAAACATCTATTTCTAATACTAAGCGTAAAAGAAAATGTTACGAAAAGATGTTGATCGACTCTTGCAAGATGTTATTTGTCTTGATATCCATAATCTTGTTATATTGCATTCTTTGCCATATGCATCGATTATATTTCTAACGACTTCGTTGATTACTGTTGTAATTGTTGAGAATATCGATAATGTGCATCACCGAGTCTTTAAAAGTTGAAAATGAACGATTTTTAAACGAGATTTCAAATGCAAAACGTCGTCTTAATTGGTGTCAAAAAGATATTCACAATCAACAACTTGCTTTTCATAACAAAATCAATCAGTTGCATTCGAAAACGTTTAATCCAAAATTTGAGCAACTGGATGATCAAAACGCGTATGTGAAATGTCAAAACTCAAAATAGGAACAAGAACTTTTACAATTTAAAAAGGAATATGGTGTCATATTTGATTTACTCAAACAGACTCGTGCTGAAGCATCAAACAAACTTGATCATTATCTTGCACACACTAAAGAAGTCATGCATTTTGCTGGAAATCTTCGCTCAAAATCAAGATTTGGTGCACACTATCATTAAGTTACGGAAATGTTAGGAAAGTATGAACAAGTTCAGCCTAGCATCATTAAGAGAATTGCACTGTAACACTTCGCAAACGTGAACCCAGTTGCCTCTTGACAAAACACAAGTTACTAATGTGCTTCCCTCTCTGCAACAGACTAGTTGCTTCTTTTCCAAACGTCCGCACTTCACGCCTAGGAGCAATACAAGGAAGAATAGGAAGTTGCGACCTAAGAAAAGAATAATAAGGAATGTCAAGTAGAAGAACACCTAGGACTTTGAATAAGACTCACGTTGCACCTACTTTAGATATTGCCAGGCCCGGATTTAAGCATGTGCAGGGTGTGCGAAGGCACAGGGCCTCCATTTTCTTAGGGCCCCAATATCTAAATCTGTAACGTTAGTATAAACGAACTTTTGGACGTTTTTATTCATGTAAATGATGTTTTATGATGGAATAAATAGGTTTTAGATTTTTATAATATAGTTATTTGAGTTATAATGGAGAAACAAAGTTTAGGATTTTTTTTTAATGGAGTAAATATGAACAGGTTGTTCCAGTGAAGAAGATGACACAAAAGTCGAAACTTTTGTTTTTTATTTGGCAATTTCAATTTTAGCCCCTGTAGTTTAAAGTTTATTATAAGCGGTTATTCTAAAGTGTTTTCTTGGAAAAGCAAAAGCTGCAAAACAGCCCAAATATCTTTAAAAAACTGTACTTCTAATTCTCAAAAATCACGTTGATAACTTACTATCATGTAATGTATAATAGATGTTTTGATTATGCGCACTTGTATTTCAAAACATGCTACATAATTGCATAATGTATGAGAGTTATCTTTAGGACTTTAAAGATAATTTCTAAAAGCTTGAAAGAAAAACATAAAGTTCATAAACAAAGAAGGGAAAAAAAACAAATTACTTAGATGATTAAAGAATGTAGTGTCCATAATCAATTAAGTTTGCTTATTTTTAGCGAATATTATTCAAGGGCCTCTAACGTAATATGGCATTGGCCTTCAAATCCACGGACGGCCCGGATATTGCGTCGACAAATGTAATGGAAAAAGTGTTGTAACGAATGCTAAACCATTAAGTACTTTTGATATTCATCGATGCTTCTTGTGTTATTCGTCGTAAAAGTATGCTTTCGATTGTCATGACAAATGTGTTGCTAGAGCTATCTTGTCTCGCTTACGGAATCCTAAGAATCGAATACCTCTAGGCCCACTAATGCTTCTAAGTCTCAGCTTGGTAGACCGCCTCCTTAGATTCTAAGAAACGCATTGATGTCCCCTGTAGTTCCAAATCACCTCTAAAGAATGTAGTACCACCTAGTGCATTCACTAATACTAAAGCTAAGACTAGTTGGAGATGGTCAAATGGATACATAATACACTAGGATTTAAATGGATGCCAAAATCATTGATGTGTGTATTTCTACTATAGCTGCCGAGAACCCTCTATCTCATCGGGTTCCACATCTACCTCTATTCCATCTGTGTAAATGCAGTGTAATGCGGTGTCTATGATCATCCTTGATTGTTGATAGCGGATGTTCCCGACACATGACAAACAACCTTAAGCATTATCAAACTTTATTGCAAAGTTCATTGGCACCGTCGATTCGGGAATGATCACTGCAGCTATCATGGGCTACGGAGATTATATCAATGGCAATATTGAAATTAGCGGGGGTTTATTATGTGGAAGGCCTCGGTCACAATCTCTTTTCGATCGGTCAATTCATGATGGAGATTTGGAAGTTGCTTTTAGGGAGAAAACTTGTTTCATTCGTGATCTACAAGGAAACGATCTTATGTCTCGCTCTCGCATGATTCTAGTCTATACACAATCTCGATGCAAGACATGGTTGACTCATCTCCCATCCGCTCACTCTCAAAGGCTACATCTACAAAATCTTGGCTATGGCACCGTCGTCTCTCACATCTAAACTTTCAAACCATCACCAACCTTGCCCGACACAAACTTGTTGAAGGTCTCCGAGATTCGGTATTCTAAAGATTACCTATGTTCGACTTGTGAACAAGGAAAAAGCACCGTGCTCATTTTCCCTCAAAGGTGGAACACAACTCTCAAAGATGTGCTCCATCTTCTTCACATGGATTTGTGTGGCCCAATGCGCGTAGGCGATTAATGGCAAACGCTACATCTTGGTAATTGTTGATAACTACTCAAGATGGACTTGGGTTTATTTTTCTTCAAGTAAAGACCAAGCTCCACAGATGATCATCACCTTTCTCACAAAATTCAAATTCACTCTGGAACACCGTCGACAAATTCGAGCAGACAAAGGATCCGAATTTGTGAATCAAACTCTTCGGGAATATTATGAGAAAGTGGAATCGAGCATCAAACATCCATAGCACGTGCCCCGAACAAAACGGAGTTGTTGAAAGACGAAACCGTGACGTTAGTGGAAGTCGCCGAGCGATGTTAACCAATGCTAAACTTCCAGATTACTTATGGGTCAAGTCGTCTCAACCGCATGCTACACTCGTAATCGCTCAATGATTACAAAATGCCACAACAAAACACCGTTTGAGCTTACCCATAAGAAAACCAACTCTCAAACACTTTCATGTATTTGGATCTCTTTGCTACCCAAATAATGATCGTGATGACTTTGGAAAGCTCAAAGCCAAAGTCGACATTGGAGTTTTTATTGATATGTGATAATTCTAAAGGTTATCGGATCCGAATCGCCGTACAAAGCGGGTTATGGAAACGATTCATGCTAATTTTGATGAGCTTCGAAATGGCTTCCGAGCATATGACTTGGAACCCGGTCACAACCGCTTAAACTTCCTCAAACCCCACATCGCTTGAACCAAGCCCCGACTTACACGTCAACAAATGGAAAGACTATTTGCTCCTCATTCAAATGACGATATTGATGAGCGTGCTTGTGTGTATCCAATATTTCATTGCTCAACCCGATACTACTCTTATACCGATACACCGCTACAACAACTACGGTTGAAGAAGCACCACCAGCTGAATCTACAACAACAGTTGAACAAACCGCTTCAACGACGTCAACAGTGCGATGTTCTTAATGAAGTACCCCCTGCAGATTTTGATCCAAATGCATTCTTTAACCCGTTTGCCAATGAAACTCACTGCACCGATGTCGCGGAATCATCCACAAACCATTTGAATCTCGAACCGCACAATGTATACCAACATCAACCTCTACACATCGTTGGACAAAATACCATCCACTAGAGAATATTATTGGCAACCCGAATCAACTAGTCGTTACGAGACAACGTCTTCACACGATGGTGAACATTGCATTTATGCACTCACCGTCTCGCTAACTGAGCCAAAAACATTAAAGACGCAATGAAAAAGACAATGGATTGAATCCATGCAAGAAGAACTCAACCAATTCAAATGTCTTGAAGTATGGGAATCGGTTGAAAGACCAACTGAGTCTACGTCATTGGTCTCAAATGGATTGGAAGAACAAATTGATGTCAAGGGCGTAATCGAAAACAAGTCGTCACGGTGGCTAAGGGTTATAGATGTGAAGAGGTATTGACTTTGAAGAATCATTTGTCCGGTTGCTCGTCTTGAGGTCGCTCGGATTTTTCCGCATTTCGGCTCACATGAACATCACGGTCTTTCGGATGGATGTCAAACCGCTTTCTCAATGGACAACTAAAAGAAACGATCTATGTTAGCCAACCGAAGGATTCGTTGATCCGAGTTCCCTAATCATGTCTACAAACCGAAGAAAGCTCTCACGGTCTCAAACAAGCCCCTCGGGCGTGGTGCGATAAGTTATCATCCTTCCTTATTGCCAATAATTTTACCAAAGGTTCGGTCGACCTACACTCTTTATACAATATTACGGGCTCACATCTTAATCGTTCAAATCTATGGATGACATCATTTTGGGTCAACACATTTAAAATACTCAAATGCTTTTGCAAAACTTATGACAAAACATTTTGAAATGTCAATGATGGGTGAACTCACATTCTTCCTTGGAATGCAAGTTCATCAATCACCCCGTGGTATTTTCTTAAGTCATCCAAATATGCCCTTGAAATTACGAACAAGTTTGGAATGAATACACCTAACACTTATGCCACACCAATGTCACATACCAAGAAGTCGGATGCTAATTTGCATGGGAAACTGGTTGACCCTACAAAATACCGTAGTATCATTGGGTCTCTCATGTATCTAACGACCTAGCGAGACTGATATTGTCTTTCCCGATATCTTTGCTCCGTTATCGATCGAGACCAACTGAAACCCACCTCTCGAGGCTAAAAGAATCCTCCAGATACATCAAGGAACCATTAATTTTGGGATATGGTATCCGAAGGATTCGGTTTTGAACTAATAGCTTTTTCAGACGCCGACCACGCAGTCGCTTAGACTCTCGAAAAAGTACTTGAGAGCACTACAATTTCTTGGTGACAAACGGTGTCTTGGCAATCGAAGAAGCGGATTGTACATCGCTATCATCAATGAAGAAAAATATGTATCCATGTCGGCGTGTTGTGCTCAAGTCATTTGGATGAGAACACAACTCAAAGACTATGGTTACGTATTTAAAAAATCGATGTCTGCGACAATCGGAGTGCTATTGCGATCTTGTGCAACTCGTTCGTTCAAATCAAAGCACATCGATCTTGATATCACTTCATCAAGGACCACGTGGAGCAGTGCTGTTGAATTATACTTTGTGGGTGCAGAATTCCAATTGGCGGATCTCCTCACCAAAGCCTTAGCTCCCGCTAGGTTTAATGAGTTGGTCCACCGGATTGGTATGCGGTGTTTGACTCGAAGGAACTGGATGAACTCTTAAAACATTCTTAAAAACCCATCAAACACCAAAACCTCTTTTGTAAATATTTTCAAAAACAAAATACAAAATTATAAAATCTATTAAAACAACAAAATATTCTTCTATCTATATTTCTTTAACATGGCAAGTACAATTCTTCCACAACACTCAAATCTTTCAAAATTCAAGATTTTTTCGATCAAGTGTTGAGGGGAGAAAATAAATATTATTTAAGTTCAATAAAACCTTGTACTTGCATGTTACCTTATCCCGTTGTTTCTTTAATAATGGTGGTCACATTGGGTTTTCCGACACCCCGAGACTAAAATTTATAAACTTTCATTATTTCTTAAGTCGAGGGGAGTGTCACAAATTTCTTTCCAAATATCCTTCGTTTGGTAACCAAAATGGAAGTTAAAGGCATTGGATGAAAATGGAAAAGGAGGAGGGACTAAACTGTCAAAATCTTAAAGTTATTTTAATAAAACTCCTCACCTAATTCATTTAATTCACTTCATTTAATATCTCACCAAACTTAATCCTCGCCTAACATTCGATCTTCAATCCGTGTTTTGGATCATCATTTTGTAAGTGATTTTGTAATCTAAACGTGTTTACAAACAAAGGTTTTGATTTATATTAAAAACTAACGGTTAGATTTTCACTTATGATCGATTTGGTGTTCTAAGCATAAGCGTATGAACACCTAATCATGTGTGGGTGTTTGTGGTGAAAAAGATAGTGTCAAAACGTTCATATAACATCATTGAAACTATTTTGATCATAAAAACACACCCATATACACGAATTGATTGATATTGGGAATTAGGGTTTATGCGTGAAATTGGGTGTTTTCTAATGAGAACATTTTTGGTTAAAAAGATAGTTGAGTGATGTTGTTCTTATGGTAAATTGATGATATCTAGGCTCAGAACCAACCCAGAAACACTAATTGATCTTTAATTAGAAACTAGGGTTTAAGTTCATATGCATTTGGGTACTTTTGATTCACTTAAATTCTGATGTTAAAACTTGGATAGAACTACTCATAAGGCTTCTTAGACCTCCCAGAATCATTTTGGTGCAATTTCTATGGCTAGATTACTTACTCATAAAAATTGAACCTTAGGGTTTAGGTTTACGCATAAGTGTTCTTACGAGTGGCTGTTAAATGTGTATTCATGCTATGATCGATGGTGAATGAATGTATGTGTTAATATTGGTGCTATGATGATCTTATTTCGGGTTTGGTACTCGTTAAAATTCGAATCAAGGTTGTTTGACATCTACGCATAAGGATCACCTTACGCGTAGGATGTTATCGTGAAGAGAAATTTTACGCGTAACTATTACGCGTGAAGGTTCTACATAATGGACTACGCGTATCACGTGAAGGATATGCATAAGCGATGACCTCACGTATAAGGTTGACTCTTACGGTAAGCCTTCCGCTTAAGGTTTATATACGCCACGCGTAAGCTCTACGCATAAGGTCCCTTTTCCCACGCGTAATATTTCTTACGCGTAAGTCAAGATCCCACGCATAAGCTTGCGTTTACGCATATATCACTCCTGTTTAAGCATAAGCTTGCCATTTCTACGCCTAAGCCTTGTTTGACCTTAATTATGAATTGTTACGCTTGCAAACTTGTAAATAAATAAATCATAACGCCACGAAACCAATAATGTCACTATAAGCTTAAATGTTTAACAGGTTGTGAATAATAAGTGAAAATATGGACTTTAAAACTTAAAATTAATCAACTCATGAAACTTATCATGACGTCATTGGACTATTGGACAAACAAGTGACATTGGACTCGTAACAATCATCGACATATCACATTCAATAATTAGACAATATAACCATCATTGACTAACATAATGTCTTCGATATGTTGGTTCTTTTGGCTAAATATCTTCGAGATCACGACATGGACGCTCAAATGTAGAATGTGGATGCACCAAATGTTCTCACCGTTCTCGATATCTTCCTAATGGCTATCCGATGAAGATTGGAAAGAACAATCTTCGGGTTGACTTTGATACTCTCACCGCTCGTAGTCTTCTTGCACGATAGCAGTGGACATTACGAAGAACCATTCTTATCGAATATGCTCACCAACTCGCCACGATTCGGAGATCTACATACGGCAATTCGGCACACAATGAAGCGGATCAAAGGGCAAAATCTCGTGATCGTGACTCTCAATCACAAGCAAGTCACCATCACACCAAAGAAACTTGCGGGCTATTCTCCTCATTCCCGCTATTGAACCAGCGGGTACAACGCTACACCCATCAAGAGGTGGTTCGCAATTCATGATCGACGCCGGTTATGACGGCTCTGAGGGTAATCAACAAGCACTCTTACGTTGATCCGAAGAATATCCTCACCGAGAACCTCTTCATTATCATCACAAAATCTATTTACGGGCGGGATAGTGGTTATGAGCATCCCAAGCTCATGGAACTACTGATTTTACGGGCTTTGGTCAACATGAAACATATCGAAGTTGAAGCTCGATATGGGATGACATGATGTCTTTTCTCAGCGAGGCACCAAGATCCCATACATCGAGATACACAAACCGCCGATCCGAGAGCTCTGGGTTAAATCCGATATTTCCTTGAGACTCGACGACCCAAACAATCACTCCATGTTGTATGAGCCTACACTCACGGTCGATTCAAGGAATCTACAACAAAGAAACAGTCTTTGTCTTTGCCGGATCACCTTCTCTGGATGCAATCAAATAGCTTTACTCATACAAAAGGTATCCGGTAGCGATTGATGAAGGTAAAGTTGGTTTTCTCGATGACAAGTCTTCGCACACCTACTAGGAAAACCGGAGAGGCGAGGCGAGAAGTGTTGCAAGCGATCGAGTCAAAGAAAATTCCCAAGAGAAGCCTCCACTCAAAAGGAAAGTTCCTCTAAGGAAGTTGTTCCTATTCCCATTCCCAAGTCTCAATCGCAAAGAAAACTAGTCGATGAAGACTCGTAAAACACCGACACGGATGAAGAAGTTTTCTACTCAAACTCCAAACGTTGAAACCGAGAAAGTAGCAAAACCTCCAAGTCCCAAAGGTGACAAGGGAAAGACTCCGTGCTTGAGCAAGAAGAAGAAGAAAGTTCGATGAAGAGCAACTTGACAAAGATTACGGGAAAAAGGTGAAAATTTTGAGACTCCAACACGTTCTTGAACAATTCAAACAAGAACAAATTCGTGGCCACGGAGGGTCAAGGTGCACTAACTACACCAGCTCTGATGCGGTTAATCAACACGATAAGGGAACCGGTACCACCACCCACGATCCACAACAACAACGATCGGAGGAGACCATCACCTATGATTTTGAAGAACCGAAAAAGAAAAGTCGAGAAAGAAAAGATCGATGAAGAGGCTGCAGCTCATGCCAAAGCAGATGAAGAAGCTAGGATTCAGGCTGAAGAAAAGGCTAAAACTGGTCAAGATGATGAAGTGAACTATGATGATTTTCTTCTCAACAGTCTAACTCGTTCCAAGGAGAAAACTTCTGAACCTCCTAAGGACCCTGAACCTCCTCATGACTCTTCATCATCAGATTCATCCTCTCACTCTTCACCACCACCATCCAGAAGATAAACCAAATCCACATCCAAATCAGAAAGAAGCCAACGGACTCTTGGATTTGTCGGGCAAAGACAAGGATCATTAAAGTCACAAGCGGTCGGGAAGAAAGACGTGCTTTACGTAAAGTCAATTTTCTCACGACTGTGTTCAAGATCTTCATGACGAGAATGACAAGATGTCACCGAAAGGGAGTACATCCAAGTTCATGCAACGTGATCCTCGAGGGAAATGAGCGAGATGATCAAAGGTTACACTCACAAGTTCCTTCTTGACATCGTTCTGGTATGACAAGAGAAATGTACACCAAACAACTCTATCCGAATCTATTGCATTTGGCCAAGCAAACTATGAGATCAACACCTATGCAAGTAAACATCAATCCAGTTGATCCCATAATATTCTCGATCTTGAATTGGTTTCGGTGGTATCTCAAATGTTGAAACGATCTCGCAACTTTTACTTCTTACGAAGGTAAATTGTTTGAAGCATTGCTGGAATACCAACTCAAATCAGCATGCAGAGAAGAAGCTCAAAGGCCTAAACGTCCAAGAGACGATGAAGACAAGGATAAGGATAAAGATAATGAACCCAAACGTTCAAAGAAGTCTGGTGAACCATCATCTATGCCACCACCACCCCGAAGGACTCCACCACCAAGATGATCTCCTCCTCGCTCTTCTACTGACAAACCTCGGGACTCGAGTTACCACCCTAGACCGAGAAACCGGTGATCACTTCGAGTATCTTGGTGGTGACGATGAGAAGTCCTGAGCCCCAACAACAACCCACCTCTCCCGACATAGCTAAGAAACCGTAATCCTCCTCTAAGCCAAAGAAAAAAGAAGAAGACGTCAAAGACCGACGTCGTATCATGGCTAGACGAGGATGACCTTTGAATTGACCGGTTCTCTAATCTTGTTGATTCTACTCCCTACTCACCGTAAGGTCAAGATGCGATAGAAGGTCGAACATTGGAGCATGCTAAAATACTTCAAGACAAGTTTCGAGTGAAGAAGATGGCGAAATCGAGTTGAACGAATCAAGAATGAAGCCTTTCAACTACTCAAAGACATTCGGAAAGTGCTATTGAGTTGAGTATCACCACGAAAACATAGCACGAGCCATGTCTAACAACATTGATTGGCTCAACATCAAGCAAACATCGACTTCTCCGGAAGAGACAAAGCTCCATACTACACCGATCGTCTAAACCTCTACCAACGATTGGCCAACCGGATCAACCTTAGATTCCATTTCGATACTTCTTCAACAATGATTTGGAATTCCTTCTACACGGTAGCGATGATTCAAGGAAATACGCTACATCACTTACACTTCCGTTCCGGCAACCATATACTCCAACCGCATAGCCATCGAAGAAAAGGCTACCCACATGTTTTCTAACAGGTGTGGAGCGGTATGACATTGATGCAATGTACGGATTCACCATTGGCGGAACACCGACTAATCTACTACAAAAGTCGCGAGTTCGAAAGTCTCAACATGAAGTTATACGGTACTACGAGGATCGTTGTCATAAGCATGTCACCCTTCGTCTAAATGGGATTACACCTTTCTCAAGACTATCGTGGTCAAAAGACAAGATGAAAGGGACTATGAATTACGTGAAGCGGACTTTCTAACTTGTCTCTCAACGATATTGAAGATTTGTATCTTGCAAAAGTACGGGGAAGAATGAGACATTTCTCGATGAAATTCGGCGTGAATCATCAAGTCCTTACTCATCTTCATCGAGCATAGTGATCCAAGAACATGTAGAAGATTTACAACTTGTCGTTGAATCCTATCGGACCCGTGTCAACTTTACCGACCTCGGCTAGAACTTCCGATATCAACCACTTTCACAATACACCCTTGTCGACAAACCATTCGGCGTAATTTACCGTAGTGAACTACAACGAAACCGCTTGATGGCGTGTCAAGATCTTTACAAGTTTGGGGATCACACATTGAAGAAGGTTAGGGATGGCACGGCTTATAGGTTGAAGGCGATATATGAAGGCATTGGGTCTCAAAGCGATGGAACTCTCGTGAAAGACGGGATGTGCAGAGGATCATCACCGGATTGATGAAAGGTTGTCTGAAGGGACCGATTCGGAACACTAGAGAGCTTTGTAGGTGGTCGTCCCAGATTTCTCTCACCGCTATCAGCATACGATCGCATTCTGGAAAGATTGATGGACTTCCGGTACCCTTAAACCGCTTCTATTTCATATTATTTTGGATGTGTGATTTTAATTTGACTATGGCTTGTGCACATAACGATTGTACAACCCGTTCTTGTAATGAAAGGACCACGTGGTACGCTTGATTACCACATTCCTTATAAAAGGAGCGAAAGCTTCTTACTTTTGAGTAAAACCTATCAAACCTTTCACTTTTTAAGGTTTTGCTCAAAAGAACAAGTAATTCCTACGTTTCAAAACCTCAAAAGTTAGTATTACTTGTTGAGGGGAGTATTTGCTAAAAACTTTTTCACAAATTGTTCTTTGTGTAATCTTCCCAAAAACTCAAAATGGTCATATTTATTCTCAACATTTCTTCAAAATAACATTTATATGCCATTTTTGAGGGGAGAAAATTATGTGATAAGAAATATGTTGTGAAACTGCTATTGAATCCTCGAGTGAAAAGACTTCAACCCATGAATTGACGGGATCCGAGCAAATATACATTGAAAAGATTTGTCTTCCAAGACTTATCCAAGTAAATCATACCATTCGAGAAGCTCCTGATAGACATGAACTTTGACGGGTTTGACAACCTTTAGGGGTTGTCCACATCTTCAAGGTAGTTATTAGAGCTAGTTGTCACCTAAAAGCTGACAATGTATCTCTTTAACTATACAACATAATCGTGTCTCGAAAGGAATTGTCTATCTTGAGTCGATCAATTCAAAAGTGCGCACTCTTCTCTCACCGCGTGCGATTTTGTCTAAACACTTAAGCACGTGTGGAGGAGTATTTCGCAAATGATCAAACTCTTACGGTGGTACAAAATGTTTTCAATCATAACCACTTTGAGAGATTTTCATGAAAAATGGTTTTATGACAATGGGTTATAAGGTGATTAAGGTTAGAATAACTGTCCTATGATCCGCCAGAGTCGGATGGATCTACCCAAGGACACTACCAATAATTAGTATTAGAAGTCCTTAGGTATGATTATAAAAAGGAGAAATGAGAATCGGAGAAAGAAGGAGTTGAAGAATTAAAAGAAATGCAAAGAAAAGGGTGAAAAGAAATAGCCCTCCAAATTATTCAACTTAGGATGACACGGGTTCAATTCATATACTCTTGGTTGTCATTTGATGACGTTGGTATTAAAGATTAAAAGTCGTCATGGACCCAATGGCGCATGCACTAAACCTTCTTAGCCACTCAAGTTTCTCCCGAAGATGCTTGTTTCATTCTCACCGGGAACCCCACGTAAACTATTGGCTTTCTCTTAGAGATTGCCGGTATTGAAGAAGGAGACCCTCTCCCTAGTCTCCGCTCAGAAAACCAAAACGCACTATTGAGTCTAGAGCCACAGATTCATCAAAAGATCTCATAGGTACACTTGAAATTTCATCACTTGTCGTTCAACAATAAGAACAATAGTGGTGCGTTATCGAGTCCTTCACGATCTTAGCAATCTATCGAGAACATTTATTAGAGGTTCACATCCGTGATCCTCGGTGATTGAATGGAAACTCCTGCCGTGGTCAACATCAAACAACCACGGCGGTCGCTTTGGTAACTCCCGTGGATTACGCTTAGTGGTCTCAAACGATCTACGATCGTGAGGTGATGCTTGATGTACCTCGGACTCATCTAAACCGTAGGTGTACTTGATACATCGCGTTATCTCACTTGTGGGACTCGGTTCAGAATGGCCTTTGTGAGAATTAGAGTTGTGTTTTCACACTATCTTGTTAACACTCTCAAGTTCAAACTTGTAAGTGCGTAATCCGCTTATTACTAACCTTTCCTATGTTTACTTCTTATGGAAGCTCGAGTGGGTGATTGTGCGATTCTCCACATGCTCATACCAACAACATCACTTATGAAAGTTCTCTCATAATCAAAGGCAACACAAAGTCGTAATGATTCTTCGTCAACAAAGAATCTACAAAGTTTAAAGACTTAAAGAACTCCATCAACTGTAATCCAACGTTAAAGAGCGTGTGAGCATGTTGGAGAAAGACGTGGAGACACTTTGAGCAACGGAAGCGGACTGATGCATTACCACAACATACTATCACTTTCAAAGAACAAAGAACTAAAGAACAAAGAAAATGAAGACGCCAAAGCGTAATACTTCAAAAGAAACAATTTCTCTACATCGGGAAGATTGTTCGAATCAAGACACTTCTTCTCACAAGAAAGAAGAATGTCGGGACGTCAAAGCTACTATTACATCAGCACCTACAACGTTTATCACTCTTTCATTCATCACCAACACTTAGGGGAGATTGTTAGAATCACTCCTAAACCTTAATTCAAGTGTTAGTGATTCATATGTAATAGTTAGCTTAATATGGCCTTTATGTTTGTTATTAAGCTAAGGCTTATGTAGAAGGCCCATAAGCCTTGGCCCAAGTCTAATAAGGAAAGGAAGGGACTGGGAGTGTTGCCCTAGCTCCCTCTCCTATAAATACCTTGTAATAACCCTCACTTGAGGGTTGGTTGTTCAAGTTCATTCTCTTTAACTTCATACGCATGTCCCTTAATAAGGACTTTAATGGTTTTGTTCGTAAGTTCAATATGCATTACGTGAGGAAGAAAGTAAATGAATTACACGCATTGCTTATTGATTACGAGAAAAGGTTACCTCAATAGGCCACTACTCCCCAGGTACTTGCTATTTAGGGTGGTAGGATAAACAAGGCAAAACCACGTACGTACAAGAAGGGTAAAGGAAATGGAAAGTCTGATAAGGGTAAGCAAGTTATGGCCTATCAACCTGAACCTGAGAAATACCCTCCTCAGAAGAAATAAAATCCCAAGAAGTATCAGGCTTGCCACTACTGTAAAGTAGAGGGTCACTGGAAGAGAAATTGTGCTCTCTATCTTGATGATTTGCGGAAAAATAAGTTGAAGAATTCTGGGTCCTTGGGTGCCAGTTCTTCAAGTAACTTAGTTATGATTGAATTATTTACTATAAATCATAAAATTAATTCTTGGGTATATAATCTGGATGTGGTATTCACATTTGTAATACATCGCAGGGTTTAGAGTGGAAAAGAAGTCGCTTATGGGGAGCAATATATGCATGTGGGCAATGGATCACGTCAGCGGTTGTTGAAGCCATAAGAGTGTTTAGTTTAGTATTGCCTTCAAGCTTAGTCTTGTCATTAAACTATTGCTATTATACACCTTCTATTATTAGAGGTGTTGTTTCCTTTCTGCTTTGTTGGATCTTGATTTTAATCATACTATCACAAGTAATGGAATTCCGTTTTTAAATGGTGTATTTTATTTTAATGCTATTAATGTGAATGGTGTGTTTGAGATTGATATAATTGGGAATATATCCAATAATAATAATTCAATGTTTAGCATCAATAATTGAATGAAGCTAGACTTGAATTCTTCTTATATTTGGCATTGTAAACTTGCTCATATATGCAAGACTCGCATGCAAAAGCTGCAACATGAAGGGCTTTTGAAAAATATCAATGATGAATCATTTGATAAATGTGAGTCTTGTATATCTGGGAAGATGACGAATAAACCTTTTCATAGTAATATGGAGAGGGCGTCTGATCTACTTGGTCTAAATCATATTGATATGTGTGGACCACTTAGACATGTGTCAAAGAGAGTTGCTAGCTAATTCTTAACCTTTACTGATGATTTCAGCCGTTATGGTTGTGTTTATTTACTTAAGCATAAACATGAAGTGTTTGAAACATTTAAGGTTTTCAAAGGTATAGAGTTGCAATTAGGAAAGAAGATTAAAGTTCTTCGATCCGATAGAGGCGGTGAATATTTAAGCCAAGAGTTTATAGATTACTTAGCTGAGAATGGAATTATCCAGAATCTCACATGTCCATATACTCCACAAAAAAATGGTATATCTGAGAGATGAAATCATACAGTTTTAGACATGGCGCGATCAATGTTTAATCTTACTACTCTACCCTTATCTTTTTGGGATTATGCTTTAGAATCTGCAGTTCGTATTCTAAATATCGTTCCCACCAAGAAGGCTGATAAGACACCATATGAAATATGGAATGGTAAAGCTCTAACTTGTCTTATTTAAAGGTCCGAGTTGTCTTGTTAGGTCACTAGTTTTACAAACACAAGTAATATAGAAAGAGATAAGGCGATTGAACAAGATCCAAACACACACACACGATATAAAAGACGGTTAGGCGTAAGATGTGAGTAGAAAGAAATAACTTGAACAACCAACCTTCAAATGAGGGTTTACATAAGGTATTTATAGGAGGAAAGCTAGGCAACACTCCTAGTTTCCATCCTTTCTTTAATGGACTTGGGCCTAAGCTCATGGGCCTTCTACATAAGCTTAAGGCTAATAACAAACATAAAGGCCATAATAAGCTACCTATTACATAAGAATAACTAACACTTGAATTATAGTTTAGAGTGATTCCAACAATCTCCCCTCAAGTGTTGGTGATGAACGGTGAAGGCGTTGATGTAATAGTAGCTCGACGCCTTCCGACATTCTTCTTTCTTGTGAGAAGAATTGCCTTGATTCGAACAATCTCCCAAAGTAGAGAAATTGTCTTCTTTGAACGGTTATGCTTTGACGTCATCTTTAACTTTGTTCTTTGATCATTGTTCTTTGTGATGAAAGTGATAGTATGTTGTTGTCTCGCATCAAGTCTCGCTTCGTGTCGCTTCATTGCATGTTGTCTCCACGTCATTCTTCAACATGCTCACACGCCTTTGACGTTGGAATTCAAGATCGATGAAGTTCTTTAAGTCTTTAACTTTGTAGATTCTTTGATTTGACGAAGAATCATTCGATCCGTTGTGTTGCTTTTGGATAGAACTTCCATTAGTGATGATGTTGGCGTGAGCATGAGAAGAATCAAGACGATCATCCCGCCCGAGCTTCCATAAGAAGAAAACATTTCAAACGGTTAGTAATAAGCGGATTCCGCACTTACAAGTTTGAACTTCGAGAGTGTTAACAAAGATAGTGTGAAAACACAACTCTAATTCTTACAAAGGCCGCTCTCGAACTAGAGTCCCACAAGTGAGATAACGCGATGTACCAAGTACATCTACAGCTTCGGATGAGTCACCGAGGTACACCAAGCATCACCTCACGATCAGAGACCGCTTGAGACACACTAAGCGTAATCCACGGGAGTTACCGGTGACCTGTCGTGGCTGTTTGATGTTGACCGGCAGAGTTTCCATTCAATCACCGAGGATCACGATGTGAACCTCTCATAAATGTTCTCGACAGATTGCTAAGATCCGTGAAGGACTCGATATGAACCACCGATGATCTTATTTGTTGATCAACAAGTGATGAAATGTCAAGTGTACCTAAGAGATCTTTTGATGAATCTCGTGGCTCTAGACTCAATAGTGCGCTTTGGTTTTCCGAGCGGAGACTAGGAGAGGGTCTCCTTCTTCAATACCAACGATCTCTAAGAGAAAGCCAATAGTTTACGTAGGGTTCCTCGTGAGAATGAAACAAGCTTCGATGAGAGAAACTTGAGTGGCTAAGAAGGTTTAGTGCATGCGCCATCGGGTCCATGACGACTTTTAATCTTCAATACCGGTGTCACTAAGTGACAACCAAGAGTATATGAATTGAACCCGTGTCCGCCTCTAAGTTGAATAATTTGGAGGGCTATTTCTTTTCACCCTTTTCTTTGCATTTCTTTTAATTCTTCAACTCCTTCTTTCTCCGATTCTCATTTTCTCCTTTTATAATCATACCTAAGGACTTCTAAGTACTAACTATTTGTGATGTCCTTGGGTAGATCCCTCCGCTCAAGGGATCATAGGACGGTTATTCCTAACCTTAGTCACCTTATCACTCCATGACTAACCTATGTTGCCATAAAACCATTTACTTGAAAAATCTCTCACAGTGTTTGTGAATGAAAACATTTTGAACCATCGTTGAGATAAGATTTTGCATAAATACTCCCTCCACATGTGCTTAAGAGTTTTAACGGTTATATGCACAAATGAGGAAAGAGCGCACTTTTGAATTGATCCACTCAAGATAGACAATCCCCATGAGACACGGTTACATTGCATAGTTAAAGAGTTACATTGTCGCTTTTAGGTGACAACTAGCTCTAATAACTACCTTGAAGGTGTAAACAAACCTCGAAGGTTGTCAAACCCGCCGAGTTCATGTCTACCAAGAGTTTCTCGAATGGTACATTCTACTCGGACAAGTCCTTTGCGAGACACGCTTACATTACTAGCGAACTAGCTTGAAATTATTACCCGTCCAGACAAGTCTTTTCGAGTTACTAATAGTTTAGTACCGTCAATTCATAGGTTAAGTCTATTACACAAAGATTCATTTGCATTTACACAACATATTTCTTATCACATAATTTTCTCCCCTCAAAATGGCATATAAAATGTTATTTTTGAAAAGTTGAGAATAAATATGACCATTTCGAGTGTTGGGAAGATGACCACTATGAACAATTTGTGAACAAAGTTTTAATTCAAATACTCCCCTCAACAAGTGATATAAACGGTTGAGGTTTTGAAAATCATATGGAAGTACTTGTCCTTTGAGCAAAACCTTGAAAATGAAAGGTTTGATAGGTTTTACTCAAAAGTAAGAAGCTTTCGCTCCTTTTATAAGGATTGTGGCAATCAAGCGCACTACGTGGTCCTTTCTTGACAATTACGGGTTGTACATCGTAATGTGTGCACAAGCCATAGACATATATAATCACACATCCAAATGTAATAATGAAGGAAACAATTCAAGGGTACCGTGAAGTCCAAAGTGATGTCGCCAGAGTGCGAATGTATGCTGATAGCCGGTGATGTTAATCCTGGTCGACCACCAACAAAGCTTTCCAACGTTCGAATCGATCCTTCAAACAACCTTTCATCAATCATTCGATGATCCTCCTCACATCCCTTCGATCCCGAGAATTCCATCGCTAGAGACCCAATCTTTGACGTATGTCCTTCAACCTATAAGCCAATCCGTCCCTAACCATCTTCAAAGTGTGATCCCCAAACTTGTGAAGTTCACTACACGCCATTAAGCAATTTCTTTGTAGTTCACTACGGTAAACGACGCCGAAAGGTTTGCTGATGAGTGTATATTGTGAGAGTTGGTTGATGTCGAGAAGATCTAGCCGAGGTGGAGTGAAGTTGACACGGTCCGATAAGATTCAACCGCCACCGAAGATCTTCTACACGCTCCTTGATGACTATGCGTCGATGAAGATGAGCAATGACTTGATGAATTCACGTTGTACTTCGGTTGAAAATTGCCTCATGCGACCTCACTTTGGCAAGGTACATGTCTTCAATGTCGTTGATAGACAAATTCTCAAAGTCACCTCGAGAGAATGCATAATCTTTTCATCTTGTCGTTTGACCACGATATTCTTTAGGAAAGTGTAGTCCCACTTAGATGAAAGAGCAACGTGTTTGATGGCAACGATATCCTTAGTAATCGAACACCGCATGTTGAGACTTCAACCCGACACCGTCAGTAGATTCTTCGGCGTTCGCCAATGATGAATCCCAGACAATGCATCTCGGTCATATGCTTCCACTTTGTCGAGAACAAGTGATTGGCACGCCCTCGATGGCTATGCGCTTGAGTATATGGTCAGCAGGAAATGGAAGTGTCAAAGATGTAGCGATTTCCTTGATCCATCGCCACCATGTAGAAGAAATTCCAAGTCTTTGTTGAAGAAATATCCGAATGGAATCCTAGGTTCATCCGGTTGGCCGATCGTTGGTAGTGGTTTTGACCACCGGTGTAATATGGAGGGTTGTCCCGCTTAGTGAAGTCGACGTTTGCTTCGGGTTGAGCCAATCCATGTTGTTAGACATAGCTCGAGCAATGTTTTCAAGGTGATATTCAACCTCGATGGCACTTTCTCGAGCTATCTTTCCACAGCTTGAAAAGCTTCATTCTTGATTCGCCTCAACTCGGATTTCGCCATCTTCTTCACATGGAACTTTTCTTGCATAATCTTAGCATGCTCCAAAGTATTACCGCTCACCGATCTTGACCTTCTTCGTGGTAGGGAGTTGAGTTAACAAGTGTAGAGAACCATTCAAATTCCTCTGTTTTATCATCATCTAGCCATGATACGACGCCACCATGGGCGCCTTCTTCTTCTTTTGTTTTGGCCTAGATGAGGATTCGGTTTCTTAACTTGTTTGGGAGAGGTGGGTTGTTGTAGGGGCTCAGGACCTCTTCATCGTCACCACCCGTATACTCAAAGTGATCACCGGTTTTCGAGTCGGGGTGGTAACTCGGAATCGCCCCGAGGTTTATCTCGTAGAAGAACGAGGAGGAGACCTTTGTTGAGTAGGAGTCCGTTGGAGAGGAGGTAACATAGAAGATGATTCACCGCACTTCTTCCGACGCTTAGCTTCATCATTCTTATCCCGATCCTTATCTTCATCGCCTCTAGGACGCTTAGACTTTTCTCGCTCGAATCTACATGCTTCTTTGAGTTGGTAGTCCAAAGAATGCTTGAAACAACTTTCCTTCATCGTAAGTAAATGTCCCGCATCGCTTAGACATTTGTGTGACAAGCTTGGCCACCAATTCATTATCCGAGAAAACTACAGGATCGATGGATTGATTGTGACGGTTAAAGGTGTTGATCTTATAGTTTGCTTGGCTATCTCGCATAAGATTCGGATATAGTTGTCTCGTAAACATCTCCTTTGTGACTTTAGGAACGATATCCGAAGGTACTTGTTAGTGTAACCTTCGATCATTTCGCTCAGTTCCTCTTGACGATGACTTCTCATGAATTCTCGGATAAACTTCCTTTCTTCTTGCATCTTGTCATTCTCGTCATGTAGATATTGTATTTGTTGATTGAGAAAGTTCACTTCATGTATAGCATGTCTTTCTTTCCGAATTGTTTGACAACTTTCACAATTCTTTCATGTGTATGAGAAATCCAAGATCGAGGTGGTTTCTTCACGATTTGGATGTTGATTTGGTTGATTTCTTTGATGGTGGTGGTGAGAGTGAGATGAAGAATCGATGAGGAAGAGACATGAGGAGACTCGGGGTCCTTGGGTGGTTCGAAGTTTCCTTCGTGAACGTGTAGGACTTTCCGTATGTTTGTCATAATCAAGATCTTTATCTTTCTCGCACTTCTCGCCTGTGTTTCTCAAACTCATATTCGATAGTATCCTCCACAAGCTTTTGTTGTTGCACAAGAGTGGTGGCACCGCATCCCTTATCGGGTCGATTAACCGCATCAGATCTCGGTGAAGAGTGGGCAAGACCACTTGATCCTCCGGGCCACCCATTTGGTCTTTTGCAAATTCTTCAGCTTTTGAAGGTGTCTCGACGAATTTAAACTTCTTCCCGTATGATTTATCCAGCTTGCTCTTCATCACTTTCTCGAGCTTTCTTCATATGGCACAAGTACAGAGTCTTTCCTTTTCCTAGGTCACCGGAGGACTAGGAGGTTTCGTACTAATGGAGTGTCATCCTTGCGCTTCGTAGTATGTAATCTCTTCTTCTCGATTCAAGACCTTCGAGTCCTCGTCCACAAGCTTTCTTTGCGTTCGTGTGTGGAATAGGTTCGCTTCCTTTACGGAACAATCCTTTACGAGGAGGATTCCTTTGGGAAGCTTCCTATGACTTTCGTAACTTATCGCACTTCCAAAGACTTCCTCTTCTCGTTCTCCGAGTAGGAGTTCCTCAAGGTTTTTCATCAAGATGACCAACTTTGCCTTCTTTTACCGCTACTAGATACCTTTTGTACGCTTCAAGCTTCTTGAGTTCTTTAGATAGAAGGTGATCAGCAAAGACGGCACCGCTTCTTAGTTGTCGATTCCTTGATTCGATAGAAAGGATAGGTTCGGACAACAAGTCGTGATTGTCGGGGTCATTGAGCCTCATGGGGATATCGTGATTAAGTCCAAGTGCTCTCGGATCAAAAGCTTTGTGTATCCGACATAGGGAATCTTTGAGCCAAGCTTCTTGTGAAATAGCATCATGTCCTCCCATATCGCTGCTTCGATTTCGATGTCCTTCTTATTGATCAAAGACCGTAAGATTTGCGCCCATGAGCTTTGGATGCTCATAACCACCGTCACGACCGTAAATGCACTTGGTAATGATGATGTAGAGGGTTCTCCACGGTTGAGGAATGTTCTTAAGCTCCACGTGAGAATGCTTAGTAATAATCCCCAAGCTTCATCATAGCCAATGTCAAGAAGAAATTGCGTAACTGCTCTTCAAGAGGGTGTAGCAAAGAAGTCGCTTGGCTCGATTTCGTGAATGAGAAGAACAGCCCGTAAGTCCGCATGAGTGATGGTGACTTGTTTGTGATTAAGTGTCACCGCACGCACTTTGACCTGTGATCCTCTCGCATAGAATTCCGAATTGCCGAATGTAGATTTCCAGACAAGAGCAGCAGTGTGAGCATGTTCGTAGGGATGATTCCTTAGAATATCCACAAAGAATGAGACAAGAAGATTCTAAGCATGTGAGGGTTTCAAAGTCAACCCTAAGGTTGTTCTTTCCAATCTTTCTAGGATAGCCATTGGGAAGATGTCAAGAATTGTGAGAACTTCGTGCATCCACATTCATTTGAGCGACCATGTCGTGATCTCGAAATAACATTAGCCAAAAGAACCAACATATCGAAAGACATAATGTTAGTCAATAGAAGGTTTTATTGTCTAGTTATTGAATGTACAGTGTCAATGATTGTTACGAGTCCTAAGTCACTTGTTTGTCCAATAGTCCAATGACGTCGTGAAATGTTTCATGAGTTAGTTAACTTTAAGTTTTAAAGTTTATGTTATCACTTATAGTTCACAACATATCAAACGTTTAAGTTTATTAGTGACATTATTGGATTCGTGACGATATGATTTGTTTATTAACAAGTTTGTACACGTAACAATTCATAACGAAGGTCAATAAAGGCTTAGGCGTAGATTTGGCAAAGTTACGCGTAAACAGAAGAAGTATATGCGTAGGCGTAGGCTTATGCGTAGGATCCTTACTTACGCGTAAGAAATGTTACGCGTAGGAAAAGGGACCTTATGCGTAGGGCTTACGCGTGAGGCGATAAAGACCTTACGCGTAAGGCTTACTCGTAAGAGTAGACCTTATGCGTAGAGTCATCACACGCATATCCTTCACAGATACGCGTAGTCCCATTGTAGAACCTTATGCGTAGTAGTTACGTGTAGGATTTCTCTTACGATAACCGCCACGCGTAAGGTAATCCTTATGCGTAGAGTAACAATCAACCTTGATTCTCAATTTTATGCGTAGCAAGCCTGAAATAAAACCATCATATCATCAATCTTAACACATATATTCATTCTAAAATCAAATCATGGCATGAAAGCTTGTTAAACATTTATGCGTAGAAACACTTACGCGTAGGTCAAAACCCTAAGGGTTATGAATTACGATAAGAGTTTTAACCATAGGATTAGCACCAATTCAATTCGGTAGGTCATTGATGTTATGAGAGTCTAATAACGGAGTTATAACATCTAAATCGTGGTGAATCAAAAATACCCAAACTCAAGAACTTTAAACCCTAACATCCAATTTTTAATCAATGAGAGTTTCGGGTGGTTATAGAGCCCGAAACCTTTAATTCAACATGATATGAGTATCACACAACAATCTTTTTGACCAAGAACCTTCACATTTGAAAATACCCAAAACCACTCATAAACCCTAATTTCATAAATCATTCAATTCGTGATTCGGGCGTGTTTTGATGATTAAAACGATATCATTGAAGTATTAGAAACGCTTTGACACTATCCTTTTAACCATAAACACACAATCTTGATCATGTGTTCATACACATACGCCAGACACACAAAAACAAGATTATACAACGTTTTAACCGTTGGATTTTGAAAAATTCAAAACCATTGCTTAAAACATGTTGTAAACACGAAATCACTTACAAAATGATGATCAAAAGCACGGATTTGTCAATTGATTCTTAGGCGAGGATCTTTTTGGTTGAGAGTATTAAATGTGAAGTGAAAAGTTAGGTGGGAGGTGTTTTATTAAAATAACTTTAACATTTTGACAGTTTTGGTCCCTCCACCTTTTCCTTTTACATACAAAGCCATTTAACTTCCATTTTGGTTACCAAACAAAGATTTTAAGAAAGAAACTTGACGACACTCCCCCTTGACTTAAGAAATATTGAAAGGTTATTAATTTTAGTCCGAGGAGTGTCAGTGAACCAGAAAATTTACCACCATTGATAAGATAACCAACCGGGATATGATAACATGCAAGTACACAGATGTTTTGAAACAGTTAAGTGATACTTTTCTCCCCCTCAACACTTGATCGGAAAAATACTGAATTTTGAAAGATTAAAGTGTTGATGGAAGAAATGTACTTGCCATGTTGAAAGAAAATTAGATTAGAAGAATATTTTTGTTGTTTTATCAGGTTTTATATTTTTGTATTTTGTTTTTGAAAAATTATTTACAAAAGAGATTTTGGTGTTTGACGTGTTTTTAAGACTGCTTTTAAGAGGTCATCCAATTCCTCTTGAGTCAAACACCTCATACCAATCCGTGGACCAACTCATTAAACCTAGCGGGAGGCAAGGCTTTGGTGAGAAGATCTCGCCAATTGGTATTCGTACCCACGGTATAATTCAACGGCACTGCTCCACGTGGTCCTTGATGAAATGATAACGAAGATCGATGTGCTTTGATTTCGAGTGTTGGACCGAGTTGCACGAGATCGCAATGGCACCGATTGTCGCAAAGACATCGATTCTCAAATACGTAACCATAGTCTTTGAGTTGTGTTCTCATCCATATGACTTGAGCACAACACGCGGACATGGCTACATATTCGCTTTGGTTGATGACAATGATGTACAATCCTCGCTTTTTGATTGCCAAGACACCGCTTATCACCAAGAAATTGTAGAGCTCTCAAGTACTTTTCCTTGAGTCTAAGCATCCTGCGTGGTCGGCGTCTAAAAGCGATTAGTTCAAAACCGAATCCTTCGGATACCGGATCCCCAAGTTAATGGTTCCCTTGATGTATCGGAGGATTCTTTTAGCCTCGTAGAGGGTGGGTTTCAGCTGGTCGCGATCGATAACGGAGCATAGATAAACGGCAAAGACAATATCGTCCGCTAGTCGTTAGATACATGAGAGACCCAATAATACTTGGTATTTGGTAGGGTCCACTAATTTTCCATGTAAATCAACGCCTAGCTTCTTGGTATGAGTCATTGGTGTGGCATAAGTATCACAGTGTTTTCATTCCAAATTTGTTTAACAATTCAAGGGCATATTTGGATCGACTCAAGAAAATACCACGGGTGATTGATGAACTTGTAATCCTAGAAAGAATGTAAGTTCACCCATCATGGACATTTCAAAATTTTTCTTCATTAGTTTTGCAAAAGCGATTGAAAACTTTTTATGTGTAGACCCAAAATGATGTCATCCACATAAATTTGAACAATTAAGATATGTGCCCGTGATATTGTATAAAAGAGTTGGGTCAACCGAACCTTTGGTGAAATTATTAGCAATGAGGAAAGATGATAGCTTATCGCACCATGCCCGAGGGGCTTGTTTGAGACCATAAAGAGCTTTGTTCGCTTTGTAGACATGGTTCGGGAACTCGATCAACGAATCCTTCGGGTTGGTCGACATAAACCGCTTTTTCGGTTGTCCGTTGAGAAACGCAGCTTTGACATCCATTTGAAAGACCGTCATATTCATATGAGCCGCGAACGCGAGAAATATCCGAACGACCTCAAGACGAGCAACCGGAGCAAAAGATTCTTCAAAGTCTATTCCTCTTCCCGACGATAACCCTTAGCAACTAGACGTGACTTGTTTCGGATGACGCCCTTCAACATCCAATTTGTTTTTCCAAATCCATTTGAGACCAATGACGAGACCCTGTTGGTCTTTCAACCGCCCCCATACTTCAAGACGCTTGAATTGGTTGAGTTCTTCTTGCATGGATTCAATCCAGTTATCTTTTGTCATTGCGCCTTTAATGTTTTTAGGCTCGATTGGCGGCGGTGAGTGCATAAATGCAATGTTCACCATCTCGTGCGAAGACGTTGTCTCGTGAACGATCGGTTGATTCGGGTTGCCAATAATATTAGCCGAGGATGGTCTTTTGTCCATCGATGTGTAGAGGGTTGATGTTGGTATACATTGTGCGATTCGAGGATTCAAATGGTTTGTTGATGATTCCGCGACATCGTGCAAGCAGCAGTGTCATTAGCAAACGGGTTAAAGAACGATTTGGATCAAAATCTGCAGTGGGGTACTTCATTCGAATATCATCACCGGTTCATCATTGTTAGAAGCGGTTTGTTCAACTGTTGTGTTGGAGTCAATCGTGTAGGTGCATCTTCAACAATAGTTGTTGTAGCAGTGTATCGTATAAGAGTAGTATCGTTGAGCAATGAGCAATGGATACACCGAGCACGCTCATCAATATCGCCACCGAACAGAGGAGCAAATAACCTTTCCATTTGTTGACGAGTTAGTCAGGGGCTTTGTTCACCGATGATGGGGTTGAGGAAGTTTAAACGGTTGTGATCGGGTTCTAAGTCATTATACTCGTAAGCCATTTCCGTGAGTTCATCAAAATGAGCATGAATCGCTTCCATCACCTGCTTTGTACGACGATTCCGATCCGTAACCTTTAGAATTCTCACAATATCCAATAAAGACTCCAATGTCGGCTTTGGCTTTGAGCTTTCCAAAATCATCACGATCATTATTCGGATAGCAAAGGGATCCAAATACATGAAAGTGTTTGAGATTCGGTTTATGGTTGTGGACAAGCTCGAAAGGTGTTTTGTTGTGGCGCTTTGTGATCATAGAACGGTTTTGAGTATAGCATGCGAGATATACGACACGCCCATAAGTAATCTGAAGTTTAGCATTGATTAACATTGTTCTTGCAGCTTCCACTAACGCTCGGTTTCGTCTTTCAACAACTCCGCTTTGTTCGGTGTACGTGCAATAGATGTTTGATGTCGAATTCCACTTTCTCATAAAATTCACGAAGGGTTTGGTTAACAAATTCGGTTCCTTTGTCTGCTCGATTACTGGACGGTGTTGCGGAGTCGAACTTGAATTTTCGTGAGAAAGGTGATGATCATTTGTGGAGCTTGGTCTTTGCTTCAAGAAAGTAGACCCAAGTCCATCGTGAGTAGTCATCAACAATTACTAAGATGTAGCGTTTGCCATTGATCGCTTGCACGCGCATCGGGCCACACAAATCCATGTGAAGAAGATGAAGCACATGTCGAGAGTCGTGTTCCACCTTTGAAGGAAAATGAGCACGAGTGCTTTTTCCTTGTTCACATCTCGAGCAAAGGTGATCTTTTGAATACCGGAATCGTGGGAGACCTTCAACTAGTTTGTGTCGAGCAAGGTTGGTGATGGTTTGAAAGTTTAGATGTGAGAGACGACGGTGCCATAGCCGAGATTTTGTTGATGTTGCCTTTGAAAGTAAGCGGATGGGAGATGAAGCAACCATGTCTTGCATAGAGATAGTGTAGAGACTAGAATTACGCGAGCGGACATAAGGTCATTTCCTTGTAGATCACGAATGAAACAAGTTTTCTCCTGAAAGCAACCTCCAAATCTCCATCACAAACCGACCTCTCGAAAATAGATTGTGACCGAGGCCTTCCACATAGTAAACCCTCACGATTTCGATGTTCCCATTGACATAATCTCCGTAGCCCATGATAGTCGCGAAGTGATCATTCCCGAATCGACAATGCCAATGAACTTTGCAATAAAGTTTGATAACAGCTTAAGGTTGCTCGTCATGTGTCGGGAACATCCGCTATCAACAATCCAGAGAATGATCAGTATCACCGCATTACACATGCGACACGGATGGAATAGAAGTAGATGTGGAACCCGAAATGTTATAGGGTTCAAGCGATTATAGTAGACATACACACATTAATAACTTTAGGCATCCATTTAAATCCTAATGTGTTATATATCCATTTCGCCATCTATAACTACTCGCTTGCTTTAGTCTTTGTGAATGCACTAGGTGGTACTACATTCTTAGGAGGTGAAACCGAGCTACGGTGATAGCAACGCATGACGAGAATCTAAAGAAGGCGGTCTACCAAGCACGTACTTAGAAAGATTAGTGGGCCTAGAGGTATTCGATTCTTAGGATTCCGTAAACGAGAGATTATAGCTTTAGCAACACATTTGTCATGACAATCGAATTCATACTTTTATGACAAATAACACAAGGTGCATCGATGAATATCAAAAGTACTTAACGGTTTAGCATTCGTTACATCACTATTTCTATTACATTTTCCGACGCAATATCTATAGTGGAAGCAACGTGAGTCTTATTCATATTCATAGGGTGTTCTTCTACTTTAGCATTCCTTATTGATCATTTCTTAGGTCGCAACTTCCTATTCTTCGATTGAGTGCTCCTAGGTCGTGAAGTGCGGATGTTTGGAAAAGACGCAACTATTCCTGCTTCGAGAGAATGAAGCACGTTAGCAACTTGTGATTTGGCGGAGAGATTCAAGGTTCTCGATTACTAAGTGTTACCGTGCTAATCTCTTAATGATGGTTGGCGGAAGTTGTTCATACTTTCCTAACATTCCTCTTAGCTTAGAGATAGTGTGAATCAAATCTTGATTTTCGAATCGAATATTACCAAAAAAGATTCATGACTTCTCTAGTGTGAGCAAGATAGTGATCAAGTTCGTTTGATGCTTCATGACGAGTCTTATTGAGTAAATCAAATATGACACCATATTCTGTTTAAATTTTACAAGTTCTTGTTCATATTTTGAGATTTGACTTTTCAAAGACACGTTTTGATCATCCAGCTTGCTCAATTTTAGGATCAAAAGATTTTGTTTGCAATCGAGCGATTTTCTTTTGAAAACCAAGTTGTTGATTGTGAATATCTTTTTCACACCAATTATGTAAGATATAACTTTTCACATACACATCAAACCATAACACAAGGTGGCGTATAAGATGGAATTCTAGAGAGAAAGTTAGAGGTTTAGGGAACTTAGTGAGAGAAAGTGAAAGATATTATTATGAGCTCCAACTCTCTACCTTGGAAGGTAGAGTATTTATAGTCTTACATAACTCGCCACACTTTGGGGCATGGATCGGGCATACAGTGGGTAAAGACCCGTCCAGTCCTCCACGGTGTTACTTAACTAAATTACTACTTAACTTAAAAGAACTACGACTACGAGCTTTCGCGATTACATATACTTGAGGTGACCGACTCTTTAATACCGGGAATTTCTAATTCCTAACAATCTCCCTAAGGAGGTCACCTCAATAATGTACTAAAATTACATTGAATACAAATAGATATGACATTTAACAATTGATCTTGCATTCTTGATGTAGTCCTTTGCTCCTAAGCTCGTAGTCATTGATTCTTCACAATGCATGTTTGGTTATTCCAAGTGGAGGTCTTTACTTGATCCACGTGATGATAAGTTTGAGCCATCTTTGGAGATCATCACTATCAAAATCTCTCGAGACATCCATTGTGGTGTTGTGACTTTGGGACCGACATGCTCACATTCGGATCATGATATCTTCTCATCGAGTAGCGGAAGCATTTGTTGAATCATGATATTGGCGCAGCGTGAAAGCGTAAGCCCGGTGTGAAAATATCGAGTCATTGATGCACTAATCATGATTTCTTTTGAGATGAATGTGTTAAGTGAGCATGCGGCTATGGATTGACCGCTTCATTACGATCGGTTGCAAGCGTCGGGCGTGCACGCATACAACGATTAGCAACAAATCGCACGAAAGTGTCTTTGATCACTTCGTTGAATTGAGGTACACGGCCCACGGTTCCCGTTGATCGATTATAAATCTTGCTGTGATCGGTAGGATTCCTAAGAATCTCCTTGACGGGGTTTCGCAATGTTCTAGTTTGTTCTCAAACCGGACGTCTCAAAGAAGACAACACGGAGTGAGTGAACCGGTAATTTTAAGTCCACCGATTGATGAAAAGAGATTTGAAAAGCGATCGTGTATTGCTCAATAGAAATTGTTTTGCAATACAACGAAGGTTTTATTGAAAATCAATTATCAATCATAAAATACCTTTGGTTTGAAAAATGAGTACACGGTCGATGTGCTAAAGAAAAGAGTTTATAAGCACAAGACCGGTTTTCAAAGGTATCCGTCAATCCCTAACTTTGAACCGGGTTTGATTCAAGAGATTGAATCGCCCATTGTTTCTGTTCGGTTGTCACATGGTTGATCTATAAAATAGATCTCACATGCCACCTACCGGAGCTTGTTTGATGTTGGCTCGAGGCTTTCCATCTTCATTGTGAATATGTAAACACATCACTCGGATGTTCGGCAATACCACGGGGATAATCGTGGGACTCAAGATATAATCTCTCTTTCCACATTGTGTGAAATAGAGTCTTCATTGAAAGTGTCCTAATGAGATTTATTGATGATCTCGTGGCTCTAGACTCAATTTGTGCATATTTGGATCCTATAACGGAGACTAGGAGAGGTCTCCTTTTTCAATATCAACCTTCTCTAAGAAAGTCGATAGATAATGTCGGTTCCCGTGAGAATGAAACAAGCCCTTTTAAGAGGAACTTGAGTGGTTTGGAAAGTTGAAGTGCGGTCGTCCTTTGGGTCCATGACGTCTTGTCTTCAATACCGATGTTACCATCGGTAGCATATGAATTGAACCCGTTTACGCCCTAAGGTTGAATAAATGGAGGGCTATTTGTTTTCACCCTTTTCTCATTCAATTCTTTTAATTCTTCAACCCTTCATTGCTTACCAAGACTTCATAGCTAGAACCTTGTTGGGTTTATTCCAATGCTAGCTCGGTCTTAGTCCGCACTCTTCCCATATCTCACTTTTCTCCTTTTCTCATCATACCTAAGGACTTACACTAACTAGTGGATTGTCCTGGTAGATCCCTCCGGATTCGGCGGATCATGGGAACCAATACCTAACCTTATCATCCTTATATCACCGTACATAAAGTAAAGTTGGTCGGTCAATTTGGTATTGTTCATCGCCATTGGATCAATTGAAAACCATTTGAAACTCAATTCGGATACTTGTGATATATAATCAAAGCATTTTGTACTGAATTGTTTTGATATTTTTAGAGCGAGAACTCCCCTCAACATGTGCATCAAGTATTTGAAAATGTTTTGCACACGGAGGCAAGAGAAAGAATTACCTTCTTTGATTACCATTTTCTAAAGATATCAACATCACTTCCTCAGCGGATCAAGTGGGTATAGCAAATCCGGGAAGGATGAGGTTTCCATGAATTTTGCTCCCCCTCAATATGTGCCTCGAGGTTTGAAAAGAGTTTTGCACATACTAGAGGAAACGCACATTAGGATGAATGATCACGTTTCAAATCAAAGGTTTAAGATAGATGCTCCCCCTCAACATGTGCATTGAAAAATTGAAATCGTTTGTCACATGTGAGAAGGACAAACATGTACATTCTTTTATAACCATTTACACGATTATCGGTTTAAATCCAATTTAAATCACACATTCTCCCCGATCACAATTATCAAATCATTTGAGATTTGTGATCTCGTATAATTTAAATTGATTTTGAAAGCTTTAAGGAGAATTGTGACTTGATTGTGAAAGTGTTTTAAGCGATATGGATCGATTTTAAGACTTTAAACTCCATTTATAAAACATGCATGTATATCTTTTGAAAACAATTTAATGCCAAATAACTTTTTAATTTAATTGAAATCATTCTCCCCTCAATCAATGGCGTAGGTTGTTGATTGAGAGATAGAGATTTGACATATAAGTCCATATGATTATCAAAAATAGAGATCGAGTTATTTTTCAAAGCATTTGGTTTCGTGAGATAAGAGTTTATAGAATCGAGTATAGAATTTGAAAACATGGTAAAACATGGCTCTGTTCTTTCTTTTAAAAGCGGGTTATTGCTGAAAATGACAATAAACCATTTCTCTTTCTCCCAAAAATATATATATATATATAATTTTTTTGATTTTTTTTTTTTTTTTGAATTGAACAACATCTAAAGACCCGTGTCATTCTTTGAATGACAAAGACAAAGACCGTAGATATTATCGAATCGTGAAAAACATGACAAAATGACAATATTTTTTTTTTTTTTTTTTTTTTTTTTTTTGGATTTTGAAAGTTTTATAATTTTCTATTTTGTTTTTCTAATAACTATTTACAAGAGATAGATGAAGAAAGACCTTTACTCCTCGTCTTCCTCCTCGAAGGCGTTTGAGAGTTTCGGTTGAAGGCTTTTCAAACCAAGTCGTGGAAGAATAAACTCAAAACGTTCTCTTGGAAGAGCTTTGGTGAAGATGTCGCTAGCGATATTCGGACCTCACAAAATATAGTTCCACCACACCTTTTCCACTTGTTCCCGATGAAATGATGTCGAATGTCGATATGCTTTGCTCTTGAGTGTTGAACATTGTTGCATGAGAGAGCAATAGCACTTTTATTATCACGATGACAGAGGATTTTGTTGAATTCAAAGCCATAGTCGGATAATTGTGATCTCATCCATAAGATTTGAGCACAACAAGATGACATGGCTATGTATTCGACCTCGTAGAGGAAATAGAAGTACTCATTTGCTTCTTTGAAGACCAACTCACAAGCTTATCACCCAAAAATCGAGCACCTCTGACGTGCTTGACGTGTATCTTGACAACTGCATGATCGGCATCTGCATAGGCCGTTAGTGACATACCGGTGTCCTTGGTACCATAGTCCCATATTGATGGTTCCTTGGAGATACCGAAGACCCGTTAAGCGCTTCAAGGTGCTTTTTAGTAGGCAGCACGGTATCTAGCACACATGCACACGAGAGAACAAAATGTCGGTCTACTAGCGATGAGATACATCGAGGATCCAATCATACTCCTATATTTCGTTTGGTCAATCATGATCCACGAGAGGTCCTCATCTAGTTTGGTTCGGTCAATCATGGGGTGTCAGCAGGTCACTTGAATCAAATCAAATTTCTTTAAAATCTCTGTTGCATATTTAGATTGATTTATGAAAATGCCTCGGGACTTTGAGAGATTTGTAATCCCAAGAAAAATGACATTTGTCCCATCATTGACATTTGAAACTTTGAACTCATTTCATTTGAAAAACGATCACATTCCATTGGGTCGGTCGAGGCAAAAATAATATCATCAACATAAATTTGAACATGAATCAAATGTTTGCACGACTTCTGGTGAACAATGTAGGATCAATCGCTCCTTTGATGAATCCGGTTGATAGAAGAAACTTTGATAGTGTATCATACCATGCCCTTGGAGCTTGCTTTAAACCGTAAAGAGCTTTCTTCAAACGATAAGCGTGGTAGGAAGCTCTTGATTCACAAATCCTTCGTGTTGGTGGCGTGATCGACTTCTTTAAGATCTCCGTTTAGAAATGCCGTCTTTACATCCATCGATAAACTACCATGTTCTTACTAGCGACGTAGCGAAAGATTACGATTGCCTCGATTCGAGCAACGGAGCAAAAGATTCTTCAAAGTCTATACCCTCCTCTTGGCGATATCCTTTAGCAACTAATCGAGCCTTGTTCTTCAACACATCACCATGCTCATCAAGTTTTACTTTGAAGATCCATTTTAGAGCTATAATCATAGCACGATCGGAGCAGTACTAACTCCCATACATCAAGGCGATCAAACTCATGAATTTCATCTTGCATAGCATTGAACCGACTATCTTCATTCATAGCGGTTTAACATCTTTTGGTTCGATCTTAGATAGTGCGGAGTTGAAGAAGCACCATAAGGCATCGGTTGCGAGTTGCTTCCGGGTTGATCTGAGACGAGAGGATTTCCAATTATGTTGTCTAATGGATGATCGTGAGTCCATTTTACGAGGTGTTCATGTGGCATTTGTTGAGGCCGAGGTAGGTGAGTCGATGTCTCCCAAGAAGATGGTTCGATGATGATTCGGGAGTAGCAAATATGTTTTCAAATGGAGCATCTTGAGGAGTAGCAAAGGGATTAACTTCATTATTGATGTCGAAACATTTCCATGATGTACATTTGAAGAATGATGATTTGTTGATGAGGCGAAGGATCGTGACGGTGCTTCTTGGCTTAAAGATATTGAGGCGAAGGATTGATTTCATTCACCGGAATATGAGCATCCTCTGTTGTAGGGATCAAGCACCTCATTAGTAGTAGACTCATCTGATTCATCAAACATTGGATCAAACAATTTCTTTACATCATCTTGGATGGAGGTACATATAGGCGTTTCTTGAGAGGAGTTTGGAACAAGGGATGAACCAATAGGAATTTGTTTTGAAGTGCGGGTCTGTGGAGTGTCCGGGAGCCATTTGACCGGTCGACTCATCAAGCGTAACGTGAATTGTTTCCATGATATTTCGGGTTCTTTTGTTGTAGATTCGGTATCCCTTTTTGTTTGGTGCATATCCTACAAATACTCCAATGTCGACTTTAGCTCTAAGTTTGCCCAAGTCTTGACCCTCATTAGTTGGATAGCACAAGGCACCAAACACACGAAGGAAAGATAGATTAGGTTTCTGTTGTGGACAAGATCATATGGAGTTTTTCCATGAATGGTGTGAATCAGGGAGCGATTTTGTGTGTAACATGCGGTGGCAATTGCTTGACCCGGAGAAACATTGGAACCTTTGAGTAGATCGGCATTGTTCTAGCGGCTTCAACAAGAGTACGATTTCGTCTTTCAACTACACCGTTCATTGAGGGGTTCGTGGAACACTTCTTTGATGGTGATTCCAATGCTTTCATAGAATTCACTAAGTTGTTTGTTGACAAACTCGGTTCCATTATACATTACGATAATTACGGCGGTTTTATTTAGTCTAACTCGCGGTGTGTTTGATGAGTTTGATGATGATGTCGGGAGTTTCATCCTTTGTCCGTAAGAACTTGACCGGTGAATCTAGAATAATCATCAACCACAACTAACACATATTTCTTCCCAAAGATATTACGCACCTCATTGGTCCACATAAATCCATATGAATCATATGAAGAACTTCGTGATGAGTTAGTAGGTTTGGGTTTGTGGGCATACTTCTTGCTTTTTCCCAATTGGCATCTTTGAACAAAGATGATCCTTTTCATACTTTAGTCTAGGTAAACCTACAACTAAGTCCTTTGGAAAGATTGTTGATGGTGCGAAGTTCAAGTGATTGAGACGACGATGTCATAACCATGACTTTTTTTTGAAGCCTTTGATAACAAGCAGTTGGTGAAGCTCTCATCATGTCATCGATAGAGATAGTGTAAAGGTTTGAGCCACGAGTTCCTTTCAACAGTTCCTTACCATTAAGATCTCTAACAAAGCGGTATGTTTTCGAAGGCTACTTCTAGATCGAATCACGAATTGACCAACAGAGAGCAGTTATGACCTAAACCTTCCACATAATACACTGGAGATGACACTATCACCAACAACATAATCTCCATAACCCATAATAGCACCGAAATGATCATTACCAAATCTAACAGTCTGATGAATTTGCTCACAAAGTTCATGAGCCGTGACCGGTCTCGGTCATATGCTTGGAACGACTGAGTCCAGTACCACGAGCGATTTGAGCGATCTGCGGTTGAACACGACAAGAATGGATAGCTGGATAATTGGGATCCCATGCAAGAATGGGTTCCATTTGGTTAGTAACAGCAGTTGGAACACCCGCATCGAAATAGAAGCATTCATATCGAACAATGAGGTAATGGAATCATTATGAGTAGATGCAATACTAGTGTACGTATTAGTCTTGTTTACGGTGTGACCACTTCTTAGGGAATAGTTCTACCGGTAGGCATCCATTTTCTAGTGGGCATTATCGATTGGTCTTATGACCAACGGTATCCAATAAGAACCTATTCTTTGAATGTTCTTCCCGTGGGTTTCATTGTTTTCTAACTTTCTTTCGCTTTTGCCTTTTAGCCTTTTTAGCATGAATTTTAGCATTAACAATATTAACTGGACAAATAACATCATTAGGCAAAGCATTGACATCACATCCATGATTAGAAGCGAATTCAAGCAAACATCGGTACAAGTTTTGCAAGCGGTATCGAATTGAATTAATTACGATGCGCTTATGGCTAATACTAGAATCAACACGATTCGTTTTATTCGATTCAAACTTAAGGTTCCTAGATTGTTCTTCTACTTTCTTCCATTGCACATTCTTAGCTTGAGAGGTCCTATCATTCCTTGTATTGTCTTGAGACTTTGACTGCTCCCTTTAATGTCACCGATTACTCTGTAGAGGAATGGGAACATTAGTTTGTTTTACTACTCTTTACCACCGTTTAGATGTCTTTGGGATCTGAACTACATGCGGGTGCACTACGGTTCACTTTCATAAAGCTAGGTGTCTTGAGATTGGTACTCCTAGAAGGCACATTAGAGTTCACTTTCCTAGCATTGATGGATCTAGAATCGAACTACTCAAGGGTACACTCGACTCTCATTCAAAACATTGGGAATCGAGTGCATCTCATATTTGGCCTTAGGCATTGAGCATGGAATCAAAGGGTTAACTCTCTCACCCTAATGTCTTTGGGCATATGGTGATCAAGCATTCTAAGATTTCTTGAGATCGTTTGGCATATGAGCATGCATGTCCAATTGCATTATCATGAGGTTTCTCTAGCTTATCCTCTTCAACAATCTCACGCAGGCATTCTAAGCAATCCTTAAGGGATGAGAAATATGTTTGAATGGCAAGTTTGTTGTTCCTTAGGTGAGGGGACATATGTCACGAGATAAAGCGATTTATTGCGAGTGAACCTTAGATACAACATTCTCCTCATTGATCATTGGCATTTTCCCTTTTACGACTCTTGATTCTCAATTTCCTTTTGCAATGAAGTTATTTGTTCGTTGTTTTTGTTACGAGTGACTTTAATTGATTCAAACAACTCATTGAAATGACGTTTAACCTTTTCATTCTCTTCTAGAAAACTTTCGTTTTCCTTTTGTAAAAGCATTTACTATGTTTTGAAGATGAAACGTTTGAGAGTTACGAGAATCTAAAGAAGGAGGCATTTGGGAGCCTGTCATATTGTTCGTTTGACCCTTTAATTGAGAGATTTGGGCTTTCAACTTTACGATCGTGTTACACCGAGCTTGAATCATTCATCTCGTTTGTTAATTTGAACAAGCGCATCAAACTCGGAGCATCGAAGATGTCTTGATATTTGAAGTTTTGACATTTTCTTTGAGATGTTGATATTTTAGTTGTAGATTAAAATACTCAACTTCTAGTTTAGAAAAATGTTTAACCAAATTGTCATGATCATCCAGTTCAATTTTCTCATTTAGTTTAGAATTAGTTTTTCAAGCTCAATGACACGATCATGGGAGACTTTCGGGGCCACGATAATTCATGAAATTTGGAAGCATTAATAGAGCAATTTGAGCGTTGAAAACACATCTTGAGCAACACATTCGGTAATAAGATTCTCATTTAATGTATGCAAGTTCTTTCTCTCAATCTCATTATATTTTAGTGCGCTCATAATCACTAACTTCAAAGAACCATTGCATCAAATTCCTTTTCCATACCTTTAATATCGACTTCTACCCTTTTTAAGACTCTCAAAGTGATCTTTTAGAAGTTTAAAGAAGGGCATGACCTTAGTTAAATAACATTCTTTCATTTGTTCAAAACCTCTTTCACCTTGATTATACCGATGGGAGTGATCCTTTTCTTGCAAGTTTTCTCAAAATCAACAAATAGTTGGAATATAACGTATTGGCTAATTAATGTCTTGATTTTAGTGGCAATTGTTCTAGGTACAAGATGCATAGGTGTATTAGGAGGATACACTGTTGCTCTAGGCATTTTCGAAGGGAGGGTTTGTTTCTACAATATTTTCGACTTTACGCTTATCTAAATCCATTTTCCGAAGACTTGTTCGGGAGTCAACAAAGTCGAGGCTTAAACTTGTTCAAGGCAATCCGGTTTTCCTTCTTGTAATCATGAGGAGAGAAGATTATGTTTTCTCTTTGCATTTGGGATCATCTTGCTTCTTATTCATCTTTTCCTAGTGATTTCATTTAAAATCTTATCTTCCTCGATGCACTCAAGCGCAACTAGGTTTACGCCTAGGCTTAAGGACTTCATTACCATCATAAATTACCTTATGAGCATTTCTAGCCTTTTAATTACCTCTGGGTTTGGTTCCTCTACAAGGGGAATGCTATGCTTATCGCTTAGAACTCTATGCTTAGTGATCATGTGAGCGATCAATGGTGTTTCCTTGTAAATACAACTTGTTTTCAAGTTTGTTTTCAAAGTTTTGATTAGAAAAATCTCTCAAGAGTTTTGATTCCTTTGCATTAAATTCTTGCTTAAGCATTTTCACATTTTCTTGAAGTTCTTGTTTTTGCTTAGTTTGTTTTAGAAAATTTTTCTTGTGGAATTTAATTCTTGTTTCAATACTTCTTCTCTAAACTTACTTTTCTAATAATTGTACTCACTTGGACATCCATTTCACGCTCACGGTGGTCAACTCAAATTTTGCCGTTGTTCATAAATAGCAACACGTTCCTTATAGGCATTTAGTTCGAGAAATTATGGAATCATTAGGAGCACATGCGGTGTATTCATCAAAGACATAGTCATTGTTGATGCGAAGATGCATCACTTGGTACAACTTCACTTTCACTTTGTTTCACGTATTGATCGTATGGGACAATATTGATATTACCCATATTTTCAACATTTGATTCAATAGTTTCGATTGGTTGTACTTTGTCATGCATCTGTGCACATCGACATCATCGTATAGCTTTAATACCTCGAGATGAGTTTGTCCTTGGATGGGCCGGCTAGTGGTGAAGAAGAGATCTTGGGAGAAACCATTGGAGAGATGCTAGCCATAAAGATTGTGTGTGCGATGGGTCCATCATCTACATCAGTCGTATGCATCACGATCGGCAACTTGAAAGGCGTTCGATGATTATGACCTATCTCTGAATAAGTCGCTCATCCACATCGCATCATAGGTCTTGGCATTACCCTCGACAAAAAGCAAAGAATTCCTCTTCATCCAACGCAGCACCATTGTCACGAACTTGTGCGGTAACATCTTATCTACGAAATAATCGGCGTGTGGGCGCTTTGGAGATGTGCGGTTCCTTGCAATGTGTCCTCACCACCACAGTTATAGCATTTGATCGGCTTAGCTTGACCTTGGTTACCATTCCTTCCTCGATTACGATTGCCCATATCCTCTACCAAGACCACCCTTCCCCGATCATCATCGCTCTTTCTGAGCTGGTTGCACCACAATCCTTCCATCTTTACAATGGCTTGATTATGTGGGTTAGATGCGATTCGAGGTTGTTGTTGGTTTGTGGGAGAGAATTCATGTTTTGACTAATGAGTAGAGCTAGTTGATCAATGATGTACCCACGCGTGCATCAAGATCGCTTGTTTGATCATAGGATCGGGAATGAGTTTGTGATTACCATTACCCAAGGGTATGACTTGTGATGCTTTGGTTGTGATTCCAATGTTTGAGTAGAAAGTTTGTTGAGTCATTAGGCGAACTTGTCTCTCCTGGTTGGTTTTGAGCGATTGAGAATCAAATTTTCAAACATAGCATGTCTCTCATTCGAAGGAGGAAGGCATAGAGTTATTCATAGTTTGTATTCTTGATCCTTTAGTGAGCTTCACAGTTGTGACAAACTTGTGCCATTCGGGATTCATGTTGTTCACAAACTTTGAGTTGAGTGAATGTTAGGCATAGTCATTCGATGTTCCTCATGTCATTCACTAACTTATGAAATCTCACATAGTACTCATAGACACTCTCATCGGTTTCATTTTGAAGTGCTCAAATTAGTCATAGGTTGGGATTCTCATCTTCCATAGTTAGTTACGAACACGAGAGAAGCATCTTGACATTATCCCAAAGCGCCTTTGCTTGATGTTATGATTGATCGACTTGTAGATGTCTTTAGGAAGACCTTGTAGAACAATGTTTGAAGCCACGATATACGCATCAAATCTCTTTTCTCCTTATCATCAAGCTCATCATACATCTTAGGTCATCCATACCGTAAATAGGAGTACCATCTTCATTAGTATCAAGTATGTCTCTAGTCGTTTCAACTCGATATGGTCCTTCATCAATGGATTTTAGAATATTGACACCATTTTCCTTTCAAGGCAATACAATCGATTCGTTGAGCCCAAGAATCGTAGTCGATTCATCAAGCATGGGTGGGCAGTATCGATCCATTGCTTGTACATCCTCGGCATGATGGAGATGATGAGTAGGGACGTTGGTGGACATGTTATCGATTATACGGATTTTATAACTCAATGATTAAGCCGGAAATAGATTCTTTCACGGATTTTACTAAATCAAGAGAAACCGTAAACAATCACTCAAGTCGCTAGATGATAAAGCTCTAAGTCGCTAGACACAAATCCACTAAGTCGCTACCAATTAATTAGCTAGACACCCAGTCGCTAGAATCCCAAGTTGCTAACAGGAAAACAAGTCGCTAAGTAGTAACTCGCTACGGACCAAGTCGCTAACCAAATTTTGGCGACAATTAAGCTACACAAGTCGCTAGAAACACAAGTCGCTAAAGAGCAACTCGCTACTAACCAAGTCGCTACCACAGTCGCTACCGTGGTGGAGATTCCACTACTTGTACTTTAACTCGCTAGATCTAACTCGCTAGATTTAACATTGTAACTCGCTACAATTTAATGAAGCAAGTCGCTATGAAGAAAACTTATCCGTGAACTAACTCGCTACCATGAAAAACATATAAACATCACTTTTCAATCAAAACAACCCAACCAAGATGATTCAAGCTTACCAAATGAAAACCTAAACACTTATGATGATTCTAAACACAAAAGTACCAACAAAATTCAAACTTTAACACTAGAGATCAACCAAATGATGCAAAACCACTAAACTTTTCAAACTCAAAACCACCTAAAAACCACTATAAATCCAAAGATGTGCAAGATAAGATCTAACCATGGCTCTTGATACCAATTGTAAGATATGACTTTTCACATACATCAAACCATAACACAAGGTGGCGTATAAGATGGAATTCTAGAGAGAAAGTTAGAGGTTTAGGGAACTTAGTGAGAGAAAGTGAAAGATATTATTATGAGCTCCAACTCTCTACCTTGGAAGGTAGAGAGTATTTATAATCTTACATAACTCGCCACACTTTGGGGCATGGATCGGGGCATCACAGTGGGTAAAGACCCGTCCAGTCCTCCACGGTGTTACTTAACTAAATTACTACTTAACTTAAAGAACTACGACTACGAGCTTTCTAACGATTACATATACTTGAGGTGACCGACTCTTTAATACAGGAATTTCTAATTCCTAACAAATTAAGACGACGTTTTGCATTGTAAAGTTCGTTAAGTAATCGTTCATTGCGACTTTTAAAGACTCGATTTGAAGCACCTTATCGGTATTCTCAACAATTACCACTTTTAAAGAGTCAACATTATCGTGGAGATATAATCGGATGCATGTGGCAAAGAATAGAATAACACAACATTATGGATATCGTACGGATAACATCTTTCAAGAGTCGATCAACATCTTTTCTCAGCGGTTTCTTTTTCGTTTAGTATTAGAAATAGATGTTTGGTTTTCTCAAACGACCTTCATCACTCCAGTTCATATGAAAATCCTTTTCCCGAGCTAATGCACAACTTTTCAAATTTTTAACGTTAGGTAAAAGTTTTTTACGAAAAATGTCTCTTTGTTCTCACGCGGGAGGCGATTGAAAATGATCAATTTTGATTTGAGCGATATTCTATCTCATGTTGTAAAATCTTGAGGTCGACCATGAAAATGTCAAAATATCTAAGAATTTTTCGATTTTCGGGTTTTGAGTTTACTTCAGCGATGGAAGGTAAAGGACCATAAGTTTGTGCATAATCTGGTTGGGGATTAACATTAGAATTACTCGGTGTTTTGATGATAACCCTTGGTGTGTTAGAAGAATCCGTTGGTGTGGCGAAAGTGACCGGTTTGAATAATTAAAGGTTTGTTGTAAACAACAGTTTTAATTTTGATCGACTCTTGTGTTACGCATCTAATTCCTCTTGACGATCATATTCAACAACACTCATATGATATCATTAATTTTATATTACTCGCTTTGGAAACTTGAGGATTTGGTTTGAATGTTTTTAGTGAAAGCTTTGGTTTATAATCACTAGATTTGGTCCATATCCTTTTGGATTGGGTTTTAAAGTAAACTTTTCAATAGTTATTCTTGATTCACCATGTTTGTAAACAACAGTTTTAAACTCTTTGTTGGGAATTAAGGTAAACTCGATTACGCGAAGTATCTGCCAAGAGATTACAGAAGAAGAATGGATTCTGCTGAAGTTATACTTGACAGAGATGTTAAAGGTAAATCATGTTTCTGTGAAGTGCGAATCCACGTGGGAGAGATAAGCTCATTATGTAGTAAAAGTCAGCGCCGTATGAAAGATAGGTTGGCGCCGTATTGTATAGAGCTTACTCAGAATAAACAATATCATTAGTAAAACAATATGATTAGTTGCATGCTTGTCTAGATGCATGCTTGGTCTATGTTTGTATTAGGAGCGTACATTGTAAACGCTCATGAGTCATTAGGGTTTCTTGCCTATAAAAGGAACCATAATAGTTTGTAATAGATAAGCTTTTCTTAAGTCTTTCAAGTCTTGTAAGATATCCGAAACATAGAGTTTCTATAATCAAAAGATCCATAGAGGATCAAAGTGTTCTTAGTTATTATAACTTGTATTTACTTTCCGCTACAAAATACGAGTGGTAGATATCTTCTATTAGTTTGCTTGTGATTACATAGGCAACACTAACGATCTCCAGTGCTTAAGATCTATCAAGGTGCATGTGTATTTAACAAGTGGTATCGAGCCTCGGGAAAGTCTCTACGATACTAAGAACCATTCTCACCCCACACAATCAAACATTCATTCACCATGCGGATCCGATAATGGCCCCAAGTCACCAATACAAACAACACCAACACCACTTCCATGCAACAACTTAGTCTTTCAAGCAAAGAATGGTAAATTTCCTTATTTAAAAGGAAGAGTATGATCTTTGGACTATGAAGATGGAAAACTTGGATTTCCAATATTGATTGGAATCTGTGGGAGGTAGTGAAGAAAGGAAGCAGTCTAAAGAAAATGATTCACGACAAAGATGGGAAGTTTATCATGGCTCCTCCCAAAGCTGTTGAAGAGGTCTTTGCTATGAGAGAGAGCATAAAGTAAAAACTATTCTGCTTCAAGCCATTCTGAAGATCATCGTGTGATTTTCACCATATGGATGATGCAAAGGACATATGGATGGCTCTCAAAGCAAGGTTCGGTGGAAATGAAGAATCAAAGAGAATGAGGAAGTCCATCTTTGAGACAACAATTTCGGGACTTTAATATCTACGAAGAAGAAGGTATCCACAAGGATCTGACAGGTTCCATAGGATTTTGAGTCATTAAACCAAATGAATGCTAAACGATAATGATAGATATGAACTCAAAGTTCACGAGATCTTTACCTCCATCCCAGTTACATGTAAGTATTGCTCTCGAGGCTAAAGGTGGGTTGGACATGCTCACTTTGATGAGGTATATATCAGACTCAGAACCACTTGAACGATGTCGAACTCCATACCGTACATCTTTTACGGCCATGCGACTTTTGTTGGGACATCTCACTCCAACATGATGGTACCCTCCTAGTTCCAACTATTTTCCATCATCTCCTAGTTCCAACTACTTTCCATCATCTTGCACTCCCACTCCACCACATAACACTCATTCCACTCCACCATCTTCTCAAACTAAGACTAGTAGTGTGATGGAGGATGTTCTTCATTCATTTGTTCTTGACTATGATACTCGATTATCTTGCATATGAAGACTTTGATCGAGTTGGACCCACTTGAAATGGAGGAGATGGCCGAAAATGCGGTGGCATTGCTATCGATGGACATCAAAGGTTTGAAGAAAGTGCGGGAGGAAGTTTGCTTTCAAGGGAAAGGAACCGGCTCGCTTTGATAGGAGAAAAGTCAAGTGTTTCACTTGTCATCGGATGGGGCATTTCTCAAGGGAATGTAAAGGCAGGGAAGAGTGGAGATGGAGCTAACTACCTTTCTATCGCTAGAAATAGCGAGGCTGGAGCTTGACTCTCTCACCATGGATGAGCAGGTCAATTGGGCGCACATGAACACATGAATGAGGAAGCTCATAATCTTGACAAGCTTGGATTCTTGGCAAGGTGTACTTGGATGAAAGGCATGATCGGTTGCCTTGATGAGACTATCTCGGTACTGGCTGTATATTTGGTTGTAGTCTAAGATACAATGAACTTAAAGAAGAATATGATGCTATGAAACCTAAGTTTGATGAATGCTATGTTGAAAATGAAGCTCATAAACTAGCATTAAAAAGCAGTAGAAAGACAAAAAGTATGGTTTCAAAAGAATCAAATAACTTATGAAGAAAAGATAAAGGTGTTCTGGTTTGATCTAGAAGTTGCTAATAATTACTTAAACTGTGCGAGAAAGCAAAGGATAAAGGCGTATGCGAGAACCTAGAGCTTAAAGAAAAACTAATGAGAAATAGCTAGGCATAAGGAATGGTTAATGTCGGTGATAATCGGCTAGAAATCTATAAAAGTCAATCGGTAACCTCTCGCTTAGGACTAGGTTTCAAAAGTATGTAGGAGTAGAAGCTAGATATGATGGTCGTAAATCCACTCCGTGAGGTTAGCTAACTTTGTAAAAGAAGGTGAATTGCATCTTGTCCTGGACCTATTAGAGGTGAATTTATGCCCATAGACCTATCCATCACTGTTGACTTTGATGGATCGCATCATCTATATGGCGAAAGTCAAAGACTTGCGGACTCGATACCTCATCTAATGACTTTGTCTCTTGCTACGACGGTGACAATTCATCGGATCAAGGTCTACTTCCTATGAAAGCTGTGATTCAAATGAAAGTCGACCTTCCCAAGCTGAGCCTACACCCAAGCCTTCACCCCCTCTCTTGCAAGCCTTCTAGGAAGGCTGGAGGAATCAACTTCAAGACGGTTTCTTACGAAGACTTATCTTTTAAATCTTTGAATGATCGATCTGTTAAAACAATTCCTTGAATGTTTCTAATTTAAGTACTTCTTCATAATTAAACATCTCCTATTTGAATAAATCTTCCAAGAAGAAGACATGTTTTGTATGTGGAAGTAAATTTCATTTAATTAAGGATTGTGATTTTTATGAGCAAAGATTGGGTGCATGTGCTACTCACGTAAACACAAATCTAAGTGGACCAATGTTGCTAATATTCCACCTTATGTCCCTGACGACTAATCTGACTCTCACTGGAGAGGTTCGATTACCGGACCTTATGTGCAACCAACTAGCCCATACTTTAAACATGGTTATTGGCCTACATATGTTGACTCTATGTATTTGGGATGGGATATGGGACCTTCTTTGTGAAGCCCTCAGCGAGGTTGTTCTTGGACTAACAAGGACCCAATCATCAATGGAGGACCAAGAACAATGGTGGATCCTCTAAATCTTCATGTCCTAAACACATGATCCACAAAGCGGGTTCAAGTCGATGTGACTTGAACCTCCATCAATACTAACCGTTTGTATATATATTTTGTTGTTGTTTGTAGGATCATCCCTTAAGCATAAGAATATTGGTATTGTTGATAGTGGTTGTTCGGAAGCATGTCGGAAGCAGAGATATGATGCACAATTTTGTTCCTATAGAAGGAGAAGGCAATGTGACTTTTGGAGGAAGTGATGGGAGTATCACGGGGAAGGGGACCATAAAGACGCCTCATCTGGATTTTGAAAATGTGTACTATGTTAAGGAACTTGACATTTCAACTTGTTTTCCGTTTCACAAATCTGTGACACTAAGAACAAAGTTCTCTTCTACGAGAATGAATGTCTTGTGTTGTCTAAAGACTTCAAACTCCCGAAGAAACTTCAATTCTTTTGAAAGTTCTCGAACTCACAATTTATACACATTCAACCTTAATGAAGTTCAACGGTGGTGACCTCACTTGTTTGGTGGCTAAAGCATCTCTTGATGAATCTACTAAATGGCATAGGAGGATGGCTCATGTGAATTTCAAGACCATAAACAAACTCTCTAAAATGGGTCTTGTTGAAGGTCTTCCACCAAAGTTTTCACCAATGATCATAATTGTGTAAAGCTTGCAACAAAGGAAAACAACACGAGCCTCTTACAAAGCTATCAATGCTATGAGCATCATTCTTGAACCTCTTGATTTGCTCCACATGGATCTGTTTGGTCCAACTCAAGTCGAAGCATTGATCATAAGTACTTACATTTGGTTATCACCGATGGCTATAGCGATTTTGTTGGGTTTTCTTTCTGAACCAAAGATGAAACATCTCAGTCTTGTTGAATTCATCACTCTCATTGAAAATCGGTTGAACAAAAGGTTAAGGGTATTCGATTGTGATAATGGGACGAGTTTAAAATGCTATTCTTATAGAACTACGTGGGTCAAAAGGTATAAAAGGGACTATAGTAATCCAAGAACCCCACAACAAAATGGGGTGGTGAAAGAAAGAATAGGACCTTAATAGAGGCTGCAAGATCAATGCTTGAGGACTCTAAACTTCCATATGTTACGGGTGAAGGCTGTGGCACGCGTGCTATGTGCTAAACGGTCTCCATTACAAGACCACAACTCAAAACACCATATGAACTTCTCTTTGGGAAGGTTCACATCATTCACTACGAAACCTTTTGGTTGTCAAGTGACCATTACGAACACCGGTGATCCGTTGGGAAAGTTTGATGAGAAGGCGATGATGGTTATATTGTGGGTTATTCAACTCATAGTAAGGCATCTGAGGTGTACAATTTGCAAGCCAAGAAGATAGAGGAGCCAATGAACACGAGATTTTTGCAAGATAAGCCTAATGTTCAAGGACAGGGTCATACGTGGTCTTTGACCTTGACTATAAGCGATTCTTTGGGTTACATTAGACATTTGGCTAACAAAATGCGAGGTCCTCAAGAGCCTCCACTAACACTGCGGTCCTTAAATGATGACTACGAAAATGAGGTTGAAGATGATGAGCAACCTATACTTGTGCCTTCTTTCTCCCCAACAATATTGCGGTACCACCTCCAAGGAGCTTGTTGATAAGAGTGATGAAGATGACTCTCATTATCTTTGAGGACCTTGCTAGGCTTGGACTCAAGAATTTCTTTGCTAAGCTTGGCGAGCCGAATGAAGAGGTTGCTAATGAAGGAATCGGTGAAACCATGTTTCTCTGAAGTTGACTCTGTCACACCTATCATCCACAAATCTGCTTGAAGGCTATCTTTGTTCCTTCTCAGTGTCTTGAGACTTTGGAGAACCTCATACACGCTTTCCAAAACCCTCAGATCTTGGAAATCATCAACCCAAAGTGGCATTTTCACTTCATCCTCTTATGATCTTGAATTTGAACCAACAATCACTAATCTTGATTCATCCATTGAAGTCATTGCTGCTACTCGGAGGATCAACATCGCTCATCCTCGATCCAACATCATAGGTGATCTTCGGCTGTTAGAACTCATGAGGGCTATAACAAGTCCTCGATTTGGGCATATTGCTTTTCTCTCTTATGTCTCCAACGGCAAAGAGACAATCACTGAGACTTCAAACATTGTCTGTTTGCTTGTTTTCTTTCTCAAGTGGAACCAACAAGTGTTTCTCAAGCTCTTAACGATTCAAGTTGGCTAGAAGCTATGCAGAAGAAATGCAACAATTTCACAATCGTGAGGTTTGGATTTTGGTTCCACTCACGATGGCAAATATGCCATTGGGACAAAGTGGATTACGAAGAATAAGAGAGATGCTCGTGGTATTGTGATAAAAAACAAAGCAAGATTAGTAGCTCAAGGCTTGAGACAGAGGAAGGATTGATTATGATGAAGTGTTTGCACTGTTGCGAGGTTGAAGCAATTCGCATTTTCTTGGCATATGCTTCTTACATGGGTTTCATGGTGTATCGGATGGATGTCAAAGGTGCTTTTACGTATGGTGAGATTGAAGAGGAGGTTTATGTCACTCAACCGAGGATTTGAAGACCCGGATCACCCAAATCATGTTTACAAGGTTGTTAAAGCTCTATATGGCTTACATCGAGGCACCAAGAGCTTGGTATGCTAGGCTTTCATCATTCCTGTTTGAAGCATGGCTATAGGAGAGGTGCTATTGATAAAACTCATTCCTAAAGAAGAATTATTCGACATCATTCTTGTTCAAGTTTATGTGGGCGACATTATTTTGGCTCCATAAGCGAAGCTGGTGCGAGAAATTTGAGGAACTAATGAAGGGTGAATTTCAAATGAGTGCTATGGGAGAGCTTACTTTCTTTTGGGTCTCAAGTTCAGTGAAAACAAGATGGCATCTTTATCATCAAGATAAATATGTGAGAGACATTTTGAAGAAGTTTGGTATGGAAGGTGTTGGGGCGCCACAACACCTTATGAAGCTCAAAGACTAAAGCAAATAATGAACGAGATCTACACCTTAAATGTTCATACATGCGGTTCCATGATTGGTTCATTGATGTATCTAACGACTTCAAGGCACGATATTACATTTCTTTGTGAGTGTTTATTCTCGACATCAAGTCCTCCACTTTCTTCCCATCTCAATCTTTGTCAAGAAGATCTTTAAGTACCTCAAAGGCCAACCTCTTTTAGGCCTTTGGTACCCAAAAGAGTCTCCTTTCAAGTTGGAAGCATATAGTGGCGATGATTATCTTTGGTGCAAATCGGATAGAAGATCCACAACTGGAAGGTCGCCAATTTCTTGGCAAAGGCGATTTCTTGGCAATGCAGAAACAAACCATTGTGGGCCTCAACTCTTGAAGCAGTATGTTCTTCTTGCAAATTCGTGGACGAGTCCTTTGGATTCAAAACCAATTCTTTGGACTATGGGTACAACTTCATGAACACTACAATTCATATAGATAATCAAAGTACCATCTGCATAGTCAAAATCCGATTTTTCAGGTCCAGACAAAACACATTGAAATCGAGGCACCACTTTATAAGAGATGCATATGAAAACATTTGATAAAAGTGGCTAAAATTCATGCGATGATAATGTGGCGAGACCTATTAACAAAACCTTTTGATGGACCAAGGTTTCAACACCTTGTGGTCAATATAGGAATGCTAAACCCTTGACTGCATAGTTTAGGGGGAGGCATAGGCCTCAGGGGAGGCATATGCCTCAGGGGAGGATTTGTGCAAACTCTGCATATTTTTGTGTCATATTTTTCAATAAACAGTTTTCCTTTTTCTATAAATTTGCTTCTTTCATTAGGTTTGTATCATTAGGTTTGTAAAAACATCATTTTGCCTATAGTGATAACGTTTATTTAATATTTTTATCTCTTTTATTTGCATTTTAGCCTCTGTTATTCATAATTCGTTGCTAACACTAAGCATCTTATTATTCTTTAGTCTGTTTGTCTTTGTGTTGTTCTTGTGTATTGTTGTGTATACATTTTGCGGTTATGCGGATTGCGGTTTGTCCATTCCATGATCAAGTTCAAATTCATCAAGTGTGACTCAATGGTACATGGTCGAGATAGCTAAAAGAGTGTTGCTTGTTTCTTACGAAATTAAAAGTCTTGAAGCAAACAATTTGATTCCACTGAAGTTATAATCTTGAAGAAAAGAAATTCAAGTCAAATTGTTCATTCATTCATTCATTCAAGAAACAGTTTACAGCTTACATAAAGTCATCCTACTACATATGCATCTTCAAGATACGAGCTGTACACTTAAGCTAATCCTAATCTATTGTATATCTTCCATTCCGAAATCTAAGTGAATGTTGGATATCGTTGAATCTTGGCTTTGCTTTTGTGGGTCTTGCATAACCACCCATTCCGTCTATCTAGATGGTGGATATGCATGACCGGCCTGACGAAGATGCTAAGGACCAAAATGGAGGATGGATTGATGCAAGCGATTGATGATGGCGATGACCACGCATGATGGCGGAGAAAAATAACGTCTTACATGTGCTTCATCTATGCATTTCAACCAAAATGCAATCCATCCACCCTCTCTAAGCCCGTCTACTATCGATGTGTGTTGATGCACCAAAAGATGGCGGTGTGGACCAAGAACCACCTCTCTATCTTTGGGGAGTGGTGGATTCACAGCACGAGGCCTTTGTTGAGGCCGAGGTCTTTGGAGGTTGGGAGTATGATGTTCCCTCCTTATAGGAGTCATCGAGAATCATCGTGATTCACTGGATTCACTACACTATCATCTTACGAAGAAGGAAGAAAGGGTGATTTATTTGGTCGTGGATAGGGTTGAGGAAAGTAATGTTACCATGGGTTTGATTCACCACTGATGATGATGAAGAGGATGATGAAGATGAGGATGTGAGATCTATGATCTCGGGTTTAGTATTCATGGTGCAATTTGGTTAATTGGGGTTTATTTTTACATCTAGGGTTTGTGGTAAATATTTGGGGATCTTGATGAAGAGATAAGTAGCACTTGGGATCATTTTATAGAGCGGGTTCGAGGTTCAATGAAATTTAATGCGAGAGGGTGGCGCGATATTCTAGAAACTTCTTGAAGAAAGTCTTATCTTTGATACATTCTGAATTAATAACTTATTGATTGACCATATTACTATTTGAAGTGTTATGTTGGGTTAGGTCAAAGATGCAATACGTCGACAGCGGTCAACCAAGCGGTCCATTTTTTCGTTGACTATAATTTGGGCAAAACCTTCACTCCACCATCACTCTCTTGAAATCAATCCAATTCCTCTCATCCTGCATCCACAAACTCTCACCACTTGAAACATAACCCTAAAACTCATATCCCTCATGGCTCTTGGATTTAAATATGATCATAACAAAGTTGCATTTAAGGAAGCGATGAGGGATATGAATTATGCGAACCAATGGTGGAATTCTTGAAAAGGTCCAAGATTTGCTATGCTCACAACACATGCTCAAATGAGATTTATGAATCACTTTGGTTACTCGGTTTTGGGAATCTATTTGAGCGAGGAATGAAAGCAGAGATTAGGGATGTGATTGACGAGCAGGCACATAGTGACAGAGGACCTAATTCGGAGGAAGCTTCACTTGGAAGATCTTGATGGAGCATTTCACTCTGTCGGAAAATGTACTTCTTGGGCTAAGGGCAATTGGCTATCGTGGTACAGAGGCGATATGTGGTGAAGAAGGAACTTTGCAGTGGAGGTTCTTGGTTCACGTTGCTTCAATGCATAAGCAACAAGTCGGGAGGATGGGACGATTCTCTGTTGGGATATGGTATTGTGTGTCTTTCGAGGATAACTTTCAATTTTTCTAAGTATATTTTGAAAACATGGTTGAAAATATTCAAAAGAAAAGGCTAAGTTTTAATGTACCCGCGGTTTTGCAAATGATTTTAGACACCACTACACAAGCCAATCCTTTTATCCATAAGTACTTTAAGCGCTAAATTGTTTGCAACCATGAGAACCCACTTTCGGGGAACATCATCCCTTGCTAGCAGCCATGTTGCCCAGTGTAATGAGGTGGCGATGAGGAGAATGTGGCTCATGGTCCTCCTTGTCACTGTTGCTCACCGATGGTAATCCATTAGTTAACATTGATGAGGGCCTCATCAGCTGTTGAAGCAACTCATGTTGCTCTAGACCGACCCACCTTGTCCCGGTCCAACACCCACTAGTTCTACATGATGAGTCCGATCTTAATAGACTACCCACACCAAGTCACTGTAGGGATCCTCTCAATGAAGATCTTCCTCGCTGAGCATGACCATGATTCTCTGAAAGGTCAATGGCTCCCCTTACCACGAGCAATCACTAGTGGGCCGAGGACCCTATTACACTCTCATCTGTCATGCTCTTGTCAGCGGGTATGTTCTTTGAGGTTACTAGTCCGAAAAAGGAGCTTGCGAGACCAATTCTTCTCTTGGAAGTAAGATTGAAGAACTGCGAGGATCAAGTCAAGGAAATTGAGGACAAAATGAAAGGACCTCAAAGGAAGCTTGTGGTTTCTTCGATGAAGAACAAGAAGTACCTCATTTTGAGTCTCTGGATATGTTGGTGATGTTTCTCTCAATGATCCTCATCGATGAGTTCTGCTTCCTCTAAGAAGAAGGAACCTGTCCTTTACAAAAGAAGAAAGAGATCCTATTTACATAAGGTTTCTTCTGAAGCTTCAAAGGAACCTGGTGTTGATAAGGATGCATCTGCTGATGTGCAAATGGAGGATGTATCTTCAGATCCTAATCAATCTTCATCCGTTCAAGAACCAACAGACCCTTCACCTTCAGCAGATCTGTCTGATGTTGTTGCCATGACCACTCCAGTTGATAATCTGCATCAACATGTTGACTTGGGTATTTCTACAAAGGTTCACATCGTTGATTTAGCGAAGGCAGTGTGCTAAGACGATGACAAAGGGAAAGATGTAATAAGCGAAGATGAGCTTGGTCCGGACACGGTAAGTGAGGAGGAAAGACTAGGTCAAGCAAGGAGATTGGCTAAGTTTGAGAAGTCAAAGGAAAGTGAAGTATTGGCTCATCAACTTGAAGCAGAGGACTTTTCATCTTTAACTCCACGAGAGAAGAGAACTAGATGCAATGCGAGTTCGGATACTGCTTGAACACCGGGATGTTCTAACTCGACAAGTCATTTCAAGACCTTCTCTTGCTCAAAGTATACTAGGTGGAGATTTCCTCGGTGACAATTATGTGGAAAATGATGGCTCGGGGAAGACAAAGGAAGCAAAAGCTATTGCACAAAGAGAGCCATCAAAGCTCGGAAGGACAAAGGAAACCTCCTTCTAAAGTCGAAATAAGAATGGTGGTGAAAATCAATGCTCGATGTACAACTCGGCTTAACAATGAAACAAGTCAAGGCTTTTCACGATCATGTCTGTATCGCAAATATAATCGGATCATGAAGGACAAATCATCATCGCAACACATTCTACCCACTTGAGAAGGATTACGGAGAATGAAGCGCTTCGAAGCCAAAAGACTCAAGTCCGATGATGCTCCAGCCAAGGAATCATCTCCAATCATTCTGAATGAAGCAACCTCTGAAGTTGCTTCTTCTATCGACAAGGGTCCATCTATTGAACCATCTACCAATTCTCCTGAAGCACACGATATATCGCCCCCACTTCAAGCGTGGTGTCGTTGACACAAAAGCTTCTAGTGTTAAGGAAGGCGATCTTGCGAAATTAAAATAGCAAGGGCGATAAAGATGCTTCAGGATGAATGCAGCCGTGTTCCAACTAAGTCTCCTCGCCTCTTCAAGTCTTACCACAAACGTTCAAAATGAAAATGCTCTCTGGGAAATCTATATGCAGGTAGGAGGAAGAAGAGAATGGCCAAAAGATCTCCTTGGATCTTGAGCGGATGACTCAACCTTCATTATAGAGGTTCTGCTGCTGATTTTCTGAGGAAATCAAGATGAGTTGGTCGATTAGGCGAAGGATGATGAGATGAATGTCATTCATAGAAAGGACTCCACCTCAATGGAATTCACCTTCGAAAGAAATTCTACATTTGATAGGCGAGCGATTTAATTTCTCTGCACTCATGTCACCACCCATTACGCAACAAGGAACCACAAGGTTACGGGATGTTCTTCTAGGGAGATCTTCAAGTCTGATTAACTCTCATTCTCCCAGCGATGAAAGCACATCCCATTTGGAAGAACTCACATCGGTGGAAGGTGGCGTCACGGAGATTTTATCCTCTCCTCGTGTACATGTATTGGAGACTAAGAGTGGGATCACTGTCATGCATGCTTCTTGACGAAAATATCCATTGCCCAAGAGACTTATGGAAAAGATGCTTAGTCGAAATTGAGATTCCTCCGGATCCGGTGGGCAATGAAAGGTATGCCTTCAACATTGGTGGGCTTGATCAAGACACAACTTCTACAAGCGCAATAAGCCTCATTCTACTTGGTACTCTACTACCTTGTTACATTACATTTAGTTTGTGTTATTTGTATTATTTGTCAATTTACGTGTTAGTTTTCAATTTCTTAGTTAAAAAAAAAAAAAAAAAAAAAAAAAAAAAAAAAAAACTAACTTTTATGCGGGTTTATTTGTTGTAAAATTCTAATGGTTTTAACTCACGATATACCTCGTGTATGTCAAAGAGTTGGCTAGTCCAAAGTACGACTTTGGTAAAGACACAAACAATCTGTTGATAAATTGTAATGGTTTGCTCAAAATCATAGGGTCTACAACCACCCATGCTTAACTTGAGGGTTGTATGGTCATCAATTCACCATGGTCTATTCCTTTTGGAATCCAAGAATTGGCTAGCCACATGAATATGGGATGTGGTAAAGGAACTGACTCCATATTTGGTTCTCAATTCACCAATACTAAGAATTGACTAGTCACGAGCAAACGGCTACGAGTAAAGACAAGTCAAATCCGTTTATATGGTTCTTTGGTTTGCCAATAAATCGATGGTTATCAATGTACCATAGTTTTCGAACTCAAACATGTGGCTACTCGGTAGTGATGGCTATTGGTAAAGAGACATCAAACCCATTAATTTCAATGATTCACTCTCACGGGAGTTAACACACAGGAAGTGATGAGAATAGTATGAAACTTATATGTTTTGATGTACATGATGTCATATGTTCTTTGCAAAGATACGGTGTATCACGATCAATCATCATAGAGATGCTCTTTCTTTTGAATCTTTGTCACTAATGTTGAAGCCAATCCTCAGCGGTTTTAACGATCTATCGAGGAAGCTGGAACTTAACCTAGTCAAATTCCGGTTTAGGGAGGATTGTTGGGAATTAAGGTAAACTCTCGATTACTGAAGTATCGCGAAGAGATTACTGAAGAAGAATGGATTCTGAAGTTATACTTCATCGAGTGTTAAGCGAAATCATGTTTCTGGAAAGTGTGAATCCGTGGGAGAGATAAGCTCATTATGTAGTAAAAGTCGTAGCCGTATGAAGATAGGTTGGCGCGTATTGTATAGAGCTTACTCGGAATAAACAATATCATTAGTAAAACAATATGATTAGTTGCATACTTGTCTAGATGCATGCTTGGTCTATGTTTGTATTAGGGCGTACATTATGGCGCTCATGAGTCATTAGGGTTTCTTGCCTATAAAGGAACCATAATAGTTTGTAATAGATAAGCTTTTCTTAAGTCTTTCAAGTCTTGTAAGATATCCCGAAACATAGAGTTTCTATAATCAAAAGATCCATAGAGGATCAAAGTGTTCTTAGTTATTATAACTTGTATTTACTTTCCGCTACAAAATACGAGTGGTAGAGATCTTCTATTAGTTTTCTTGTGATTACATAGGCAACACTAACGATCTCCGGTGCTTAAGATCTATCAAGGTGCGTGTGTATACATTGTAAACTCATGAGTCATTAGGGTTTCTTGCCTATAAAAGAACCATAATAGTTTGTAATAGATAAGCTTTTCTTAAGTCTTTCAAGTCTTGTAAGATATCCGAAACATAGAGTTTCTATAATCAAAGATCCATAGAGGATCAAAGTGTTCTTAGTTATTATAACTTGTATTTACTTTCCGCTACAAAATCACAGTGGTAGAGATCTTCTATTAGTTTGCTTGTGATTACATAGGCAACACTAACGATCTCAAAGTGCTTAAGATCTGTCAAGGTGCATGTGTATTTAACAAGATCTTCTATTAGTTTGATTGTAATGGAGACCTGTTTAGCACATGTACTGTGTGTGCACTTCGATCCAGAACATAGTGGGTAGTTTAGAGCACGCAAGCATTGATCTTGCGCCTCTATTAAGGTCCTATTCTTTCTTTCGGCCACCCCATTTTGATGTGGGGTTCTTGGATTACTATAGTCCTTTTTATACCTTTTAACCCGAGTTCTATAAGAATAGCATTTTAAACCCTCTCCCATCTTGAAACCACAACCTAATTCCCAAAAAAACCAACCCGGAAAGATGTTGGAACTCGTCTAGTCCAAGCGACCTTTTGAAAAAGTAATGGAGTCAATAAAAGACACGGTGAGCGAGCCAACTTTGTTGCTCATCAGCGGGTTCTCCTACAGGCAATGGATTCAAGCCACGTGGCACTTGTATCATCTTCTTTGGTCGAAGGGTTTGAGCATTCTGATGTAATAGGAATATAAGTATGGGGATGAATTTGGGAATATGAGTAAGATGTTGAAGTGTCTTTGTAATGATGATATTATTACCATTAAGGCTGATGATGGCAGTGATACTGTTACTTTCATGTTTGAATCTCCTACTCAAGATAAGATTGCTGATTTTGAGATGAAACTGATGGACATAGATAGTGAGCATCTTGGAATTCCTGAGGCAGAGTACCATGCCATTGTGCGGATGCCTTCAGCCGAGTTTGCTAGGATTTGTAAAGATCTCAGTAGTATCGGTGATACAGTTGTGATCTCTGTTACCAAAGAAGGTGTGAAGTTCTCGACAAGAGGTGATATTGGAGCCGCAAATATTGTTTGTAGGCGAACACTACAGTTGATAAGCGGAAGAGGCAACAATCATTGAGATGAGCGAACCCGATATCTCGACATTTGCATTAAGATACATGAACTCGCTTACAAAGGCTAGTCCATTGTCGAAACCTTTGTCGCAATCGACTGTCTTAAAGCTTCTGTAGTGGTTGAGTACAAGATAGCCGAGATGGGGTACATCGGGTTTTATCAGCACCTAAGATTGAAGAAGGCAGCGAGGAGAACAAGTCTTGAATCAGTTATGGTGAGAATTAATTTTTAGTTGTTTGCGAGTTATTGGCATGTCTCTAGTTTAAGGTACATTGTGTGTCTGTACTTGCAAGAACCTAGCCAAATATGTTTTCCTCGGTTTAATTTTCTTTATCATTGTGTTAAGAATTGTCATCCTTGTTTTGAGGTGGTTGTTTTAACTTATTTGGTACAATGATGCGATAGTTTACACTAAAAACAAAAAAAAAAAAAAAAAAAAAAAAACAAAAACTTGTTAAATACACACAGACCTTGATAGATCTTAAGCACTCGGAGATCATTAGTGTTGCCTATGTAATCACAAACAAACTAATAGAAGATCTCTACCACTCGTATTTTGTAGCGGAAGAAGTAAATACAAGTTATAATAACTAAGAACACTTTGATCCTCTATGGATCTTTTGATTATAGAAACTCTATGTTTTGGATATCTTACAAGACTTGAAAGACTTAAGAAAAGCTTATCTATTACAAACTATTATGGTTCCTTTATAGGCAAGAAACCCTAATGACTCATGGCGTTTACAATGTACGCTCCTAATACAAACATAGACCAAGCATGCATCTAGACAAGCATGCAACTAATCATATTGTTTTACTAATGATATTGTTTATTACGAGTAAGCTCTATACAATACGGCTGGCCAACCTATCTTTCATACGGCTGACTTTTACTACATAATGAGCTTATCTCTCCTCGTGGATTCGCACTTTCGTGAAACATGATTTACCTTTAACACTTCTTTGAAGTATAACTTCAAGAATCCATTCTTCTTGGCGAGAATCTCTTGGCGAGATACTTGGCGTAATCGATGGTTACCTTAATTCCCAACACTCTTTAATTTTGTTTTGCAAGCCGATAATTTCTTCAAGAAGGTCATCTACCGATTCGTTGAATGCTTTTTGTATCGGAGAACTGTTTTGACAAGTTAACAACTCACCTTAGCTTTTGATTTTCCAAGGTGAGAGCGTTAATTTGCTTTTTATGTTCATGTTTGATTGTTCTATTTAGACAACAAAGCATTCTTCGAGCGGCTAGATCACGATCTGTCTCTCAAATATTTTTCGCTTTGATGAGTTTTAGCAAAGCGGCTTCAAACCTTTTCACGGTTTTCTTGAGTTTTGAAAAAGTTGAGTTGCATTTGTAAGCATTCAAAATCCTTGGTTAACAGTGTATTTTGCTTTTAATTCCTTATTTAATGCATAACATTCCTCCATTTTGATTTGATGATCTTGAATTAAGCGAGCAAAATGGATGAGGCAACAGTTCGGCTTGTTCAACGTGAGTCACAACATGATCATTATTTAGATCCTCAAGTACAACCACGAGTCAATTTGATTATCAAAGGAAACCATAAGGTCATCTTGATCGTCAAATGTAACTACAGGTTAATTTAAAATCGTCGAGAATGAGATGTAGATGACTCATTTTGAGCGATGCGAGCCGTCTTGGATTCGAGATATTGGCGAGATATTAGTTCAGATATGATGATGGTTTGTTCGGTACTGAGACAAGCCATCGATGTCACATCTGGCCTATTTCACTCATGTGTAACTCATGCATATTAGCCATCAACATAATGTTGCATTGGCTGCAAGTCCTCCATATCATCATCGAGTCTGCATACGCCATAAAGCTCTGTTCTTTGTTTGTGAGAGATCCACCGACTTCATCCTTAAGAGCCAAAGAAGAGCCTCTTTGAAATAAGCCGCCCCTAGTCCTTGGCTTTGGGCATGCATTAGCCAGTGTCCTTCTCATTGCAATTGTAGCATCGAAGACCATTCAACCCATTACGAGCATTTCCATGTTCCACCACTGAGCTCATTGTTATTCCTACCCATAGCATTAAACCCTTGACCACCTCCCATTTGACATAACCACGATTCGAACTTCAACTCGTCCATTGTTCACAACAGCTGATTTGAGTATTGGATGAGGAGCGAATCGATTGTTGGTATAACGGCTAAAAGCATTAGCAATCATAACAAATCCACTTGCAATGCTTGAGCGGATCGGATTCCTCATTAGTTTGACTATGAAGTGCTTGATCATTGTTGTTGTTGTAAGGAACCAATTGATTTTGTTGAGGTTCTTGTGATTGATCGTTTGGTGTGGTGAGGCGATTGGTTGAGTTGCTTGTTGAGGAGGATAACTTTGTTGAGCATATAAGGCAAGTTGTTGATTTTCCGAATGTGTAGGTGGAGCAATTTGAGCACGGAGAATCCTTTCCGATCAACTTCCTTTTCATGAGGTTTCAAGTAATCGTACAACAATCCATATGTAGAATGATGCATATTCTTCGCAGCGGAGAAAAATGACATACTTCTCCCATTCGGGACCAAGACTACTCGGGAACTTAGTATTCACCGCAATTCTTGGCATGATGATGTTGTGTTTATACAAATCATTGATGATGTCTAAAATATATGATGATAAGACTCTAGTGTCTCTCGAGGTTCAATCATGAAGTGTTCATAAGCCAAGTAAATTTTGGATTCCAAATCCTCCCGATTGAGTCTGAATCCTTCCATAAGAAGATGAATATGGTCCCACATTTCCTTTGCGGTCTTTTGAGCATCAACACTTGAAGAATTGGGTTAGGTAATCCTAAAAGGATATATTGCATTGCAAGCTCATCACTTCATAGTGTAGAAGTTACATTTGATTTAAATTTATATGATAGCAATGTTTGTTTGTTCATCTCTTGGTGGAATGGCATTAGGATCTCCGGTACAATGACAAGGGCATCTCAAATGGACCTTCAAGATAACCTTCTTTAAGAACTTTCCATGTGGCTTCTTGGATCACAAAACCTAAAGAACCTTATTACCCATTGATCGTAGTTTCACGAGTGAGCATTGGAGGTCTATCAAGTGATCCACCTCATGAATTGATTGTTGGTCGCTTAAAGCTTCACACATCTTTGCAAACCAAGTGGGTTCCTTCATAGTGTTCCTTGATGGATGTTGATTGAAGTCATTTGTGTAGGGTTGAACTTGAAGACTTGGCGGTGTTTGAACCATTTGTGGTGGAAGAATTGCTCCAGTTGTAGAGTATGTTGTTGATTAAATTGTTGTTAAAAATTGCTTGTTGTTGATTCCATTGTTGATGTTGTGGACTTAGTTGTTGTTGTCGTTGAGGATAAGTGTAAGGGAAATAGTTAGAGTATGGTGGTTGAGACATGTTGAAAAACTTGTGTTGGTAAAATGGATCTTTGTAGTCGAATGAACCTTTGACGAAGAAGTGTCCTTAGGCGTAAAATCACAATAGTCAAGTAGCACTTATGCGTAAAACACCAAAGTTACGCGTAACAATAAGGAGTTACGCGTAGTTTTAGCTTCTGGCGTAAGTAGGGAAAAAGCTAAAGTTATGCGTAGACAAAAGTTAGCAGCAGAAGTTAGGCGTAGGATTATCTTATCGTAAGACTATGCTTAAGCGTAAGAAAAATCTTATCGTGGGATTTACTGCCGTAAGCTTTAAGCTTATGCGTGGGGTTAGGGTTTTATCCCAAGTGATCTTTTACACTTCACGGTGCAAAAGATATCCAAAGTCGACGATTTTCAGGGCTTATCCAAGCAAGAAAACACGGGTAAACCACGAAATGAAGATCGAGCCAAGGAAAGACTTACGCGTAGTTTTAGGGTTTCACTACGCGTGGGTTTACTCGTAAATTTGATATTGCTCAAAGATGTTTCTAAACTAGTTTTGTGTGATGAAATAGCTTCAAGATCACCAAATAACACAAGAATGTGAAATTTGATGAACCAAGCGTTCTAAAAGCATTCTGGCGTAGAACTACACCCACGAATAAAAACTAGCTCAAAAACAATGATCCACGATAAAGTTCCAAATTTTTGCCAAAAACGTTAGTTTAACACCTTATAACGTTGAAAGTACAAGAATCTTGGATTAAAAGTGTAAAAATGCGTTTTTAAGCTAACCAAAGATATGGTACCGTGCGTTATCGTGAGACCAAAACTCACTTCAAACAATCGTTCACCCAACTAGTAGGCGGTTGATACCTTTGTTAGGTCACTAGTTTTACAAACACAAGTAATATAGAAAGAGATAAAGGCGATTGAACAATAACCAAACACACACACGTAAAGCTTAGACCGGTTATCGTAAGATGTGAGTGAAAGAAATATTGAACAACCAACCTTCAAATGAAGGTTTACATAAGGTATTTATAGGAGGAAAGCTAGGGCAACACTCCTAGTTTCCATCCTTTCTTTAATGGACTTGGGCCTAAGCTCATGGGCCTTCTACATAAGCTTAAGGCTAATAACAAACATAAAGGCCATAATAAGCTACCTATTACATAAGAATAACTAAAACTTGAATTATAGTTTAGGAGTGATTCCAACACTGCTAATTATAGAGCTGCCATGGATGATCCTGAAAAGGGCAAATGACAAGCTACAATGAATGGGGAAATGCAATCCATGAAAGAAAATGAATTTTGGGAAGAGGTTGACTTACCTCCAAATGCTAAGGTAGTTGGAAGTAAATGGATCTATAAGAAAAGGACTGACATGGATGGCAATGTACACATCTATAAAGCTCGTTTGGTAGCTCAAAGTTTTACTCAAACTTATAGGGTAGATTACGAGGAGACCTTTTCTCCTGCAGCAGACATTAGAGCTATTAGAATTCTTATAGCTATAGCAGTGTACTATGACTATGAGATATGGCAGATGGATGTCAAAACCTCCTTCTTAAATAGTCTCTTAGATGAAGACATCTATATGAAGCAACCTGAGGGGTTTGTGAATCCACAACTTCCAAACCGTGTATGCAAACTTCAAAGATCCATTTATTGATTGAAGCAAGCATCAAGGCAATGGAATAAGAGATTTAATGAAGAAATCAAAAAGTATGGATTTATTCAAAATCTTGATGAGCCATGTGTATATCACAAAGTTAGTGGGAGTGATGTAATTTTCCTTATCCTGTATGTCGATGACATATTAATTATGGTAAAAGACATTCCAAGTTTGCAAAGTGTTAAGGCATATCTTGGACAATGTTTTTCCATGATAGATCAAAGCGGTTAATTGGTTTAAGTCAAAGCGCTTACATTGATAAAATATTGAAGAGATTCAATATGCAAAATTCCAAGAAAGGATATTTGCTAATGGAAGTAAAGCATGGCTTATGTAGCGATATGGGTGCTTCAACGCCTGCAGAGGTGGCACGCATGAAGAAAGTTCCTTATGCTTCGGCAGTAGGATATATCATGTAGGTTGTGAGATGCACAAGGCCAGATGTGGTGTTCGTTCAAAATATGACAAGTCGATATCAATAGAATCTGGGTGAACTTCACTGGAATGATGTTAAACATATTCTGAAGTATCTTAGGAATACGAAAAATATGTTTCTAGTGTATGGTGGAAATCCATATCTGAGCTTGGTGTTACAAGTTTACGTGATGCGTCTGGCAAAGTGATAAAGATGATACAAAGTCTCGACGGGTTATGTCTTTGTCATTAATGGAGGAGCAGATGGTGGAAGAGAAAGAAGCGAGTACAATAGCGATGTTCTGCAATGCGAATACATAGTCGTTTGGAAGCTGCAATGGAGGCCGTTTGATTAGGAAATTCATTTCGGGGCTTGGTGTTATGCCTTCAATTGAATCGCCTATTGATATGTATTGTGACAATTCTGCCGCAATCATATTTGCCAATGAACACAGAGTCATGAAGGGCACCATACATTTTCCACGTATATCACTATGTTTGGGAACAAGTCCACCAAGGTGAAATAAATCTACTGAAAGTTCACACATATGACAACTTAGCTGGTCCTCTCACTAAGGCTTTACCTTGAGAAAAGCTTATTGAACTTGCCAATGGCATTGGACTTAAGTTGGCTAATAGTTTCATGCATAACTGTGATTAGTATTTGGATAAAGGATATTGTAAAGATTTATTATTTGTTGATGAAATAAAGTATTGGCTATGTTTGTGTTCATTCATAATATTGTTGTCCTATATTTGCATGTTGAATCCGTGAATAACTAAGTTATTCTAAATTGTCGGTTGTCAGTTAATAATATGGGAATATCATTAAACTAAGACAAATCTGAGTGATTTGGTAGAATGTACTTGAAAGTATATTGATGTGTTGCATGCCAATTTCAGATGATATTCAAAGAACTTGAATATACGACTTATCCCAACTACATGATTTTACTTTATGGATATTGTTATTAAGTAATGTGAATAGTTATCCTCGGACTTGAGATACCGATAAGTGTCATGAATTTAGTGAATTTAGTGCACTTCTATGGAACAACTTAACGCTAAATGTAATCGGTAGTTATAAGGGTTGTTTTCGAAGCGTTGCAAAGTTTGTGAGTTATTCTTGTAGTCTAGATAGAATTTGTTCTTTCAAATTTATTTTGGAGTTTAATCTTCTGGGCCCCTCGTAGGGTTGATAAGATATTTGTGCGGCCGCACCCAAGATCTCCCATGAATATGTTCAGAATATTTGGTAATCTTGCTCAATCACTTACAACGAGAAACAAAATGGTAGAATAAAAAATGACTTAAATCTAAATCTTTATTTAACATGGTATTAGAAACAAAAGGATAATAATAATGATGAATCATTAAAAGGTTTTTCTAAGAGCCTTACTCGAGTCGTGCTAGAGGCATCGTAGTGTTGCTAGACGCTAACCGATGTGATCACGCTATTAAAATATGTCTAAGTGAGAGCTGTTGGTTTTATAGACATAAATTAGTAGTCGTGAGTTAGGATCGAACTCGAGACCACGGGATTACACACTTTACGTATGAGAATTAAAGTATAATAATTAAATGTAAAATGTTATTTAGTTATTATTTACACGAAATGTATAACGAACGTTAGGTAATTAAATGTAATGGACTAATGGTCGTTAAATGTTAAAGAAAGGATTAAATATGAAATTAGATGTCAAGATGGTTCTAGAATCCCTTGGGGATTACTCTAACCGAACGACCAAAGGGGGAGGGGATCCCAATCCTACCCTAGCTTAGACACTAAGTTTCTATGGGTATAAATACAAGGCTTAGAGTCTTTGTTCTTTACTCTTGTACACATAACTTAAAACCTAAGCTTGCGTTTTTCTCTCTTTTAGTCCTACTCGATCGAACATAAACCCTAAGGGATCGATCCACTACTTATTCCTTAAACAAAAGTTTTGTGTTACATAAACTAGCATTTACTTTAATTCATTATAGTATGTGTGTACAAGAACGTGTTACTTACACACTATTGTAAGTATCTTGGATTGAATTGCAAAACGTCAAAGTGTAATTCTTATAATCCTATAAACCCTAATTAGGGTTCATCTTAATTGCTAGTTTGGGAATTGATTCTTGTTTAGCTAAAATCAAAGGTACACATATTTTTATGTTTATGTTAATTAATTATTCATTACATGTTCCGATACGCTTTTGCATGTGTACTTGATGTTTATTATATTTTTATTATGATTGTCATGTTATTAAATTCCAACAGGTGTACCGCCATAGAGTTTCGCAGGAGTATGCCCGCTCAAATAATATCTATTATAATCACTAATACTCCATTTCATCCCCTTGTAAGTGGTAATCTGGTACCATAGAGTTTCACATTGATCTTCTGAAGGTTGTGTCCGAGTGAACAATAATGGATTTTCGTATGGAGATAAAGAACCCAAGTTAGTTTTTTTTGAATGACGATTTTATTGAACTAGCAAGAATCTAGAAGAAGAAACATATTACAAACGAGTTTTACAAGCAGACAAACGAGTTTTACACCAATCGAGCCATAAAGGCCAAAAGGTTTTAGACCTGTTAACTATCCAAGAAAAGGGAAAAGTTTTGATGTCATCCATGGGGAAGAGATCAAGTGAGAAGAAAAATAAAATGAGAAGAATAAGAAGGAATTTCAACCACACATTTTAAACAAGAGGGAGAATTTTAGGGGAAAATGCATATACTTTTTTAGATGTATCTTAAATGGGAGTGTGGTTTCTTCTCACCATTCCGTGCTGGCTTTTCATCGAATAAAATCTTGTTGCGGTAGCACCAAAGTACCCAAACAGTAGTTAGAATAACCCCATCCATAAAGCTTTTAATCAAAGCAAGATGGTTTGTTGAATCGACCCATGTTATTAGGTCCATAAGGGTATTAGGCACATTATCCATTTTCCACCATCTAAAATCTAAACTCCATAGATGAGAAGCCAAAATTTACAGTGTACAAATAAGTGTTGAGCAGATTCTGTGTTGTCTTCACAAACCGGGCAAAACATGGAGTGAAGATCGATACCACATGAGTCTAGATTTGAAAACGTAGGAAGTCTATCATTGATCAAATGCCATACAAGGATGTTGATCTTGATCAGGAAGATGCAAACGAGGAATTGAAGTGGATGTTGAAAACATGGAAGATGCAAACAAGGAAACTATGGTACATGAGTCTCATGTTGTAAAGAGATATACCAACTCAATTGCTTAGCAATGGTGGCGATCGCGTTTGTATACAAACTGTAATTTTTTTATATCGAACTAAAGTCTGATACAACTTATAGATAACGTGCATGTTTGTACATCATTATAATGATGTTTTTGATGTGATTGTTGTGTAATAGACGTCAAGAATGAAACACCCCAACCAAAACTCGTCATTTTATTTTTATTATACTGTAGACCCCATGAATCCTTTATGGGTCACAGATCCTGGAAAAGATTGATGCTGATCATCAATTGGCTGAAACAATGCAACCAGAAGAACAAGAAGAGTTGTCTGATGCTGAAAAGGCTAAATTATTTGTACAACTCTTAGAGAAAAGAAGAAAGCACTTTTCAGCCAAGAGAGCAGAAGAGAAGAGGAATAAACCACCAACAAAAGCTAAAAGATAATGTGCACTTACCTAAAAAACATGGAAGGATGGAAGCTTAAATATTTGACACATTTTAAGTTTGAGAATATCCAAGAGATGTTTGACAAAACAATGAAAAGGGTAAACACATTTGTTGACTTAAGAATAGAGCTTGTGGAAGGTAGTGAAAAGAGAGAGGATAGAGTTGGAACAAGAGGTCACAAAGAAGCAAAAAGTGGATGATTACAAAGAAACAACATAGCTTAAACAAATAATGGAAATTATTCTAGATGAAGAAGAAGTAACAATTGATGTTATTCCTTTGGTGAAAAGCCTCCAAGGATTGTTGAGTGTAAGGTATATAAAGAAGGAAAGAAAAGATCCTATCAATTCATAAGAGTTGACGGAAAATCTCGAGATGTATATGTTCTTTAGTCAAATGCTAAAGAGTTTTGACGAGAAGATTTGGAAGATCCGGAAATTGGTAAAAGCTAAGTATGGGTCAACAAAGCGGTGTAAGACTATTACTTGTTATGGGTGATCTAAAACCATGTTTGAACCATATGTAAAGGATAAAATATGGAAGGCTCGAGAAAGGATATGAAGTATTGAAATGGAAGCTATATGACTCATGTAAAGTTCATTCCTTGATAATGCAGTCTATGTCGGTCTACATGTTGGTGGAGAAGACATATCTCCTTGCACCATCTACAATTGCAATTGTTGTGATTCATGGTTGGTTTTGAAAATTGATGATAAAAAGAGAGTTACGGTTTGTCTTTGAGAGAATTATGCGCATGAAATCAATTAAGTGACGAATTTGGGATTCATACCCTAATCGAAAAAGTTACGAAAAGTCCCTCGAACAAAGTAGCAGTAGTAACCAAGTCGCACTAAGTATGCCTAGCGACATTATCTTGGCCTAGCAGTAGTAACTTTGAGGCACCAGTATTAACTCCAATTTCACACCAATCTAACACTTTTCTTTGGTTTTACAAAATGTTTGTCCAAAAACCACAAAAACACAAACCATAACACATTCACAATGATCACAACATCTAATTATACTTAGTAGTTTTAAGTATAACTAGCAGTATTAACTAGCAGTTATAAGTATAACTAGCAGTACTAATTATACTTAACAACATAAACACTTAATGACTAACAGTACTAATCCATATTTAACTGTACAAAAACATAAAAAGATAAAAAAAAACACAAAAGATTTAACATTCCTATACTAGCAGTCAAATATTGAAATCTACCTACATCAAAAGCCAATGTTGCAAAAATCGGTCAACTCGGCCGATTAATCGATGTCGGCCGAGTACCTTGTCGATTTTGAAAATCGGTTGAAAAATCGGCCTAGGAAAAAATCGACGCTAGCGATCAAAAATCACCGAATCGGTCAAAATCGGCCGAATCGGTAAAATCGGACGAATCGAACCGTCGGTCATTTAAAAATAATAATAATTTAGGCATTATACTTAATTTGGGATCGTATATTTCACTTATAACGCACAATGGGCATCATAATCGAAATTGGAGCCTTTTATTGAGGTTTGGAAACATAGCAGGCTTGGAATCGGTTAAGATTTTTAGTTTGGTCTCCAGAAATACCAAAAAATTGCATAAAATGCCAATCCGATTAATCACTGATTAATCCCGACTTGACCGATTACTCGCTGCAGGGTGGTTGACCGCCCGACTACCGATTCACGATTTTTGCAACAATGTCAAAAGCTTTTGTAAGCAAATCTGCAACATTTTGGTCAGCATGAATTTTAACCGTTTGAATTAATTTCTTTCATTGCAATCTCTAATAAAATGATGTTTGATCTCTAAATGCTTTGTTTTTTTTTTAATGAAAAACAGGTTTTTAATTATGCACATAGTATTGTTATTGTCAATAAAAATTTTGGTATGCATAAAATTGTACCCATAATCAAGTAATTGATTTTGAATCTAGAGTACTTGTCACAACAACTTGAAGCGACCACATACTCGAAACATTGTGGAATTTGCAACCTAGTTTGTTTCTTGCACTACAATGAGATCAATCTACATCCACAGGAATTGACAACATCATGTTGTAGACTTCTATCAAGCTTGCTCGGCATAATTACTATCGATGTATGCTTCCAAATTAAAGGGACGATCTTTTGGATACCAAAGGCCCAATTTAGGTTGACCTTTCAAGTATCTAAAATTGTTTTCACAGCGTAGATGTGAAACCTTTGGAGTAACTTGGTATCTTGCACAAGCACATCTATGCAAACATAATATCGGCCTTGAAGATATGAGATACATCAATGAACCAATCATTGATCTATACAAATGAGCATCTACTTCTTCACCATCTTCATCTTTGAGCAAAGGCTTTCATCTCCATTGGTGTGCTTAGACTTGACATCTATATATCCAAATTTCTTCAAAATCTCAACCACATACTTATCTTGATTGATAAATATTCCATTTGTCTTCTTCTTCATTTGCAATCCTAAAAGAATGCAAGTTCTCCCATAGAACTCATCCGAAACTTCTCACGATCGCCTTCAAATTTAATGCATAACTCCTTCTTTGTAGAACCAAAATGATATCATCCACATAAACTTGAACTAGAAAAATATCACCTTTGTGTCTTTGGATGAACAAAGTCTTATCAATCTTTCCTCTATGAAACCCATTGTCTAACAGATATGTTTGAAAATGTTTCATACCATGCTCTAGTAGCTTGATGCAGTCCATATAATGCTTTTTCAACCTTGTAGACTTTATCAGGAAAGTATGGATCTTCAAACCCTGGTGGTTGATTTACATAGACCTCCCCTTCAATTGTTCCATAGAGGAAAGTGTGGATCTTCAAAACTATTTGTTTGCTTGTTTCTTATAACAAGTAGAACCCAAAAAGGTACTTCAAGCATTGATAATCCAAGTTGGATAGAGGCTATGTAGGAAGATCTTCTACAGTTCAAGTTACAAGAAGTTTGTACTTTGGTGGACTTACCAAATGAAAAAAGAGCTATAGGTACAAAATGGGTTTTCAAGAACAAAAAAGATGAAAGAGGCATTGTGATAAGGAATAAAGCAAGATTAGTAGCTCAGGGGTACACACAAGAAGAACGGATTGACTATGATGAAGTCTTTGCCCCTGTTGCGAGAATTGTAGCAATTAGGCTATTTTTAGCTTATGCTTCATTTAAAGACTTTGTGGTATATCAGATGGATGTGAAGAGTGCTTTCCTCTATGGAACAATTGAAGAGGAGGTATATGTAAATCAATCACCAGGGTTTGAAGATCCATACTTTCCTAATAAAGTCTACAAGGTTGAAAAGCATTATATGGACTGCATCAAGCTACTAGAGCATGGTATGAAACCTTGTCAACATATTTGTTAGACAATGGGTTTCATAGAGGAAAAATTGATAATACTTTGTTCATCCAAAGACTTAAAGGTGATATTTTGCTAGTTCAAGTTTATGTGGATGATATCATTTTTGGTTCTACAAAGAAGGAGTTGTGCATTGAATTTGAGAAGCTGATGCATGAGAAGTTTCAAATGAGTTCTATGGGAGAACTTACATTCTTTTTAGGATTGCAAGTGAAGCAGAGGACAGATGGAATATTTATCAGTCAAGATATGTATGTGGCAGGGATTTTGAAGAAATTTGGATATATAGATGTCAAGTCTGCAAGCACACCAATGGAGACTGGAAAGCCTTTGCTCAAAGATGAAGATGGTGAAGAAGTAGATGTTCATTTGTATAGATCAATGATTGGTTCATTGATGTATCTCACATCTTCAAGGCCGGACATTATGTTTTGCGGTATGTGCTTGTGCAAGATACCGTTACTCCAAAGGTTTCACATCTACATCTTGAAAAGAATTTTTAGATATCCGAAAGGTCAACCTAAATTGGGCCTTTGGTATCCAAAAGATTCTTCTTTAATTTGGAAGCCTACACTCGATAGTGATTATCTTTGGAGCAAGCTTGGATAGGAAGTCTTCAACAGAGGTTGTCAATTCCTAGGATGTAGATTGATCTCATGGCGGCAAGAAATGACCGTGGTTGCAAATTCCTGACCGAAGCTAAGTATGTGGCTGCTTTAAGTTGTTGTGGACAAGTACTCTGGATTCAAAATCAATTACTTGATTATGGGTAAAATTTTATGCATACCAAAATTTTAATTGTCAATAAGAGTACAATATGCATAATTAAAACCCTTTTTTCATTAAAAAACAAATCATATAGAGATCAGATATCATTTTATTAGAGATTGCAATGAACAGAAATTAATTCAAATGGTTAAAATTCTACTGACCAAAATATTGCAAATTTGCTTACAAAAGCTTTTGTTGCAGGTAGATTTCAATATTTGACTGCTAGTATTGTAATGTTAAATCTTTAATCTTTTTTTATCTCTTTATGTTTTTGTAGAGTTAAATATGGATTAGTACTATTATTCAAGTCATTAAGTGTTTACGCTATTAAGTATAATTAGTACGCTAGTTATCTTTACAACCTAGTTAATACTACTAGTTATACTTAAAGCTGCTAAGTATAGTTAGATGTTGTGATCATTGTGAATATGTTATGGTTTGTGTTTTGTGATTTTGGACTAACATTTTGCAGGAAAACAAAAGAAAAGCTTTGATAGGAAGGACTTAGAAACTCTATGGAAGCTAGTCAAGGCTAAGTATTGATCTACAAGGCGGATGATATCTTGGATAGAGTTATTTGGGAGATTTGAAAGTTATGTTTGAACCACATCCGAAGATATAGTATGGCGGGATCGGTTCAAAATACAAATTTGATTTGGAATCTTTATTATTCTTGTGGAGTTTATATTGTGGCCATGGATGGACTTGATTCTACATGTTGGTTGAGAAAATATATCCTTTTAGTGCATCTCATACTCATCGATGTCTTGAATGGAACAATTAAACTTCAAACTGATTGCTTTGATGAAATGGCCTATAAGCTACTCAAGAAAATGGAGAAAATACTAAATCCAAAAGAGAAGAAGAAGTAGTGAGGTATTTGGAAGCATCCTCCTGGTGATGGTTAATGCTTTGAAAGAAACTTGAAGATTTTAGAAGGAAATATCAAGTTTAGGGGAGGATTGTTGGGATTCAAAGACTTCTAGATGCTGTTGATTATTGTTGTTGCTCATATGGTTAAGACACCTCTTGGAAATCAATGAAAATGCTCCAAGTGTGTTACTGCTGCTGGTTAAGGAATTAAGACTGCTAGTGTACATTTCAACTGCTGCGAACTTTAAGGGAAAATACACTAAGTGGCTAATGCTGCTAGAAGAAAACTTAGTGTTGCTAGTACTAAGTTACAACTGCTGAAGAGTTAATGCTGCCAGAGTAAAGATTAAGACTGTTGGTTGGTTATTACTGCTGCTTATGTTATTAAGTCGGTTAGATATGGTATAGAATGTTTTGATAAGTATAGAAAAGATATATGAAAGATTTATTTTAGAGAATAAGTTATTGTAAGCCAACTAGGACTCCTTAGTCTATAAAAGGAGGTCCTATGGCATAGAGTTATACAATTTTTCATCGAATTGAGATATGGCTTCAAGGTTTTGTAACCATAATACGTGTGAGAGTATTCGTATTCTAGTCAATAATATTGAAGCGTTTATTTTTTTATTGATTATGTTCTTGTGTTACATTACAAAGTTCTTCTTAATATTGAATACTAGATTCCGCATAGTATTTGATAAATTCAAGACAATACATATTCTAGTTGTGTTAGTTTATCTAACATAGCTAAACCTTTACAAGCTAAGAGAATTCGATCAAGTACATAACTGGGATCAACACAATGTTCATGCAAGTTCGTCACGGGAGCCGATTAAGGTGTAAACCCAACCCTTAATGACATATAAACTCGCAATAACTAGTTTAATTAAATTAAATTTCGATAGTTTAATGTTCGTTTTAATTTACGAACCTTTTTTCAAATAACACAGCAATTCACAAAGAACATAATATATGCAAATAAGATTGACAGATGAGGAGACGCGGTGAAGACATACTCTTATATAATCGATAAATAATTAAAGCAATAACGGTAAGATCCGAAAACCCTAGAAAGAGTCTTCCCAACTCTTGCATTAATCAAAGGCCCCACTGTTATAATCTTGACAAGTAGTGCCACATACATCAAGAAATTCGATTGCGAGACCTTGATTATCAAAAAGTCCACCTTAAACAATTAACTAATTAATATATTAATATGTCAAAAACAAGATTATCAACTTATTAATAACTAATAACACAAAAGAATAAAGGGCAAATAGCTAAAAAAAAGTACTAAACTTGCCATCATTTCTTCTTCAGGGTAGCGAACAAAATTTTTATTTACGAAGGTAATATACTTTCAAATTAATCCTCTTTAGGGTATTTTCATGAACAGTTGGACATTTTGCCCTATTACCCGTAAGAGGAAATGGCAAGTATGATACTTTTTTAAATAATAAATAATGTACTAATTTGTCTGGAAAACGTGTTTTGGCTAAGAAAGCTAATAAGAATTAACAAGGGTAACGATTTGTGATAGGAAACGAATGTATTTTGGCGGTTTGATCGTACGACGATCAAACTCAATAGGTTTATGGGATAAGATGCGGAATTGACCGCTTTGATCACAGGTTGATACACTCTTACAGAATCAAGGAGATTCAAATAAGAATTGAGCTCAAGAATTAGTTAATGGCTTCTTGACTTGTAGAAGTTTATCACAAGAGAATTACAAAATCAAAACCGCTTACAAATGTGAAATGAATTGTGTTATATACAAATGAAATGATGAAATGGTCAGAATTGGCTTTTCCGCCTAAATGGTAAGGGTTAAAAGTCTTATTTGAACCCCACACGCGCATGCACGCGAGATACTTATTTAAACTCACGTCCTTTCAAATGGTGGAACTAAATTATCTTAATAAGTAAATAGTGTAAACTTAAAACAAAATATTTTTATCATAGATTTAACACAATTATAAATCATTAAATAATTTATCTTAATACATATCCAAAATTTAACATAATTAAAAACTAGGGCAAATTATAAAAAAAGATCATCTTATCATCATTTCATTTCTTGTGGTAAGAGTGCAAAATGTCCAACTGTTCATGAAAATACCCTAAAGAAGATGAATTTGAAAGATATTACCTCGTAAATAAAAAATTTGTTCACACCTGCGAAGAAGAAAGCTGCGAGTTTAATCTTTTTTAATTTATTCGCAAAGAATAAATCAAAAATCAAAAATTTGTAACAAGTAAAAATATTTAATTTTAAACACGTAAATACATAGCCTAGGTTTTCTATAAACTAATTTCTAAGACCGTTAGTTCGAATTTTTGTTACCTAGCTTTTATATATTAAGCTTCTGAATCTCTAGTTCACGTACTATGTGCAATCATACGGTGCAAGATAATGTGTACTTTAATAACAGACTTACGTCGTCGGCATACGGTGGCACCTGGACAGCACCTTTCCAGTGCGGGGTTAAATCTTCTCGAAGGCTCTTATCTTCTTCCTGGAGGTATAATTACAATATAAACCTTGTTAACTGTATGTATTGCCTTAGTTTTTATATATTAAGTTTCTGAATATATAGTTAACGTGTGACATCTATATAGCTATGGCCTATGTGCATGATAATGTGTACGCTAATAGTTGTTTCTAATATTTGTAAGATAAATAAAAAAGAAACTATTGATATAGAATGAATACTTGCATATCTTCATTAAATAAAAAATTAAAAGGGATTCCATGTTGTCATCTTTCTGCTAGAATCAATTCGTTAAATAGTTGGGAGTTGGGATTAATCTGAGATACAAATTGTTTACTAAGAAATTAACAGAAGATTACATGAATAACGATTATAGTGGAGAACAAGATTGAAAACTAAGAGTATGTGCGTTACCTTGTCGACAGGGACATGGGCGAACAATGAATTGATGAGAAAGAGAAAACATAGACGATCAATATATATATAGGAATTTCTTAAAGGGAGCTAAGCACGGCCATGAGGCCAGGATCGATAATCCATGGTTTTCTTGTTGGGCAAGCATGTACTGTAGTTTGTGTTAACAAAGCCCATTATCTATAATGGACTTCTACTTATAGTTCTTAAGAGGCGAAAAAAACCGAAAAGATCAATAAACTGAAAATCAAAACCGAACCGAACCGAAAATAATCAAACCGAATTTGCTAAAATCGAACCAAACCGAACTACTAATTTGGTTCTCGGTTTGAACCAAAACCGAATTATATAAATATATATATATATATATATATATATATATATATATATATATATATATATATATATATATATATATATATATATATATATATATATATATATATATATATATATATATATATATATATATATTTTCTATATTTATATATATTTTTATGTATATTATATATAAATAAATACTATTAAAAGGCTATCATAATATAATAAAACACTTTTATGCTTGAAATATATTTTTTGCTAAATATCTATGTAATTATTAGAAAAAAATAGTGAATTGGTTATTGGTCAACCCAAGAACCAACCGAATTAAAATTCAACCGAACCAAACCGAAAAGCAATTTGAATTTGGTTCGGTTCGGTTCTCGGTTGACCTAAAAAAAATTTAATCGAATTAACCGGCGAACTAACCCCGATCAACACTCCTAGTTTTTAGAGCGGAACCATGAATTAAGAACTACTCCAACAAACAGGTTTCTAGAGCGGAACCATAAATCAAGAACTACTTTAACAAGACATCGACAAAGGGTTATGATCTCATAATGTCGAGTGGCACCAACACACATAAGATGTTTTACACTCAAACAAATTTTAAACGTGAGTAAGAAAATAAGGTACAAATAAACATCACCCATTCATCTTTATAAGAAGAGTTATTTTACATACCAAAATTTTCTCGCATATCTAAGTAAAAATCTCAGCCACTTATTTTCCTGTTGAGAAAAAAGGAGGATATTAATTATTATTCAAATTAAAAATTCAATTACACCCATATTTTATAATTTAAATATCTAATGAATTGTTAATCGTTAGACAAAATAAATTATACCGTCACGACCAACATTTAATTAACATTCTATAGACGGACACTTTGATATACTTACAACAAAAAAATTTTGGTCGTTTTTCACGTTTTCTTAGCTGTATCAAAATTCGAATTACATATCACATGTGATTACTAATATTGAAGTTTGAACGCTAAACATCCGTACTAAAATTGACACAAGTATTTGTTTATAAATAACAAACGTTTCTTATTTTTTGCAGTGGAAAACACTTTCTTAGCTTTCCAACCATATATTATACACATTATATTCGAGTTATAGATTATAGCAGTTCTTTTATGAAACTTCTATAATCGCATTGAAAAAATCTAATTAGTATATAGCAGTTCTTTTATGAAACTTCTAATTTTTATATGGCACATGAAAGTATGTCTAATTAGTTAGCTTGTTCCTTAATCAAGAGAACATGGAACTCCTAGACCAAACAATTTAAGTTGATAGTTGATACGTGCTTATCACTATTAAATTAAAATCTAACTATCTAACCACTTGTCAAATGAATAGTGGAACATGAACAAATCAAATGTAATTGGACAACAAATTGAACCACAATTAACCGGTGTTAAGTTATTGTCAAATGAATAGTTTTTCAACTAGTCAAGTACTAGTAGTTTGGTTTGTTAAAAAAATGGGTTAGGACAAATTGAACCACAATTAACCGGTGTTAAGTTATTGTCAAATGAATAGTTTTTCAACTAGTCAAGTACTAGTAGTTTGGTTTGTTAAAAAAATGGGTTAGGAGGCTGGAACATCTTCTGTCCCTTTCTTTACAAAGTAAAGAACAAGGAATACATATATACTTGAATAAAATCAAATAAACAATGCTGTATTATTGAGTATTCTTGAAATGAAGCAATTTTATATGTCAAAAGTATTTGCGAAATGTGACTTTCTTTAAAAGTTACATACCATGCACATGTGATATCATTAGTTGATGGAATGCCTTTATTAGATGAATCATGTAACTTGTAATGGTGTAACCTTTTTCTCGACCTACATATGTTTGATTATTCACATATATTAAATTCCCAACGTGCAGTAACAAATTTCAGTTGTTTGGAACATGTTGACAAGAGTAAATCTGTTGATAATCATTTATTGATGTTTTACCAAAGCAAATATTGCCCATACTTTGTGATGTTTGCCACCATTGTAAAGATGCCACAAAATAATTCATTAAAGTGAAATAGTGGCTTGCGTGCTACTATTTGTTTTAGATGGATGGTGCTAAATCTTCTACTTCACAAAAAGTCATTTCTTGTATCATAAGGTTATATAAAAAGATCTTTTGATACCAAATAAGTTTTGTGGTCATCATATCAATTTCAATCTCTTTGTGGCAATGTAATCATTATACTTGCTACTTAAGATACAAAGAAATAGAAAACCAATAAAAGATGCCAGCTGGAAGGCATAAAGAGCGTCCTACAAATCTTAAACTTGTCAATTACTACATATTACGACTTTAATTACTGCAAATGATTAAAACGAGTGGAAGGGTTCGCACATTAGGCTAGCCCCAATAGAGCGAATCGTCACCGATCGAGGTGATGTGGCGATCGAGTAGATTCGATCGTTGTTGATGTGGTGAAATCGATCGCCTACCAAAACATACAAGTGAATCGTCGGCCGATCGAATGGTTTGCAATGTTATATAGCAATTTAAAGTGCAAGTGTCTGCATGTGATTGGCTTGCATTTTAAGGTCAGGAAATGTAGCTATTTTTTGGTGAGAATGTGAAATATGGAGTTCTTACTCAACTGTATTCATTACAAAAAAATATATATATATGATCACCCATGTCTAATGATATTGTATCACATGTTGCATGGTTGTATAGATGGAAACCATGCACGTATTTTGATCACACGTATCACATATGACTCATGCATGCAAAGTGTAAGTATAGCACGATCATACAAAAATGGTAATTGATTTTTAGTTTGTGTTAAAAAAAAAAAAAAAAAAAAAAAAAATGGTCGTCCCCATCGCAAGACCCAGGTCGGCCGGAGAGAGAAAGGCGGCGTGGCGAAAAAATGAGAGGATTGAGTCTTTATCTTAAGGCGGCATTACTGCGAAATGTGGTCTAAGTTTTTTTGAAAGTTAGTCATTAAAGACAAAAAGATCGATAAATCTAAGACTATTTTCTAAAATCAATTTTGAAATAATATGTTTTCTTGCGAAAAAAGCCCCTAAAATTCTTGACGTGTTGCATCGTTAATCCCCGAATAACCTAACTTGAAAAGAAAGTTATATCTTAAGGACCAAATTGCACACGACAACTGTTTTGTGAAGTGTGGTTACTACAATGTTCTGCTACAATAACGTTTCTGACTTTTAATATATAGTATAGTTCCTTTTTGCCAAACACAACTAATTTCACGAACGAGTTTTAACAAGCTAACAATTAATAACCATTGATAATTATTTAAAGAGTAAACTACACCATTCGTCAGCGTGGTATCGTTAACCATCAGTTTAGTCGTTTTCGACCAAAAACTTGCACTGCTTAGTCCTTAATCACGAAACGTTCTCAACGTTGGTCCTCACCCTAACTGGTTTGAATTAACAGCGTAAAGTGTTTTTAAGTGGAGGTATATTTGTCTTTCCCACCCACTACCAACTAAATCTCTATCTTTCATCTTTTTTTCCTCACCACTACCAACTAAATCTCTGTATTTTTCTTTCTAACCTTTATATCAGGTCCATCACCAGTCAAACTACACTTGTTCCTTCCTATCTTCACCCACCATCAACCACCGCCCCAACCACATCCGGCCACCTTTCTAAACCCAAACCCCATCACTCAATTACTTATCTTCTTTATGCATCAACGAACCTTAACAAATACACTAACTCTAATCTTTACATATTCATCTTCATTCTCCATTTCATATAATTCTCCAACACATAAATCTAAATAATTCTTTAAAGTATCATTGTTAACTGGAAACCATTTTGTCATCATCAAGTTAATACATTTCTTTGTTGTTCGCTTATTTTTATTATTATTATGTGTTCCTTCATCTCTTATCAAAGTTAAAAATAAGCAAAACTTTTAAAAAATACCAACACCACCAGGTTGCTGATTTAATCAACTAACCCTTGAAAACCACAAAATCCTAAACCCATTAGCAACTCAAAAAAACGGTGGACCCAAATCCCAAACCACGCGAAGCTTGCCAGAATCTTGTTGTCGGGTCTGCGACCTCGCCGGTGATCTAAACGACAGTTTTGGGGCGACGGCGGTGGTTTAGTGGATGATTGGATGTGGTGGCCGATTCTCTTGGTGATGGCGGCAAAGTCCAAAAGATATTAATTATGATGGTTGATGTCGTGGAGTCTGGTGGGATGATGAAGAATTTGTGGATTTGACATGATGGTGATGACAAATTTGTTACTAAAAAACCCACAACTCAAATTTTCCACCACCACCACCTGTAATGACACCGCCAACTGTTGAATTACACCGGGGATGAAGAGGGTTCTTCCCAAAACCAATTATTGATTTTCTAGCTCTCAAAATTCATAGACATTAATGGTGTGAGTTGGTTTTTTGGTAGGTGATTAGATGATTGAGAAAGAGAAAGAAAGAAGATGTGTGGTGGAAATGGGTTGTCAAAGTGCTAAGGAGGAGGAAAGAGTGGGAAAAGACAAAAATACCCTCGACTTAAATAGAACTTAACGCCTGCTACTCAAACCAAGTTAGGGTGAGGGGCCAACCGAAAGAACGTTTAGCTATTAACCAACTGCAATTTTTTAGTCGAAGACTAAACTTGATGGTAAATGATACCACAAGGACGAATGGTGTAGTTTACTCTTATTTAAATTTATATTTAAAAGTTGTACAAAGTACTATTTTTATACAACATAAATTATGATGAGAAAAAAAATACTTTGTTATCTTAAAGGTCTTTTGACTTGTCATAAAATCATGATAGGTATGAGTTTTGATAGTAGGGGTAGACTTGTCGGTGTAAAAGATTCATACCTTGCCCTTGTGAGGTATATAAAGTATGAACCATATATATCATTCATTCTCATATTTGAAATATTTGCATCTTAAACAAACACATGATTGAAATAAAAATTCATTCCCTCATTCCCATTCCGGGATACCAAACGCACCCTTAGATGAAACGGTTTAATGATGTTTCTTTAATCTTAATAATCACTCAATGTATATAGGGTCAAGATGAAAAGAGTTGTATGGGACAACCCTGTATGGCATCCAAAGCCAACCCATGATCACAAATTTATAACTGCCTCTTAAAGTAAAATGAGGCTTGCCAAGAAGAAATGATCACACAAAAATAGTATAAGAGAAATATAATAGTAGAAATAGTAATAAAGTCATCAGATAATATCACAATCAAAATTACAATAAACTGCATCGCCGCAAAAGAATGTATATAGCTACTCCAAATACAACATAAAAGCTCTCAAGTCTTAACCAGCGACTTGACTCCACCTCAACTCCCGAAACTATATAGAACCCAACTTGGACACAAGAAAAATATGCATCACTAAAATAGTGAGTAAGCAAGAGCGCATCCAAAAACAATGCTACCAGCCATAGATCCAATCTTCTCGACACCGCTCTGTAATGTCAATACCAAAAGTAAGATCACAAAAAATAAAATAAAAAACATATGTTGTTCACAATCAGGCATAGAAGTGATCAAGATACTAACAGTCTAACACCAATGTATTAAGCCTTCCATATGGTTTCTATAGGTGTATGCTACATATTACAATGACCATATATGTATTTTCAAATTTACAAAACCATGTTTATTCTTTAAAAGAGACCATCAACAATGACCCAGAGTTTAATAGTTTATTGTACAATACACGAAATGTCCTATAAGACCTTTGATGTCAAGGAATGATGCCCAAAACAATCCAAAATCGAGCATCCGAGAATCCTTAAACAAGCCCATAAGGAGCCATGAAGCTCGAGGCCAAAAAATTTAAAAGTTTCTTATCTCGGCTTCTTTCGGCCTTGTTTGCCTTGCCTTTTATAGGCTAAACAGGGTTCTAAATCTTCTTCGGCATCATCTCATCATACATATGGGATTTGTACACAACAAAATATTTAGGTAAAAATCGCAAAAACAAAATATTTGGCATGTGAAAATCATTTGTTATTAAAATGTGTAACTTATTACACTCAATCAGTACTCATGTAGTTCATGATGGATGGTCATGGCATAAATACATCTAATGAATTCAGGAATCTAACTAGTACATTATTGCATCTAGAGAAATCTTGTGTGAAAAATAATTGATGTCAGAATTGTGTCCAAATTGCATCAACCATATTTATCTCATATCATACGTAGTTATTTGAGGGACCAAAATATGTGTTACATTGATTTTTGAGGGACCAAAATGCAACATACAAGTAGACAAGACAAGACCAGTAATCAAGTACTATTCTTGGATGTCTAAAAAACAAAACGACACACGTGATCACTACCACCGAAGACAAAACATCGAGATACGAGTCACCACAAACAGCTCACGTTAGCAAAAACACACATTGCTAACATGCGCATGTTAAAAAACAATGTTTACCATTTTAACATACGAGTAATTGTTACCTTATACTCTAGCTTAAATTTCAAATTAAATGTTCATTTTTTTATATAATGATTTGTCTTAAATGTTACCTTTAAGATACTAAGGGCCCGTTTGGTTTGTTGACGGGGTTAGGATTTGGATTTGGATTTGGATTAGAATTTGGATTAGTATTTGGATTTTGATTTGATGTGAGAGAGAGAAAATATATTATAAAATTAAAAATAAAATATTTTATTAATAAATATAAAAACAAAAATTAAAAATAATAACTTTTGAATAATTAATGAAGAGAGATATAGACTCAGCCATGCAAATGGGACCACCTGCTTTGAAAACCCACCACACCATTCATGATTTGTAGATGGCGTATATTCTAGCATTATGTCCAATTATTTAGATTCTAAATTTAAACAAACATCTATAAAATACTTTCATCCCAAAAGCTAACCCAAAATGACCCAAGCAAACAGGCCCTAACTACTATTTTTTTTTTAAATACAATTTTATTTTTTAAATGAGATTAGTGTTAGCTAACGTAAACATTGTCACCAGATCTGAGACAAATATAACATTACAAAAACAAAACAAAAAAAAATCACATGCGCATTATAGCAAACCAAGGCGCACTATAGCAGATCTCTATGTACTGTAACTAACATGCGCCACCAACAAAGATCTAGCTAGTAAGTGGACATAAAGTGCAAGTGATATAGTAATGTACTTACCGCATCAGTAGCAACAGCTGGTGCTGGTGCAAGATCTGAACCAAGAGGAGAAGGAGCTCCAGTTGGTGGTGCTGGTGGGCTTAGAGTCAAAGGTGATGGAGCAGTTGCTGGAGTAACAGTTGGAGCAGCTACTGGAGCTGAAACTGGGACTGGAGCAGGTGGAGTAGCCACTGGTGGTGGAGTGGCTGGCGGTGGAGTAGCCACTGGTGGTGGGGTTGCAACTGGTGGAGGGGTGGCAACTGGAGGTGGGGTAGCAACTGGTGGTGGGGTGGCTGCTGGTGGTGGAGCACTAACTGGGGTTGCAACTGGTGGTGGGGTGGTGGAAACTGGTGGTGGGGTTGTTGAAACTGGTGGTGGGGTGGTGGTGACTGGTGGTGGGGCAGCATTGGTGGGTGGTGGGGTGGTGGTGGTGGGAGGAGCTGGGGTGGTGGTTGGGGCTGAAGAAGGTGACTGGCCACCAACGCCTGAGAACACAATGCAGATGAAAGCTGTTAAGATTGCTGTCTTGCGATCCATGGTGGTGTATGTTAAGGTGAGTAAAACCTTAACCTGCGCCGCAAGTAGTGGTAGAATATATGTTTTAACCTAAAGTTGGAAGTGAGTGTAAAAAAGCTAGTGTGAAGTGAAGAGATAATGTGTGGGTTGAGTATTTATATAGGGGTTAAAGGTAGGGTCTTGATCTAGTTTTGGTGTTGTGGGGCTAATTATATTTGTATGGTACAACAGCAGTTTGTTGAGACAAGAAAATGTATGTATTAAAATAGATGTAAACATTGTGTATCTTCTACTTAAGAAAGACTTCTAGATGCAGTGGTCTTAGAAAGTGTGGTCTTGTTTCGTCTAAACGGCTAGCGTCAAGATTTTGAGTTTGGCGTGAAACCGTTTGGACCACATTTCAGGGGTATCCGTTGTGCCTTAGGAATTTCGACGATCTTGGCTCAATTTTTTATTTTTATTTTTATAAAATTTAAAAACAATATATCCTAAAATTACTTTATTCATAAAAAAACATTACAAGAAATTAAAAACAATAAACTTAAAAATATAACATACTACTTTGGATTAATCTTGACATTCAATTTGGGCAATTTTCAAAATCTCCAAACGTGAACATATTCGAACTCATTTCTACCAAATTGTTCTTTGGAAGCTTAGTTTCGCATTTTCGAGATGAGATTGGTCATTTTGAGTACTTGACCAGAATTTGTTTGTAAATTGCGTTGAACCTTGTAATCGACGTTAATCCCGTCCATTTACCCGTGATTGAATTTTTCGACAATGGAGAGTCGATACATTAATGGGAGTTTTATTCTCCACCAACAAGTGATGATGGTTTGGATTCCGGATGACTCGTTTTTTAAGTGTTTAGTAGTTTTATTATGTATTTTATGTTTTATGTTGTTTTAGGGATCCATCCGTAGTTTTAATGTTTAAGGTTATTATGTATTTCATGTTTTCGCAATCTAAAGTTTCAGTTTAGTAGTTTTAACCACGAGAAGCTCAAGACATCTACGAAACTTTCGAAATCAACTCTATTTTTAAATGCAACTATTATTTAAAAAAAAAAAAAATAGAAAAATAAAAAAGTGGGTCATTAGTTTTGGCGCGAGGCCTCTTGGCGCGACAGAGGTAACGGTGCGCCAAACTCGTTGGCACCAAGTTTGGCACCACCGTACCTCCTGCTCTAAGTTTAAAATAGTTGTAAAACATTGTGTATCTTCTACTTCCAAGTTTAATATGGACATGTGAATAGGAATATGCTAATTAAATGTTTTGTGTTTTGAAATTTGATCTAGTTGGTTAGTTTCATTCGTGTGATTGTAAAATGAAGAGTTAGCCAGGTATATGGATCGAAATACTACATCGAAGGGGTTCTCTTACTATGAAAGTTTATTGAGTTACCTTCATGTCTAAAGTTGTATGCACAACCATAGGACTATGTGTAGTATGGCTTGAGCGACCGAGTCCCCGGATGGCAAGGTCAGAACTCGTCCCAACTTGGTCTCACTTATTACACTAAGTCGACAAAGACTCGGTGACAAGGACGATGTAGCTCAGCCGACCGATCCGGTGTGCTTGTTTGTGTGTGGTGTTTATTTAAAATGTATTTGTGTGGAGAATGCTTTTTGTGGTGTCGGTCTCCTTGTTATACTAAGTTGGTCACGAAGTAGTCTTAAAAAGAAAAAGCTGAGATGGCAGGGGAGATGTCGGTCTATTGGGGGAGGGGTCCTTATTACACTTAATCTAATGTCGATAGGTTCTCTACTTCATCGCAATTATCGTGCATTTCAAGTACATATCAAATGATTACCAACCACCTCAGTCATTACATCATCATTCAGCAAATCATCACTTCTTTCCGCTTTCACCAACAATGGTCATCACTCTTCTCACTTTTCAACCATTTTTTAGCAAATGTAATTAAAAATTAAATTAAACTTTTATTCATATAATCAAAAACATTACATTAAAAATAAAAAATAAATATTAAAAACTTAAACTAAACTTCATGGGAAGTATACAAAATGATTACTTTTTTTTTTTTGAACGACAGATTTATTAGAAATAGCAAGGAGCTAGAAAAATTACAAAATAATGGAACTAGGACATTTCATCCAAGTTACCCTGTCAAAATTCGATTAATCTATTAGAGCACCAAGTATGAGATAAGAGAACAATCTCATCAAAAAGAAACTCCAAGCGCGGATAAGAACTTCCAAACAGAACCTGATTACGATATTTCCAAATAGGCCACCACATGACATAGAAAACGCCTTCCAGCACATCTTTAAGACTCTTAGAAAACCGAAGATTATTGAACCAACCGAGCCAATCCGCATAAGAATGACAATCTTGAACCTCCAATTCCCACAAACAGGACAGTTTAAGCATAATATGAGGGCCAATTGACAAGAAAAAATAAAATTCGAAGTAGACTTCACGTTGATACTACAAATGGGAAAAAGTATATAAGGAATTTCTACCCCACGGAGAGATAAGTTTAACCTCGTAGGTAACTTGTCCAAACACACTCTCCAAGCAAATATGTTGATCTTAATAGCAACAACTTTAATCCATCTAGTAGGGTCACCCACTGTTGGCAATAAAAGAGTCATCTATATAAGAACGAGCTGACTTGACTGAAAAATCTCCCGAGGGTTCAAGACGCAAACCATCTATCGTTGATATATGCGGAAAACGTAATCGAGACTAGCAAAGCAGAAGACGAAATTGCTCTTCTACCCTCCACGAGGGCTCTCCGAAAGAAGAAATAAGATTGGTTTCCCTAAGTTTGGTCGCTACGCTTACATGTTTATCATTTTCCAACGCATACAACCTCGGATAAAGCTGCTTCAAGGGGAAATCATCAAGCCAAGTATCATTCCAAAAGGAAGTATTATCAACACTACCCACTTTCTTTTTCACTAAGGAGTTCAGATCAATACCTTTACATCTTCAACTATCCTTTTGAATAACTCTCGACTTATTCGGAACCTCTTACAAAAACGATATTCATCTACATCGAATGCTCACTAAAATAGGGGCCGATTAAATAATCATGAGCACCATAACGATCTCTACTAACGATGTTTCTCGTCGGTCACGCACTTTACCGTCTATTCTTAATAAATGACAATGCTTGTCTAAAAGAAGTCAAATCCCTACTCGTAACTTCTTCTTCTTCTGATGAGTTGATGAACATAAACCTTTCGAAATTCATTTGAATAACCAAGAATGATAAATATTTTTTTTGAGTTGTGTATATATTGAGAAAAGATTATGTTTGAAGTTGTGTATGAAAATGATAGGGTATATGGGTACTTATAGGTAAATAAAATAGTATATTATATGTGACTGTTTGATAGTGGGGTGCTACACATTTTTCAAAAATGCCGTGTAATGAGAGGCTAATCTTTCAACTTTTTTTTTTCGCTTGGTGACGCGTGACAGAGGATCCAAACAAAGAAGGTGATGCATGATGGCTTTGGCGAAAGGTGACCGGTCTCTCATTGTGACCAGCCTAACCATATACAGTACAAGTTATGATTAATTATGTTGAAAGTATTGAAAGTCTGTTTGTTAAACAGCTGAACCTTCAGGGGTATATTGTGTAACTTTTTATACTTGGATTTCTAACTCTTAATACTTTGGGTGTTGTTTGTTAAGTTTGTATGTGCAGGGTTGAGAATGAAATATTCCAGGCTATATAATGTCTCATCTCAGCTAGGGTTTCACAACTTCTCGATATTCTCTCTCAAGTTTCACATACAAGTTTCGATATTCATCCGGGTTTATTGGGTTTTTGGGTAGTTTACTTTTGTAGTCGGTGTCACACCCCAAATTACACATTTTGCGTGAATGGAATTCGGGGATGACGATCATAGCATCAAAGTTACTGATTATATCGAATCGACCTAAAGTGTCGCTTTGAAAATATCGTTTGATTCAAGAAAATAATCAAAGTTTACAAAACATAGGTCCCAATAGATTTCCAAGATACCAAAATAAGTTTGTTACAACCAAACGATAGTTAAGTGCAAAAATGTAGGTGAGACGCGTCGACACCGCGACTCTATGATAAGTCCACATGCATGCCATGAAGTGAATGCCTTAGATACCGAGATAAAACATGCTTAAAGTTTCAACACAATGGTTGAGTGAGTTCATAGAGTTTGGTTAACAAGTAAAGCTTTTAAAGAGCGCTCATGCAACAAAGGCAAAGTTTTGGTCATTTAGAATAGTCCACAAAGCAAAGGCATTGTAAATCCACTCGGCCCAAGTTCCGCCATACAAAACTTGCAACCTGTGTGTTCACAACCCACTGCCAAAATATGTCTAGTTTATGTTCATGCACACGTTGCCAAATGAGTTCACAAAGCAAAGGCATTGTAAATCCACTCAGTTCCAAGTTCCGCCCATACAAAACTTGCAACCTGTGTGTTCACAACCCATTGCACAAAATATAGTATGTCTAGTGGTCAATTGTACGATGTCATAATAGTTCATAGTATAGCACCACATATATAATAATTCAGGGATGCTCCGAACATGGGAGACTTAGATTGAAAATGCTCCGTTCCCATAGGGAGACATTCTGCTCCGGACCGGGGAGGCTTTATAGTGATGCTCCGAACAAGGGAGACTTAGATTGAAAATGCTCCGTTCCCATAGGGAGACATTCTGCTCCGGACCGGGGAGGCTTTATAGTGATGCTCCGAACAAGGGAGACTTAGATCAAGGTCATAACACGTCCGGTTCAATAATTTCAAACAAGTCATAAGTTCGTATTTAAGTTCAAGGGTTCCGTTCAAAAGTTCGTAATTAAGTTCAAAGATTTAAGTCGAGTTCAACAGCTCGTAATACCAAAGAGCTCAAATAATATCAAAAGGTTCCAGATAGTCAAGCGCTCAAAATCACGCCAAACAAGTTTAAAATATATCAAAAGGGTTCTTGTACAAGTTAAAGAGTTTAACTATATGTCAAAGGTTCATATCAAGTCCAAAGTGTTCACTTATATGTTAAAGGGTCCGAATCAATTTAGAAGAGCTCAAATATACATGTCGAAGGGTTCAAAATCAAGGAAAGTGTTTCAACTAATAGCGTTCATAACATAGTGATCAATTTAGTTCAGGCATAATCTACTTACGCACACATAGAGTGAAACAAAGGATATTTAAGTTCATATAAGTGTAAAGTAAAAGCAAGTAGTTGAGCATGTATCTCCCCCAAAGAGTTTATAAAACAATTAAACGAGTAAAAGTGGGGCTACGAACTCACCTGATGCAATAAACGGCCTTGAAAAGCTAGTCGTAAAATGGTGCACATCGAGTGTTAGGAAACAAACTCAACGGTTTTGGGAAGCTTGTATCATCATCTCAAAGTTTTTGCATTTAAGTTTTTATCGTAGAGGTCTCGATCATGGAGAAAAACATAGGTAAAGTATGGTACTTGTGTCCAAAATATTGTTTAAAGGTGGTTTTCGCAAAGTTTAAGTAACCGTAATTTATTCATTACAACCCGCTCGACGAACGGTTGGACATTTTGGAAAATATGCTAGGCGAACTTACTTTACTAGAAGACATCACGTTATAAAAGTACTACACCAATGTTAAAACGACCCTCAACATGGTCACTTTTTTGCCGTAAGGTTGTCTAATAGAAATATAATAGTTTTTCTTATATAATAAAGTTATGGCAACTTTGTGTAAACGTGTATAATTTAATCGTTACAAGTCCGTTTTCTCGCTTTATATGTCCTTAGCTTCGTATCAAAGTATACTAATATATTTTTGATAAGTCGACACAATTTATAACGCTTAAGACTCCTTTTGACTCGTAAAAGTCGAGACAAAGATGTCAATTTTCGAAACAATTAGTTTTCGTCGTCAACTTGAAAAATTCATAACTTCTTCATTATAGCTCCGCTTTAATCCGCTCAAGCGGCCACGCTTCGTTTTAAAGTGTATTTTCTAAATATCTTGGTCAAAATTTTTATCTGTTGGGGTTATCCTCCCGAGCGAGTGGTTAAGACAATCAATGACAGTAACAGCAATACCACTTGGTGGTTACCGGATATCACTTGGAATCGTGTGATCACTTTCCAAAGTAAACTATTCGACCCTAATGCCTGGGTATCACGAATATCTACTTGGGATAAGACCAAATGCAGTTAGAGAATTAGGCACAGTTCTATAACCCTTTCGCTAATAAGTGTTTACGTTTTCGGTGTGTCTTTCATGCATGATCCGACCTCCTATTTATAGGAGGTTACTCTTGAGCTATTCCAATGGAATTATGAGTATTAATCGGCCCATTAATAGCCTCATAACTATCCCCATTATAGCCGTTAGTGGTTACATGACCAATTAAACGTGGTCATAAAGAAGTTGTAATCGCCATTTAGCAAGATTTTCCATAAGCAAGATTTTCCACTAGCAAGACTTTCACTTGCGGTGTAAGTCTGACCTATCGCTGAAAACACCGCTTATCGATTACTTTCATAGCACTATCGGTGGATACACCACTCGTGGAAACACCGCTTATCGGTGGAAACATCGCCATCGATGGAAACCACAAGCGACTTTCCACAAGCAAGATTTTCACCAAGCGGTACTTTCACCAAGACTACCAATACAAACCACTATAAGAGTCGTGGAGTTCATGGACCTTATGGGTGTACACCGCACCTCCTAACCCATTGCAAGGTGTGAACTAATCCCACAAGTGCACTAAATTTTCCAACAATCCTCCCAAATTTAGTTCACTTCCTTTGCATGAAAAATAAACATCAATCAAAACATGTGCATAAACGAAAATGTCCAGAGGATTGAATTTCCATCTTAGTAAATTACACGCTCAAATATTCGAGAATCGTGGTGTTCTAAGAATTGAACCCTTCAACCCATTTGAATACCAAGATAAAATACACACAAGTTTTCAAACACTTAACGACTCCCGACACTATACAAGCCATGTGTCCATATCCAAATTCATAAATGTTGTAAAAGCTAAAGTCCAAAGCTTCACAAGCGGCAAAACTTCAACATTTACATAGGTGGTTCCTCTTTAGTCATGCTCCCGCCAAGCACTTTTTCAAAGAAAATTAACCATTAAGTAAAGACTTCATCCTCCTTTCAAGCAGGTTCGAGCACAACCTTGGGATGTAAATACAACATGTGCTCCAATCCATCGAATGTTCGACTTTCCACATTGAACTCAGCTCCCAAGTTTCCTTAGGAGGAGTCAGTGTCCTAGCATTCAAAGGACTAAGTTGGACTTAAACCCATCCCTTTAGCGAGACTTTATAACCAAGTCTCAGCTGCACCCTTCGTCAAGTGATCGCCTAAGTTCTGCTGAGATCTCACAAACTCTATAGATACCACCCCATTCATGATAAGCTCACGAATCATGCTATGCCCGACACCTAAGTGTCTAGACTTACCATTGTACATCCGCTATAAGCCTTAGCCAATGTAGCCGCACTATCACACCGGATAGAAATAGGTGCTTTAGGTTTAGCCACAATGGAATCTCAAGAAGCAAGTTTTTCAACCATTCGACTTCTTTACCAAAGAATGCTAGAGCCACAAATTGATTCCATTGTTGAACCGGTGATGCAAGTTTGCTTCTTGGATGCCCAAGAAATTGCACCTCCACCAAGTAGGAATACCCACCACCGGTAGACTAATTGTCTTCGCAGTTAATGATCCAACTTGCATCGTTGTAACCTTCCAACATCGATGGGTAACCAAGATATGAGAGACTATAATCCATAGTTCTCTTCAAATACTTCAAGACTTTGAACTGCTTGCGTTGATGAGCACTAGGATTACTAGTATACCGCTCAATTTTCCCACCGCAAAACCAATATCGTGTCTTGTACAAGTCATGGCATACATCAGCACCCAATTACCCTAGAATACTTAAGTTGAGATACGCCTTGCCATGATTAGGCATCGCTTCTCACAAGTATCCATAGGTGTACTCATCTGAGTACAATCAAAGTAATTGAATTTCCTCGGTACCTTCTCAATATAATGAGACCGAGAGATATAAATTCCATTACTTTCATGTTTAATCCTTATACCAAGGATAACATCGCCTCCCTATGTCTTTCATGGAGAACCTTGATGACAAAAATTCCTTTGTCAGTCAACCCGATTTTGGTTAGTGCCAAAGATCAACATGTCATCAACATATAGACAAATGATGACTCCTTTACCGATTCATCAAATTTGCTATATACACATTTGTCGACTTGGTTAAGAGCATAACCACTAGACAAAACCACTTCATCAAACTTTTGATGCCATTGCTTAGGTGCCTGCTTAAGTGCATAAAGAGACTTAATCGCCACACACCTTGTTTTCATTACTGTGCATGATGAAGCCCCGAGGTTGGTTCATATAGACCTCCTCTTCCAATTCACCATTCAAGAAAGTCTGCTTTCACATCCATCCGATGAATAACCAGATTGTGAATAGATGCCATAGCAATCGCCAGCCTTATGGTATCGATCTGAGCCACAGGGGCATAAGTATCAAAATAGTCTATTCCCGACTTTTGTTTAAAGCCCCGAATGACTAGTCTAGCCTTGAACTTTTCAATAGTTCCATCTACCTTCATTTTCTTTTGAAAATCCATTTGCAACCCGAGGTTTGCAACCTAGTGGTAGATCAACCAACACCCAAGTGTTGTTGCCCATGATGGAATCCATCTCATCATTGATTGTTTCTTTCCGTAAAGCAATATCCGGGACTTCATTGCTTCTTCAAATGTTTTGGGGTCATCCTCAACAATGAAACAATAGGAGTATTGGTCTCGAGACCTCATCCTCGGTACCTTCAACTAAGTATAGTTGAAACTCGTGTCCAAATGACTTTGGAGTCCTCGACCTTTTGCTCTTCCCGAGCACGTGTTCAGTTGTCGAACTACAACCTCATCGTGGACCACCGATGGTTCATCATCGTGGACCTCGATACACCAAAGTCATGAGTTCCATTAGGAATCCTCGACTTGGTCTAGGGGACCGATGAGAATCTATTCTCATCAAAATCTGCATCCTTGATTCAATTATTGTGTTAATCGAAACATGTTCATTAGGTTCAATAACATAGAACCTAAAAGCCATGGAATGCTCAAGATATCCAACAAAGATGCAATCAATGCCTCTTTCACCCAAAGTCTTTGCTTTGGATCGTGGAGTCTTACAATGATTTCTACAACCCCAAACCTTGAGATAATTCAGTTGGGTTTCTTTTAGTCCGAGTTCATAAGGGTAACCTTGTTCCTTTTGTTTGGAACCCTATTTAATAAATAGCAAGTCATAACATAGCTTCACCCCGAACCCTTGACTCACCTCTTGAATAGGACAACATGGAATTAACCATCTCCTTCATGTTTTTCCTTTCGTAAATACCATTTTGCCGAGGAGTATAAGGGCGCTTATTTCATGGATTATTCCAACAGACCAAAGTACCGAGTATCCATGCACTCACCTCCCTATCGCCCCTTAATCTTTTGATTAAAGACCCAAGTTGTAATTCAACTTCGCTTTAAACACTTTGAATTTATCTAATGCTTCATCCTTGGTATGTAATAGATAGACATAACAAAATCTAGAAGCATCATCAATAAATGTCACAAAGTACTTCTTATTCCCTAAAGAAGGAGTGGCATGCAAATCACATAGGTCATCGTGAATAAGCTCCAAGATCTTAGTCTCACGACTAACACCACGAAAGGGTTTCTTGGTTATCTTGGTCAACATGCAAGTTTTACACTTTTTAGTGTCCATGTCAAAAGCGAGGATTAAACCATCCCTAGACATATCTTGCATCCTTTTATAGTGAACATGACCAAGTCTAGCATGCCAAAGGTTAGAATCACTCGATCATATGTGGTCACAAAGTCGAAATAACATCGCAAGGTAATATTAAGCTGAACATTTGATTACATAAATAACCAAAACCAATAAAAACATCACATTTAGAAAGAACAAATTTATCGATTCAATAACTTGTTTATATCCATGATTATTCAAAACACTACTTGAAACCAAGTTCTTCCTAATATCGGGAACATGAATAACATTAAACAAAGTTACGATTTTCCCGAACTAAACCTAAGATCTACACAACCACGACCATGCACCAAGGTCGTTGACTCATTTCCCATGTGAAGAATAGAACCATCATTCGGTGACTCGTAAGTCTTGAACCGCTTTCTATCTTTGCACACATGAACTGCTGCACCGAGTCAACCCACCATGCAACATCATCATCCTCGCACATAAAAGATTCAGATACATATGTAACATAATAAATCAAAAGACTTATTAAACATATTCGACCTTTCGGTGAGTTGGTGAACCACCACCCCCGAACCATTAGTGCCTCGATCCATTGGCTTTACCACCAATTTTAACACCCTTGCAGTCCTTTTAATGTGACCGGTCTTGCCATATTTCCAACAAGTAGGTGTTGCCTTCTTGTTAGGATCTGCTCTTGTGTTGTCATGATATTTGCGTTTGCCTTTGTTGTCATTGTACCGGTAGAGTTGTTATGCTCACCATATTGACAACAGATGGTCCAAAGATTGCTACTCTTTGGCTTGTCATTATCCCGCACTTTGAGAGATTCCTCAATGTGCGATGATCGCCAACTCAACAAGAGTTAACTCCTCCTTCATATGTTTCAAGGTATGCTTGAAATCTTTCCATGAAGGAGGAGTTTGTCAATGACACAAGAGACTTTGATAGCCTCATCCATGTTCATTTGGTGTTGTGTAAACCTTCCAAGTATTCCAAGAAGTTCATTGTATTGTTCCATAACCGGTCTTGAATCAATCATTTTGTAATTTGTGAAATTACTAACAAGGAACTTCTTACTTGATGCATCCTCACCATATATTTGGCATCCAAGGAATCCATAGTTCTTTGAAGATTCAAAGTTCGATAAATATCAAACAAAGAATCGAGACATACCATTCGAAATAAGACCTCTGCATATGTAGTCATCATTCTCCCACTTGCTCCTCCTCCCGATTTGATCCACAAGAGCATCATCACCATCATCGTGAATTGGAGTAGTCAAGACATAACTCATGCTCGATGCCAAAGAAGTGCATCTTCTTCCGCCACCTCCTAAAGTCCAGCCCTTCAAACTTGTCCAAATTTTAGCAAAGTTTGAAGCCATGTGTTTCATTGCAAGAATTGCCATTGATTATCACAAAATAGTTTACTTTGATTGTTGGGGTTATCCTCCCGCAGCAGTGGTTAAGACAATCAATGACGTAGCAATACCACTTGGTGGTTACCGGATATCACTTGAATCGTGTGATCACTTTCCAAAGTAAACTATTCGACCCTAATGCCCGGGTATCACGAATATCTACTGGGATAAGACCAAATGCGCTAGAGAATTAGGCACAATTCTATAACCCTTTCGCTAATAAGTGTTTACGTTTTACGTGTGTCTTTCATGCATGATCCGACCTCCTATTTATAGGAGGTTACTCTTGAGCTATTCCAATGGAATTATGAGTATTAATCGCCCATTAATAGCCTCATAATTATCCCCATTATAGCCGTTAGTGGTTACATGACCAATTAAACGTGGTCATAAAGAAGTTGTAATCGCCATTTAGCAAGATTTTCCATAGCAAGATTTTCCACTAGTAGTACTTTCACTTGCGCAGTAAGTCAAACCTATCGATGAAAACACCGCTTATCAAGATTTCATAGCACTATCGGTGGATACACCACTTCGGTAGAAACATCGCCTATCGCTGGAAACACCGCTTATCGATGGAAACCACAAGCGGTATTTTCCACAAGCAAGATTTTCACCAGCAAGATTTTCACCAAGACTACCAATACAAACCACTATAAGAGTCGGGAGTTCATGGACCTTATGGGTGTACTCCATACCTCCTAACCCATTGCAAGGTGTGAACTAATCCCACAAGTGCACTAAATTTTCCAACATTATCTCTTCACGAGGTTTCCAGTTTTCAAAATATGGACAAACCCTTAATAATAGTTGTCGAAATGAGTTTTTCCCACCAAACCTATTCTAACCAATTCAAAACAACTCCGGCTATTTTAATCCTACCATACACCTTCTTAGGGTGTCATGGGTTCCTAGACATCACCAAAAGTGATATGTTACAAGGATAATTTATAGGATGATTATATTTCAATATAAGTAATAAAAACATTAAAAGTTGTACAAACTCATATGTAACATGCATGATTTCTTGCAAAATGATGAAATAACATAAAGATGAATATGAAAGAATTATGATGATCATGAAATGCTTACTTGAATGATTGAAGTGTTTTGATCAAAGTATACTTAAATGAATCATGAGGTTTTTATTTCAAAACCTATACTAGATCACTACATGAGCTTGATAAACACTTGAACCTTGAAAATTTTTGGATTCCCTTGTGTTCTTGATCATGGCCGGTTATGGTGATGAAATGGAGAGAGTGATATTTTATTTTCACCTTTGAATGTGTTTGTCTATGTGTTTATGCTTAGATAATATCTAATATACTTGTATATGTGTACATAATAGATGCAAAAATCAAATTGACTACATATGAGATAAGGGTGGCGCCATGAGTCATAGGGGGTGAGGTGTATTTTCAATGAGTTAAAGTATTTAAGTGTAAGTATAATGTGTAATTTGTTAAATGTAGTGTGTAATTGATAAGTAAAATAAATTATTTAGTGTAGCGTTAGCTAAAAATATATTTTAACGGGACAAAATAAAATGTATTGAAGTCATAAAATTATAAAATACATTTCTCGCAAGAATTGAGCGAATAAATATTTATCGTGTTGAATTTACTAAAACCGTCAGAATCTTTATACATAACAATTTATATACAAAATAAATTGAAAACATCGGTAAACTAATAATATAATTTTATAGTCTTAAAATGAGTATAAAAATATATTAGGATAATTTTGGAAGTGTCGATCAATATTTAAAATAATCTTTCTGCGATAGCGTTTATTTAATAAAAAAATAAACGTTTAATGTAAAATGCAAAACCATGCACGAACCGATATGAAATGATGAATATTGAGTTTGAGAAATGACCGAAAATTGAGAATTGTGACATTCTTCACTTGTCAGAGGAATCACGTCCTCGTGATTCGATTATTGATAACTATAGCCCAAACCGCGACAAGGGTTCTAAAAGTTCATGCTCGTGTATGGTCTAAATGATTATGTCAATGCTCATGCATATGGGTTCCTCGTCCAACTAGGTACGTTCTTGTGCTATTGTGACCATTTCCGTCCTAAATACATGTTCTCTTATGATTAGGCTTGATGAGGCGTGCTTTCCCATTCTCGAGAGAACGATGCATGCCAAACAAATCAAGCTAAATCACTCAAGCCCGCCACTTGTGAATGGCGGATCCGTAATCGACTTAAACCGCTCAAGCACGAATGCAATGAAGATCCGAGGAGTATAGAGTCTCCCGGTCGTTATGTCCCAACAGCTATGCAATGGATTATCAAACGAAAGTGATCGAGGAATTTGAGCGAAAAGAGTATTTGATTATGATTATAACTACGTAAAAGCCAACAAATTACAATGGCTTAAATGCAAATTAAAGGAAATTAAAAGATAAATTTATTAAATAAACGCTATCACTATTTGCAATATGATGTTTTTGTTTTATGTTTTACAAAACCGAAATTAAAAACTACGTGACGTACAAATAAAACGTGAAACTTACACAATATTAACCCTAAAAATATGAAAATGACATTTTACAATCCTAATGATAAAAGAAAATTTATAGAAAAGAAAATTATTTTATAACTAATTATCTAATTAAAACTATTTTAACTATTAAATAATTACCTAGAATACAAGAAAATGTGAAATAAAGCTAGAAAAATAAAATTAAGACTTAGAAAATCTAAAATATCAAAATAGAATTTTCAAAACTATTTTTATATTTTCCGATTTTTTTTCTATTTTCTACTAATTTAAAATTATTTTAATCTAATTTAAATGGTGAAAATACCAAATACAAAGAGAAAAATAAGGAAAAATCTTTTTGGCTTTTATATTTTTCTTAAACTGAGAAAATTGAAAAATTATTTTTTGAACTTTTTCTTAATTAATTGCAATTAAAGCTAATTAAAAGTGATTAAAAACTATTTTAAATCAAGAAAATAGCAAACAGAGAACCAAAATTAATGAAAAATTCAGGAAAATGCTAAAATGCTATTCGGTTCTATGAAAATAAGAAATGTGGTGCTTATGTGTAAAATTGGAGTGCGAATGTAACTTGAATTGAGATAAGCTTAGAAATAAGCAAACAAGCACAATAAGCAACCAAACTTCTAACGAACCTAGATTATACTCAAATAAGCTAATATAAGCTAAAACCAACTACTCCTAACCTCTCGATAGCAATTACAACAGATTTGATGTTTTTTAGTTAATAAGCTAAAATAGGTTTTGGGTACCTACTTTGGACACAAGCACAAGCTACAAATTAAGCTAAAACTTAAAACTACAAATTGGAACTTAATGAAGACCTGGGTGACTATGTTTAAACCAAAAACCAAGCTTGGATAAGCTCTAATGAACTCTGTGCACTTGACAAATCAGAAAACTCGGTTCTAAAGGTTATGAGAAGGGCAACTAGGACCACATTGAGAAGCTTATTTGAGACTTATAAAAATTCACAAAATGTATAAAAATACTAATAACAAAATAGACGGGTGAACTTTAAAACTCAAGATTTCAATTGATTTGGCTCAAAAATGAGCTCATGAAAATTCCTTCTAGATGGGCTCAAAACAGATTTACACCACTTTGACTTTTGAAGCAGTTGATTGTAGTTGACTATTATGAACTTTGGATCAAATTTGAGGACAGATTATGTTATATTGTGATGAAATGACACTACTGCAAGTAATCTCTAAGAACTTTAAACACAAATCAAGAGGTTGGTTTTTCAAAATCACAACAGATTTGTCTTTAAGACAGATTTGAGCTAAGCTTGACTTTTTGAGCTTGCATGCACAAAACTAAGACTTGAATGAGTTCATTTATGCTAAAGAAACATAACACAACAAGACTCAATCACTGAATACACCTTTAGTGCAGGTTAAGCCATAAACCAAACACCCCTTAATTTGACTGTTAAGCAAATGAAATTGATCTAACTACTAATCCAACATGTAACCATGATCAAACTATGTTTATCCAACCTAAATATACCTTAATGAACAAATTAGAATTACTTATAACAACAAAATCAGATTATACCATATCACTTGAAATTGACTTACATATGTCCTTAGCCACAATGGCTTGCCACAGTGAAACCAAGAACACTAACCTATATTATCCAACCCATTGCTTCCAATTCTACCCATTTCAAGTTCGAACCAACCATTTACAATTTACTCGCACCAATTTTGCTCCAAGTTTGACTTGTGTTGACCAATTTCCAAAATAGCTTAGAACTTAACTATAAGCTTACACAGAGCTATAATAAGCTTGCATAGACTTATGTGAGCTTATAAATAAGCTGCTAGAGATTGAAACATAAGAACTTGAAACCCAAATTTGCAACAGTGACAAGAAATATGAAACTTGAACTAAAACTTGAATTGAAACTTGATAAAAGTTTTAATACACTGGAACTACTAAGTTGAGTACAAAAAAGCTTGAAAATACAACTGATAAACTAATTAAGGCATAATAAGATTAAAATGACATACACTTTTTTAAAATAAACTAACTACTCTTGAACCTTCTGCTTCTCTTTCTTTTTATACATAAAAAACACTCCCCACGTGTCTCTGAGCAAATCCCAGCATTAATCTGAGCCCTTGGATGTCTTGAGCACTTTTTGGCCGTTTGATCAAATTGGCGGGAAAACTGGTTTTGATATCAGAGACAGGAACAAGGTGCATTAAATGCATTGGGTTGTTAGGTGAGGTGGGGGGAGACAAAGAGTGGAGTAGGGTGGATGTTGGTGGCTGGAGGTGGAAGAGTTGCAGACATTATTGTCGGGGATGACAGGGAAATAGGGGGCGGGTTGTTTATTTTGAAACGTGGGAATTGGGTTGGTCGGGTTGGTTATTTGGACCTGATTTGGGCCAAGGTTTTGGATTGGGCTTGGTATAATAACAAGAGGGTCCGGTTTGGTTTAGGATTAGCACAAGGACCATTTTGCAATTGTTCCAAAGTTGAGGGGCTGAAGTAGTGTATTTCCCAAAGTGCTTTCAAGGACCAATATTGCCAATCATTAATAAACCAAGAACCAATTTTTCATTTTGATTTTTCAAAGTTCGAGGATCTATTTTGCCATTTTGGATTTTCGAGGACTAAACATGTAATTTTGAAAAACTTGTAACCCAAGTGTAATATTTTGTGAAATTGACTTTCAAAACCTTGGGTTGGCTTTTCCTTTCAAAATAAATGCATAGGGACTAATTTTGACAAGTTTTGAAACTTGGGGGACTGAAACTGCCAATATTGCAAACTTTAATCGATTTTCCTTCTGATTTTGAACATTTTGCATCTGAAATATATAAAATGCACTTTTGAGATATTTTCAGTATTTTGATGCATTTCTGAGCATTTTTAAACGTTTTGCAGTTCAGAATTAACCAAAAATGATGAGTATTTACACACTCATCAATTCCCCACACTAAACTATTGCTAGTACCTAGCAATCTTTTGAGAAAAACTTAATGGATTTGAATCTCTTTACCAAAAGCCATTACTCGGAGTAGCCAAATGTTTCAGCTCAAGTAAGAACCATGGTACACTCGATAACCATGTGATTTTGAGCAAACCACCGCCTTCCAACGGATTTGATTGTCTTTACCGAAGCCGTTTGCTTCGGACTAGCCAACTCTTAGATAAATTATCAATATTATCTTTGGTGAGTCGATTACCAATTATGGTTTTTCCATCGCCTTTACCACAAGCCATAACCTTGCGGGCTAGCCAACTCTTCACTTTTTAGGATATGGTGAATTGAATACCATACAATTTTGGGCAAATTGCAAGCCAGTCAACGGATTTGATATATCTTTACCAAGAGCCGTTTGCTCTGGATTAGCCAATCCTTTTGTTTATTAGACAAGGCGGATCGATAACCAATTGAGTAAGTGTAGAACACTTACTCCAAAAAAAATTTGGCCAAAACGGGGATTGGGCGGTATAATTACATGATAAAATTCGTGAGAATTCCCCACACTAGAAATGAATATTGCCCTCAATATTCAAAGTACCTACGGTTATGCCGAAACAAAGAACGAAAAGGGAAATACTACGGCCATTATTTAGAAAGAAGATTTTTTTTTTTTTTTTTTTTTTTTTTTTTAACTCTTATATACAAAACATGTGGGCAACCCCCACACTAGGGTGGTAGAAAGTAGAAAGAAGAAGCTAAACCATCAAGTTTTGTCACACAAGCTAGCCACTTGTGAATGGCTAACCGTAACAAACTTAAGACAAATTTCGTAAATATGGGTGACAACCCATATGGCATCTCTTGTTTTTGATTACCGAGTCGCTAGATTGACTCGATCCCTGATTCATTGGTTCATGGGAAAGTTTGAAGATCCGGACAACCATGGGGGTATGTCCTCTCAAAGTAATGCTTCACTCGATGACCATTCACTTTAAAATTAGGACCATCGGGTTGAGATAACTCAATGGTACCATAAGGATAAACCTTAGCGATAGTAAATGGACCGCACCAACGGACTTGAGCTTTCCGAGAAAATCTTCAATCTTGAATTGAAAAGAAGGACTCGATCACCAACGTTGAAAACGCGGTTCTTGATTTTGAGTCATGAATCTTCTTTGTCTTTTCTTTGTAGATCAAAGAGTTCTCGTAAGCTTGATCACGGAGTTCATTTAATTCATTCATTTGAACTTTCCGATGATCACCACCGTCTGAATATCAAAGTTGGCATGCTTCAAGGCCCAAGATGCCTTGTGCTCGAGCTCAACCGGTAGATGACACGCCTTCCCGTACACTAGCTTGTATGGAGTGCACCCGATGGGTGTTTTGTAAGTCGCACGGAAGGCCCAGTCGCGTCATCTAACTTATCCGACCAAGAGGCACGGTTTCACCAACCGTCCTCTCAAGAATTCTTTATCCCCGGTTAGAAACTTCCACTTGCCCACTTGTTTGTGGGTGGTGCGCAGAGAAGTGCGGTGAGTTACACCATACTTTTGCATGACTCTTTCAAATTGGTCATTGCAAAATGCGTACTACGATCATCGATGATGGCTCGTTGAGTTCCAAACCTAGCAAAGAGAGATTTCAAGAATTTCACAACAACTCGGGCATCGTTGGTGGGTAAAGCTTTAGCTTCAACCCATTTTGACAAGTAGTCAACGGCCACGAGTATGTATTTGTTACCACGGAAGAAGGAAATGGCCCCATAAAGTCAATGCCCCGGATGTCAAAAATCTCACACACTTGAATGGCGTTTATGCATTTCATTTCTTTATGAGATATTCCGTGACGACAAGCGTCACGGTGTTTTGACAATTCATGGGCATCCTTATAGATTGTGGGCCAATAGAATGCGGAATCAAACACCTTCTTAGCGGTGTAGTTGGGGCTATGATGTCCCCAAGAGGTCCGAATGGCAAGCCTTGAGAATGTCAATAGCTTCCCGACCATATACACATCGCGGATGACTTGATCCGCGCAAATTTTGAACAAGTAGGGTCGTCCCGAAATAATGTTTCACGTCTTTTCCGCCGGGACGACATCCCTTTCACTGCGAAGTTACCCGCATGGTAATTTGCAAAGTCGGCAAACCATGGGGTGAAGAGTCTCCACGAAAAGAAACCACATTGAGTGTTTCGAGAGGAAATGTTTCATTTATTTCCTTTTTCTCGAACACATTCGGTGAGGTTCTCTAATCGACAGATGATCGCCACGGGTTCTCGGCTCCTTTTTATCACGAATAATGATATCAAATTCTTGTAGGAGGAGAACCCAACTGAGCAATCTCGGCTTTGCATCTTGTTTTGCAAAGAGATATTTGAGAGCCGAGTGATCCGTATACACCACGCATTTGGTCAAGATAAGGTATGGCGAAACTTCAACGCATACACCACAACTAATAATTATTTTTTGCGGTGGTGTAATGGGTCCGAGCTTGATCATAGTTTTGCTTGCGTAGTGGATAGGTCGAAAATGTTTGGTTTTATGTTGCCCCAAGACCGCACCGATAGCAAAGTCACTTGCATCGCACATGAGCTCAAAGGGTAAATCCCATCGGGGCAACTAAAATGGGTGCCCGTAGCTTTTTCTTTAGTGTTTCAAAAGCTTCGATGCACTCAGAGAAAAGATAAAAGGAGCATCTTTTCGAGAAGATGGGTCATAGGCGAGCGATTTTAGATAAATCTTGAATGAATCTACGATAAAACCCAATGACCTAGAAAACTCCTAATACCTTTGACGGTAGTAGGGTGAGGTAATTTAGCAATAACATCAACTTTGCTCTATCTACCTCAATCCCATTCTTGAAATCTTATGGCCAAGGACTATGCCTTCTTTGACCATAAAGTGGCTCTTCTCCCGCTTAGACATAGATTGGTGTCTTCACACCTTTTAGCATTTTGTCTAAGTGGGAGACATGTCTGAAATGAGTCCCCAATGACCGAGAAGTCATCCATAAACAGCTCCATAGTTTCCCGATCATGTCGTGGAAAATTGCCATCATACATCGTTGGAATGTGCCAGAGCATTACATAAGCCAAAAGGCATACGCCTATAGGCAAACGTCCGTATGGGCGGTGAATGTGGTCTTTTCTTGATCCAATGGATCAATGGGGATCTGAAGTAACCCGAGAAACCATCAAGGAAACAATAGTATTCGTTCCTGCTAATCTCTCAAGCATCCGGTCCATGAAGGGTAGAGGAAAATGGTCTTCTGGTGGCTTCGTTTAACTTATGATAGTTAATACACACGCCATCCCATAACCAATCGAGTCGGAATTAACTCGTTTTCTTCATTCGTGACAACAAGATAATGCCACCCTTTTTGGAACGCAATGAATTGGGCTAACCCAAGGACTATCGAGATCGGGTAAATCAAACCGCATCAAGAAGTTTGAGAACCTCTTGTTTGATAACCTCATGAATCTTAGGATTCACCCTTCTCGATGTTGGATCACGGCTTGAAGTCATCCTCCATTAAGATTTTGTGAGTACAAAACTGGGGTTGATACCCTTAATATCGGAGAGTTTCAAGCAATTGCTTGCTTGTGACTTCAAGACCTTTATGAGAGCAGCTTTTCCTCCTCGATCAAGTCTTTAGCAATTATGACGGTAATTTATCATCACCCTCCAAGAATGTATACTCGAGATGAGGAGGTAGGTCCTTAAGTTCAACCTTGGGAAATTCATCGAGATGTTTGTCTTGATTTGATTTCCTCAATCGTGATCTCTTTCGGAGGAGTGAAGATAATGGATCTTCATTAAGCAATTGCTCAAGATAAAGGATATCCCCTCCGAATCATACATACCATCAATTCCAGTGGAATTGATTCATCGATAACAAGAAATGCATCGATCTCTTCCGAAGTGAAGTCACCTCCTCAAACGGAGTGAGAGGGGAAGAGTCGGCAATGATAGGTTGAGAAGATGTGGTGGAACCTCCACTCACGAAATTATGAAGATAACCAAGAAAATCTTGAGAGTACTCCTCAAGCAATATCAATTAAATCGACTCGATTAATTGATTCAAGATCATAGTTTGAGGAGTACCTCGAAGTTTGATCGAGGTTAAAGGTAACAACTTCATTACCCACACGTAGTGATTTCTTGCTCAAATACATCGATAAGAGCACGGCCCGTCCTCGTGAATCCTCTTCCAACAATGAGGGAACTCGAGGATCGATCGAAATCAACAACCACAAAGTCACCGGAAAATGGAACTTTCCTACTTTCACGAATACATCCTCGGCGATGCCAAGAGGACGAGATATAGAACGATCCGCAAGCTCAAGAGTCATGCGGTAGGAATAAGTTCCTAAGAGAAAGTTTCTTCCACATCGAATAAGGCATCGATTGATGCTTGCACCAAGATCGGCAAGGGCAAAGCATTCAATCATCCGGAAAAACACAAGGAAGAAGAAATTTTCCGGATCTCCTAGCTTCTGGAAGCTTTTTAATAAGATTGCCGAGCAATTCTCATTCAAAGGAGTCTTAGCCATTTCAAACAACTTTTCCTTGTTGCTCAACATGTGTTTCGAGTAGATGCAAACTTGGGCATCAACATGATAGCATCCGCGAAGCTTATGTCAAAGTGAAGCTCTTGGAAAATTTGAAAGAATTTTTCCATTTGATGACTAGCTTTCTCATGAGCTTTGCTCATGTAAACGTGAGGGTAAGGAATAGAAGTTTTGGATTTAGGGTTACCAACCGGAGGTTCAAAGACAACTCGAGTTGGTCTTGGGGACAACCCGAGGATGGACATTCTTGGTACTTCCGTTATTAGTAGGAAGTTCCTTGTCCTTTGTCGCCTCGGGTTCACTTTCCACTACCTTCGGAGAGAAGAAGAAGAGGTAGTAGGAATAGCGGGTCCAAGATAAGAAGCACCACTTCGGTTGTGATCGCCTTTGCATCGCCCCTCGGATTAGCGATCGTGTTGCTAGGTAAAGTACCGAGCCCGGGGTCGATCATTTAAAGACTTCTTAATGTCGTGATCGGCTAACCAACAACCGATTCATTTCTTCTTGGGATTTCATGAATTGTTTCAACAACTCATCGATGATGGTCCAGTTGGAACAATGGCTTGAGTTTACAGGAAAATTCGGCCTCTATTGTTAGGATTAGGGCCTTGATTTTGAAAATTCCCTTGATTATTACCATGAAAATACCCTTGGTTAAAATTTCCGACACAGGTTTCTATTGAAATTTCCTTGATGTTGGAAATTTTGATTACGATTTTGGAAACCGTTGTTTGACCGAAATTACCTTGGTTTTGAAAACCTTGGTTTGGTCTATTCGATTCGATTACGGTTTTGATTGAAACCGGAGGTCCAGGTAGTGGTTAGGGCGGTGGTTGGGTCTCTGAGAGCACGATATTGATTGCCTCCTTGATTAGACATCCACCCACAACATTGGCTTCAAAGGGTTACCATCGGTGGCCATACAATTATAGTAAGCATGGGGCCACCACGGTAACACAAACTTCCACTTTCTTAACTTCACAGAGGTGAAGTTTTGGAAAAGAGACTTTCTTTTGATTGGAGAGAACCAAAGCTTAGATAGCTTCCGTGAGTTTATCAATCTTAGCATCGGTGCTAGATTGACTCACGGCGATGAAGAAGAAGAAAGACCAACAACGACTTGGGAAACAACCGAAACTTGCTTGTGCGGTCGGACTTTAGACTTGTTTTCATGATCGCTAAAGCTTCTTTGACAGCTTTGCTTAGGAAATTTCCTCCGCGGAGGAATTGAGAGAATCTTGATCATATTGACTCACCCATTGTAGAAAGTATCGAGTTGCATCAACTCGGAGAAACCATGGTGAGGACACTTGAAGCAATTCCTTGAAACGATCCCACGATTCATCAAGGGTTCATCAAACTTTTGAGTGAACTTGATGATTTCATTTTTAGACTCGTGGTTTTGGAAGGTGGATAGAATTCATTCACAAATTTCTTCACCGATCTTCCCATGTCTCAATTGGCCGAGGGGTTGTTTTTCAAGCCAAATCCGGGCTTGCCCTCAAGAGAAAATGGGAATGGAAGAAGCTTAACAACATCGGTGGGACATTCTTATACTTGATGGTAGATGCAATCTTGTTAAACCATCGAATATGAGCATGAGGATCATCCCGCTCAAAACCGTAGAATTGATTTGAGGTTACAAGATTGATAACCGGTTTTGAGTTCAAAGTTTTCACCACGATGGGTGGTACAACGATAACATCTCCATACCCGTCGATGGGTGCTGGAGAAGCTCACACATAGGCGTTCTTCCGCCATGATAACGGAAGTAGTGTGAGCGGTCCGGATCTCGATCCGGTGATGGAGCGAAAGTCTCTGACACGCCTTCTTGGAATCTTGACAAGCTCACGAAATGGGCTCACAGATCTAGAAGAGCGAGTGCGCACACTAGAGTTAACTCTAAGGAATCTCGAGTTAAGGAGAAATGAGAATTATGAAAATCTTCGGATGAGAATGAGAATTATGAAGACGTTTTATAAAAATTGGGGTGAGAAGAATCTTTATGGGTTTTCTCGGTTCAAACGTAGATATCACAACAAAATCAATTAACACAAAATCGAGGCAAAACAACAATGAACTTAACCAATAATCACAATATGAATGGCTTCTTTGAAAAGGTACACCAATCACAAGGACACAAAGGCAAGTTTTAAATCTTTAGTTCGGGAACTTATTATGGTCGCACCCCAGTTAGGTAGTGCCTTTGCCTTGGTTTGCGGTGGTAATCTTTTAAGTTGTTATTTATTAAAGAAAACGACGAATCTTTTTGTATTTTTATTTTTGATACATATATAGAAACAAAAGGAAAATATTTTGTGTTTTATACGTTTTTTGTCAAGTTGGGTTTTGGATTTTTATAAGAAAATATGGATATATATATATAGATAGATATGGATGATATAAACAAATGAGTGAGTATTCAAACAACTAATCGCTAAACGGAAGATAGATCGACCTGACTCCCGGCAAGGCGCAAAATTTGATGCGTGCAAACAATCAAGCTAAATCACTCAAGCCTGCCACTTGTGAATGGCGGATCGTAATCGACTTAAACCGCTCAAGCACGAATGCAATGAAGATCCGAGGAGTATAGAGTCTCCCGGTCGTTATGTCCCAAATGAGCTATGCAATGGATTATCAAACGTAGTGATCGAGGAATTTGAGCGAAAAGAGTATTTGATTATGATTATAACTACAGAAAAAGCCAACAAATTACAACGGCTTAAATGCAAATTAAAGGAAATTAAAAAGATAAATTCTATTAAATAAACGCTATCAATATTTGCAATATGATGTTTTTGTTTTTATGTTTTTACAAAACTGAAATTAAAAACTACGCGACGTACAAATAAAAACGTGAAACTTACACAATATTAACCCTAAAAATATGAAAATGATATTTTTACCATCCTAATGATAAAAGAAAATTTATAGAAAAAGAAAATTATTTTTATAACTAATTATCTAATTAAAAACTATTTTTAACTATTAAATAATTACCTAGAATACAAGAAAATGTGAAATAAAGCTAGAAAAATAAAATTAAGACTTAGAAAATCTAAAATATCAAAATAGAATTTTCAAAACTATTTTTATATTTTCCCATTTTTTCTATTTTCTACTAATTTAAAATTATTTTAATCTAATTTAAATGGTGAAAATACCAAATACAAAGGAAAAATAAGGAAAATTCTTTTTGGCTTTTATATTTTTCTTAAACTTAGAAAATTGAAAAATTATTTTTTTGAACTTTTCTTAATTAATTGCAATTAAAGCTAATTAAAATGATTAAAACTATTTTAAATCAAGAAAAATAGCAAACAAGACTTGGAATTAATGAAAAATTCAAAAATGCTAAAATGCTATTCAAGGTTCTATGAAAAATAAGAAATGTGGTGCTTATGTGTGAAATTATGGAATCGCAATGTAACTTGAATTGAGATAAGCACTTAAAATAAGCAAACAAGCACAATAAGCAACCAAACTTAAACGTAACCTAGATTATACTCAAATAAGCTAATATAAGCTAAAACCAACTACTCTTAACCTCCGATAAGCAATTACAACAGATTTGATGTTTTGGTTAATAAGCTTAAAAGCAGTTTTGGGTACCTACTTTGACACAAGCACAAGCTACAAATTAAGCTAAAAATCAAACTACAAATTGGAACTTAATGAAGACCTAGGTGACTATGTTTAAACCAAAACCAAGCTTGGATAAGCTCTAATGAACTCTGTGCACTTGCACAACCGAGAAAACTCGGATTAAAGCAGAATGTTGTGAACAGGCAACTAGACCACATTGAGCTTATTCACAACTTATAAAAATTCACAAAATGTATAAAATACTAATAACAAAATAGACCTCCTAAATTTAAAAACTCAAGATTTCAATTGATTTGGCTCAAAATGAGCTCATGAAAATTCCTTCAGATGGGCTCAAAAAACATTTTACAACTTTGACTTTTGAAGCAGTTGAGTGTAGTTGACTATGATGAACTTTGATCCAATTTTAGGACCGATTATGTTATATTGTGATGAAATGACACTCATCGCAAGTAATCTCTAAGAACTTTAAACACAAATCAAGAGGTTGGTTTTTCAAAATCACAACATGATTTGTCTTTAAGATGATTTAAGCTAAGCTTGACTTTTGAGCTTGCATGCACAAAACTAAGACTTGAATGAGTTCATTTATGCTAAAGAAACATAACACAACAAGACTCAATCATTGAATACACCTTTAGTACGAGGTTAAGCCATAAACCAAACACCCTTAATTTGATCATAAGCAAATGAAATTGATCTAACTACTAATCCAACATGTAACCATGATCAAACTATGTTTATCCAACCTAAATATACCTTAATGAACAAATTAGAATTACTTATAACAACAAAATCAGATTATACCATATCACTTGAAATTGACTTACATATGTCCTTAGCCACAATGGCTTGCCACAGTGAAACCAAGAACACTAACCTATATTATCCAACCCATTGCTTCCAATTCTACCCATTTCAAGTTCTGAACCAACCATTTACCATTTCTGCACCAATTTTGCTCCAAGTTTGACTTGTGTTGACCAATTTCCAAAATAGCTTAGAACTTAACTATAAGCTACACGAGCTATAATAAGCTTGCATAGACTTATGTGAGCTTATAAATAAGTCGCTAGAGATTGAAACATAAGAACTTGAAACCCAAATTTACAATGTTGACAAGAAATATGAAACTTGAACTAAAACTTGAATTGAAACTTGATAAAAGTTTTAATACATCGAACTACTAAGTTGAGTACAAAAAGCTTGAAAATACAACCGATAAACTAATTAAGGCATAATAAGATTAAACGACATACACTTTTTAAAATAAACTAACTACTCTTGAACCTTCGCTTCTTTTCTTTTTATACATAAAAACACTCCCACGTGTCTCGAGCAAATCCCAAAGATTAATCCGAGCCCTTGGATGTCTTGAGCACTTTTGGCCGTTTGATCAAATTGGCGGAAAAGCGGTTTTGATATCGAGACAGAACAAGGTGCATTAAATGCATTGGGTTGTTAGGTGAGTGGGGAGACAAAGAGTGAGTAGGGTGGATGTTGGTGGTCGGAGGTGGAAGAGTTGCGAGACATTATTGCTTGGGATGACAGGGAAATAGGGGCCGGGTTGTTTATTTTGAAACGTGGGAATTGGGTTGGTCGGGTTGGTTATTTGGACCGGGTAAAATGATTTGGGCCAAGGTTTTGGATTGGGCTTGGTATAATAACAAGAGGGTCCGGTTTGGTTTAGGATTAGCACAAGGACCATTTTGCAATTCCTCCAAAGTTGAGGGGCTGAAGTAGTGTATTTCCCAAAGTGCTTTCAAGGACCAATATTGCCAATCATTAATAAACCAAGAACCAATTTTTTCATTTTTGATTTTTTCAAAGTTCCCAGGGATCTATTTTGCCATTTTTGGATTTTCAGGGACTAAACATGTAATTTTGAAAAACTTGTAACCCAAGTGTAATATTTTGTGAAATTGACTTTCAAAACCTTGGGTTGGCTTTTCCTTTCAAAATAAATGCATAGGGACTAATTTTGACAAGTTTTGAAACTGGGGACCAAACCGCCAATATTGCAAACTTTGATCGATTTTCCTTCCGATTTTGAACATTTTGCATCCGAAATATATAAAATGCACTTTTGAGATATTTTAAGTATTTTGATGCATTTCGAGCATTTTTAAACGTTTTGCGCTTAAAATTAACAAAAATGATGAGTATTTACACACTCATCGAAACCCTCAAAGATTTTAGATAACCGATTTTACTTAATCTCACAACTCATCAAACAAGAACTGTCATGAGATTAGGCTAAATCGGTTTGAGCAACAACTTGTTTCTAGCTTGATCTTTGCAACTCATCAAACAAGAACTCGCTCGGATCAAACTGAAACAAGTGGTTCAAGAAAATCTTTGAAAATTTGGCTCGATTACGGAATCGCTACACATATGAGACTACTACTCCCTTCATTGCATGATTCTTCCCGAATTAGACATAGGTGATCATGTTAGATCCAAATATTATTGTGTTGATGATTCGGGTGGTCTTGGGAGATCAAAATACATGTTTTCCATTTTAGAGAGAAAGTAGAGAGAGAGAGTGTTCTTGCTAGAGGTTTACACAAATTGTAGAGTATTAGATTATGAGCACCACCCTTCCATGGATGGAAGGGGTATTTATAGTTACAAGAAATCGACCTTCTATCGGCCTGTGGATCGTGTATATGCCGGTAAAGACCCGTCCTTCCTCCACGGTGTTGCTCTAAACTAAATAGCTAACTAAATAACTAGTAAATAACGTAATTAAAGATATGTCTACGAGCTAACTTATGCTAGATAATATTAGGGGTGACCGACTCTTCACTATGGAATTTTCTAATTCCTAACAATCTCCCTGCAAGGAGGTCACCCCATATTTTACATTTTGAATCCTAGCATTCTATTCTTGACTTTGTTCTTGAGCTCAGACTTCAATTCTTCAATTCGCAATCTTTGTGCTTTTGTAGTGCAACTTCAAAGTCCGAGTGCTTTGTACTTTCGGTGGAGGTCTTTGAACCGATCCACATCTTTGATGATCTTTGAGCTTTCTTTGATCATCACCACAAAGAAATCTCTCCGGATCATCCATAGTTGTGTTGCCATCATGTGAAGTTGTGACTTTTGGACCGACATGCTCACACTTTTGAATCATGACATCTTTCCATCGAGTAGCGGAAGCTTTCTTCGGTTCATGATATTTGCGCAGCGTAGCGTAGCATAGTATAGAAATATCATAGCCGTGTTATGTAGATAAGCACAAGTCATGATTTCTTCAATTAAGAATGGATGCCGCGAGCATGCGGCTTTGATTGACCTCAATTCGATCACCGCAATCGCTTGGTGTACCGCATACACACGCTAGCAATAAAAGCACGAAAGTGTCTTTGATCACTTTCGTTGAATTGAGGTACACGGCCCATCGTTCCGCTGATCAAGATAAGTACCGCCCGTGATCGTATAATTCAAAGAATCTCCTCGACAAGGTTTCGCAATGTTTCTAGCCGCTCAAACCGAACGCCTCAAAGAAGACAACACGGAGTGAGTGAACCAAAAATTGAGATTTATTGATTGATAGAAAATGATTTGAAAACAATCGATAACGCTTAAGAAAGAGTTTTACAATACAACAAAGGTTTTATGAGAAAGATCAATTTTTCAATCAAAATACTTTTGTATTAGAGAATGAGTACATTCGACGTGCTAGCGAAAAGAAGAGATTCGCACATCGAACGGTTTTTCTAAAAGTATTTTCAATCGTAGATACTTTTTGAATTTGAAAACATAAGTACACATTCGACGCAAGCGAAAAGAAGATTTGCACATCGAACGGTTTTTCCAAAAGTATTCACCAATTCCATTCTGGACCAAGGTTGATTTAAGAATGAATCTCCCATTGTTTCTATCCGCTTGTCAAATGGTTGATCTATAGAATAAATCTCACATGCCACCTACCAGAGCTTGTTTGATGTTGGCTCCGAAGGCTTTCCATCTTCATTGTGAATATTTTTACATATCACTCGGATGTTCGCAATACCACAAGGATAATGCGAGGACTCTTAATATATACTTACATTCCACATTGTGTGAAAAGCAAGTCTTCAAGAATTTAGTGTCCTAACGAGATATTGTGGATGATCTCTTGGCTCTAGACTCAATAGTGCATATTTGGTTCCCCGTCGGAGACTAGGGAGAGGGTCTCCTTCTTCAATATCAACAATCTCTAAGAGAAAGTCGATAGATAATGTCCGTTCCCGTGAGAATGAAACAAGCCCTTTTAAGAGGAACTTGAGTGGCTTGGGAAGTTTAGTGCGCAAGGCGTCATCGGGTCCATGACGCCTTGTCTTCAATACCAGTGTTACCTTAGTAACAACCAAGAGCATATGTATTGAACCCTTCTTCGCCTAAGGTTGAATCGATGGAGGATATTTCTTTTCACCCTTTTCACATTCGGTTCTTTTTCATTCTTCAACCCCTTCAAGGCTTACCGAGACTTCATTACTAGAACCTTGTTGGGTTAATTCCAAGACTAGCTCTGCCTCATCCGCACTCTTCCCATATCTCACTTTTCTCCTTTTTTCATCATACCCAAAGACTCTACACTATCTAGTGGATTGTCCCCGGTAGATCCTCCGTTCGGGCGGATCGTGGGAACTAATACCTAACCTAACCATCCTTATAACACCATGCATAAAGTAAATTGGTCGGTCTTTTGGTACAGCTCAATCTTCCTTAAAACCAATTGAAAATCATTTGGAAAACAATCAAGGTACTTGTGATACGAGATCAAGCATTTTGTACCTTAATAGTTTTGATCATTTAGAAAACCTCCCCTCAACATGTGCATATGATTTAAAATTGTTTAGCACAAGGAGGCAAGAGGACTTTGAAATATTTTCTTTTGATCACAATTTTCATACGAAAAAGCCATTTGATTTTCTTGGTAAAATTCTCCCCTCAATATGTGCATAGGATAAGAGAATCATTTTAACACATGAGGCAAGAGTTAATTTGAAGCACATCCACAATCACAAGAGCCATTAAGAAACCATTTGAAAACTCAATCAAGGTACTTTTAAATCACTTTAACAAGCTTTAGACCTCGATAGTTTATTTGCTCCCTCAATATGTGCTTCAAGATTGAAAGCGCTTTAGCACATATGAGCGAGCGTGCACAATTAAATCAAAACTATCATCATTTATCAAATTTCATATTAAATCACAAATTCTCCCGATAAAAATATCAAACCCTTTGAGATTTTGGATCCCAAGTGATTTAATAAGGTTTAGAAAACATGGAGAATATGTGGCTGGTTTAAATACTCATCATGTTTTTGATAAATCCTCCTCCTCAACATGTGCATTATGTATATTAAAATCTTTTGGCACATGGAGGCGGAGTGCCTATAAAGGACTAAAACCAATTCCATTTAAACAGATAAGAGATTTAAATCACGATCTCTACCCCTGATCGAAATTTTAAACCATTTGAGATTAGAGATCCCAAACGATTTAAATCATTTAGAAAAATTTGGGAAAGACGCGCAATATTCAATTTTGAAATATGATGATAAGGACCATTATAAGACATTAAAGATTGTTAGTGTCGTGTATGATAGTTTTAAGAGATCTTTAAGTAAAACAAAACAATTTCACAATCAAACAAGAACGTAAAAAAATTTCATTTTGAAAGACCTTGATTCTAAAGAAAAATCATACCATGACATAACATTAAATCTTTAGATCACCACTTATTTTGTACAAACGGACTTTTTGTGAAGAAATATCATTTGAAAATATTTTATATAAAATCACTCTCCCCCTCAATCCATGACAGAAGTCAATAATTGAGTGACTTAGGTTTTGATAACAAGAAGTCCGGTGATTTTTAAAAACTTAGTCCAATATATTTTCAAAACAATATTTTCCATTTTCAAAACAATTTAATCAAATTATTCAAAATTGTTTAAAAATGATATCCTGCACAAAGATTCGTTAGTGGTTGAGAAGCTTCCTTTGTTGTTGTTGTAGGGTTGGAAGAAAAACCGTCTGCAAATGCGGTGAGACTTCTTCACGCTGCATTTTGAATGCCAACCGAGGTCCAATTAAGCTCCGCTTCTTTACTTGTCAAGAAAACCATCTGCCGATGCAAGAAGACCTCTTACGCTGCATTTATGCCAACTCTCATTGAAGTCCAATTAAGCTCGCTTTCTTCATTTGTCAACCCAAGATATCGTTACCACTCCTTTGCGCATCCAATCATGTTCAATTGTGGGATCCGGATCGGAACATTCTTTATACCAATATACCTGCATACGTTAGTGAACACACATACAGATATATGGTGGTCGACATCACCCAAACAACAATCGACTAATTCAAGTCAATTCAACATATCAATCAGTTCATATAAGGCATGGGGTTTATGTGTTTCTCAAACTCTAATCATCTAAACCTAACAATCATATCCTAAATTCCTAGTCCTTCGACATTGTGCAAATATCATTTTAATTAAGCACGTAGGATAATTAAGAAAGCTCGTTAGATGATATAAATTTGAAAACATTCTCCCCTCAATCAATGACTCATTTTTCCGAAAAGGTTTAAAAGTCATCAAGTCATTGATTGAGTTTTCAATTTTACTAAAAACTCAAACCGATTAATTTTCAAGCAACTCCCTTTCCACCATTTTAGAAAACAACAAATATTTTTACTCAAGAATTATAGATGGAAAAACATTTGTGTAGGAACAACAGAGCCCTTCGACATACTTTCCTCAAATTGTTTTAGGATAAGTGCACGAAATATTTGAATATTGTTTAGCGTAGCACTTTCCTTTCTTTAAAAGAGCGGGTTGCTATCGTAAATAATAGCAAGCCATAGTTTTAAGCACGGGTTACGATCTCAAGTAACTGCAAGCCATAGTTTTGACATGTTTAGAAAAGAATATTTACACCTCCTCGCCGAACTTCATCTATGGTCCCGCGCCATTATTGAATGACATTTCTAAGACCGTAGATGTTATCGATACCGTAAGACATGTCTTGAAAACATATTTTTGGTATTTTGAAATTTTCGATTTTTATGGTTTTGAAGGTTTTATTTTATTTTTTTTTATTTTCTTTTTGTTGGTTTTATATTTTTGTATTTTGTTTTTCGAATAAATATTTACAAGGATAGAATAGATGATATAGTTAAAGAAGATGATGATACGAAAACCGAGATAAGGATATCGAATGACCCGTTGTAGAAGATAAAGTCATCATCTCTTAAACATTCACCACCAAAGCTTTCGAGGCTCCCGAATTGAGAGAAATTGAACCATCCGAAAGTGAGACTCGGCGCCTTCCCCCAAACCGAAAATCCTTAAGATGAGCAGATTCAAGCTCTATTTCAAGCTTGCTTTAGCCAGTGCACAAGAAAGCACACCATTATCATAAATCCACCGCTCCATTTAAGAACGATAATCGAGGATCTCCATTCGGGTTATATCATCCATAAGAACAAAGAACGTATCATCCCACACATAAATAATCTTCTCAAATTTCATAACCATCAAGTCCAAGCAATCCATTCCAAAAGGTGTCAAGAGAACAATTCCCCTAGTAGTTGAATTGATGCGCTCGATCTCTTTGTATAATGCTCAAGAACTCTCCCGAATACACATCATGAGGGTAATGAAGAACAACTCCCCAATGTTCACATCTTTCGTCCTCGATGAATGTGTATGAAGCTCAAGAACCCGGTACACCAATATCCAAGAACTCTCCCGAATACATATCAAGAGGGTAATGTAGAACACCTCCCTATGTTCACATCTTTCGTCCTCGATGAATGTGTATGAAGCTCAAGTATCCAAGTATACCAATACACAAGGAATGAATAATCGATAACATTGAAGAAGCGTGCTGTCATCGATTATCTCTCGGGTGACAATCTCGTGGATGTCAACACCGAATAAGTGATTATATCTCGAATCATCGACAGCACTCAAGTGAAACAATTGAGCATCCCCAATGTACACATTCTGCTCCCCGATCATTGCGATACCATCGAAATCACCACATACTAGTGTACCTCTTTATCTTCGTAAACTTTCTAACATCACTTCCCCACGTAGATGAAATACTAACACAAAAGCCTTGATGAGTAAAACCTTGAGTTTCTCTGCGGTCATGACAATTGTTTTCCCGGGATATCTTCAATCACTTAGAAGTATTAAGCTCATCAAGTTTACTCGCCATGAGTCAAACCTTGAGTTTCTCTGCGGTACTAACATTTGTCTTCCCGGGATGTCTTCAGTTACTTAGAAGAATTAAGTTCATCAAGTTTACTCGCTTTGTGTTTATATGTGAGTCTCCTTTCTCCTTGTTGGTATTGACACTTCAGAATCAGCAACTCTTTGAATGCCCAAATACTTGAAATTTGTTGAGAAGATCGCTTGAAGTTTTTGTGAGAATCAACATGCTAAATAATGTGAGCAAGTCTAATTGGGGATTAAATTTGGCATTTCAATCTCCCCCAATTAGTGCTCTCCCCTAAACTGACAATCTGTTTGATAAATGCCCATAATAAGAAGTCTTTTGATAATCACATGCAACTCGTCTTTTAGTCTTCTAACATATAGCATAAAATGTAGAACCGATCAGACTCGACCTTCTTCAAGATTGTCCAGTTGGGGAAAAGAAAGTCAACATCTTCAACTCACCAAAACAAGAACATCAAAAAAAGCATCCCAATCAACTTACATCTTGCACATCCCCTTAACTAGAATCCTCCCAATCAAACAAGAATGTAAAGATGTTCATCAAGGAAATCAAAGAATCGGTCAAGAACGAACACACGAAATGGTAACACCAAGCAAACAATCACATCAAACAAGAACGGTAGGTTGTTCGAATCATCATGTTGATGTGCGTGAAGCATTAACCGAAGCACTTTGTCAATAAACTCATATCACCATGAAGATGTCAACTAACGCTCTTAAGAAGAAACCCATGTGAAGATTACCCGATAAGAAGAAGCTCGGTTCTTACATGAGTTTAGAGCCGTATGACCATTTAAATTCTCAAATAATAATCAACCATGCGAGAATTCACACTTTTCCCCCTCAAGAATTGCATACGGAGATGCCATTCTTGATTAAACAAGTGAATATCTTCAAAATGTAGTCTATTCACACTTCTCCCCGCAAAATTAGCTCATGATGATCGCCATTATAGTTGAGCAAGTGGAATAAGAAAACAGGTCAATGGTAGCCTGTTCACTCAAGACCAAGCGCATGGAAAAGTATGAAGCATGTTGATGAGAATGGTCATTAATAAGAAGATTTCTCTTCTTGAAGATAAAGCGCACCGACACGCACACTTTTCTTTTCTTTAAAGGAACGAGGCTTGAACCGTAGTGTTCAAACGTCATAAGAAGATTTCTCTTCTTTCAAAGATAAAGCGCATCGAGGCATACACTTTTCTTTTCTTTAGAGTACGAGGCCCGAATCAAGTGAACCGGCGTCATAAGAAGATTTCTCTTCTTCATAAGATAAAGCGATCAAACGCATAACTTTTCTTTTCTTTAGAGAACGAGGCCCCAATGGATGTGAATGACGTCATAATCTCTCTTTTTTACTCTCTTAGCAAAACATGTAATCAACCCCATTATCATTCAAGAGGCTCTTTGTCGTGACAACCGATGGAGAAAACCCAATATGATGAATTTGACCTCAAGAGACTACCCCAACTCGTGACTTAAACTTGCACATATGTAACAAAGAGCGGTGCCGAGACTTCATGCCCATTTGAATCTCTAAGTACTCTATACTCTTCAACCAACCAACCATCGAGTATAAGACGTATATCACCTCTTGAAAATCCACAATTGAATGTGACACTGAGCACTACAACGTAACTCCTTAAAGTGATAGTTATTTTGTGATGGTATGAGCCCAATTCCCCCAAGTGGTAAAAGAAAAGGTAAAAGACACCCAACAATAACTAGATTTCCAAGTCTTCGTTTTTGATAATAAGCATCGAACAAGGATCATGAAGAATCTTCATCCAACCATCCCCGATCACTTCAGATACTAAGTACACTCGCCCGTGATAATTTACTTCAACCTCAAATAAATAATATAAATAATATTGAATTAACGCCGTTGTCACATCCTCTGGTTAATTGCTCAAATCTAGCCTTCTTTGACATTTAAACGAACTCTGATAATGGTTTCATCCCGACCATGGTTAAATGCACATAACCCTCAAAACCATGTAATAACCAAATTGCCATGACGATAATCCAAACACACACCCAATTCATGAAGTACACCCTTTTATCCCTTCTTTGAAGCGTAAACCGTAGCACCAAAGATCAAGTACGATCCATAATTACACTTTCTTCTCCAAGATGGTTCCATCATTACGGATTTTACAACTCTATGGTTTAAACCGAGAAATAGTATCTTTATGGATTTTACAAAACCAAGAATAAACCATAAGATGGATCCGAAATGCACTTTACTAATACCAGGATGTTTCCATTGTCACGGATTTTACAAGTCTATGATTTAAACCGAGAAATAGGTTCTTCATGATTTTACAAAATCAAGACAAAACCGTAAACAATGTCGCCTTGAATGTGTTATGACAATTTGGGTTTCGTGAATATCTGCTTTAGAGGAGCATGCGATGGTTCATCAACCAATCCTTATCCAACATCATCAACCATCCAATTAATACTTTGGTAAACACATCATTCACTCAATCACCGGCTATTGTAGTGACCACATGGAGAAGTAAACCCGATATACCAATCTTGATCATGAAGTAGAAATCCCATTTGTTACTTAACCTTGTACTAATTCTTGTGAAGAAGAAACGGTGTACCCAATGTACAAAACCTTTTGACATATCCTCAATCGTGAGACACCGGTGATAGCTACGTTGTGGGTTAATCGAGAAAGAATCACAACCGTAACTAAATAGCCAATTCTTTATCACATTCTTTAAATGCCCAAACAAGTTATCTTCACGGAGGGGTAGAAAGACGGAAGATGAACTAAGTAAACGTGTCCGGAAAACCTCACTTCAAGAACAAATAAGAAATACCGTACAAACAACCCCGTAGTCAACAAAGTTCCACCATCAATTCAAACTGCAACATAATATTATTTGTGAACATGCATACGCCAAAGTATCAATCACACTACGAATCACATCCACAAATCTCATGTCAACAAATATCACAAAGTCGATCTTGAGAAGCCCATTCGACCCAATCATAAAAGCATGAATTCCGATCCAAATCAGTTGAGGCCCATTGATCACATTTTCCATAGATCAAAAATTACACGTGACTAAACCGCACTATCCGATCCATTCCATATGGATAAATGGAACTTACTCAATCCGCGACCGAAAATCAAACCAAATTGATGTACAACAATATGTCCACTTATCAAATAAAAACAATAAATCTTAATCTCTAAGATGTAAAGGCTATCACATTTGAAAAATCTTACCCGATCAATGGCACCAAATATAACTTTTCACAAAAAAAATTCAGATACCTCTTTACATCCCATGGCAGTTTCACATCACAAAAATTCGGATAAAGCTTTGTAACTCAAGAGTATCGAATCATCTTACGTTAATCATTTAACTGACAAATAATATAAATTGCCCATGAGATGTTTGCAATACCCGATCCATTAGACACCACCTGATCCGGTATGTATTAGGCCCAAATTTACTCATTGTAATAGCAAGGTTCGGTCCAACACCCAATCCATTCTTACCCTAATCTTTCGGATATATAATGACCACACACTACCTAAAAACACTCACTTTATCAAACCCTAATCCTAATATCAGTCCGCCCCCCACACATTCTCTCCAACCAAAATAGATCTAAAAACTGTATCATATCAAACCTTCATCACCTCAACACTTTGGATCAAACCAATCTACAAAATCAAACCGACTACAACAATTAAACACATCATCTCACAAACTCGCCATTATCTCATTTAATCTCAACCAATAGGCGCTCCAAAAGTGCGCCACCCTTTCAATTTCAAAAGATAATACGAGTCTCAAGCAAGCCACAAGAAGAAATTAGGCTTCAAGGTCTTGTTAATTCAAGGTCTCAGGTAGGTGTATATATCTTAGTAATGATTTTGTATGAGGTATTTTTGACGAAATAATTGAATAAATTAACAAAGTTGTCAAGTTTGTTCAATTGACTTCGAAAAGAAATAAGAAGCTAGGCTTCGACAGTTAAGATCAATGATGATAAATCAACTTCGTGTAAGTGACTCTAGATAGTCATGATGTTCTTATGTAGCACACGAAAAATGATAGTCCGAGATCTCGCTTTATTGTATTTCCTTTTCGCCAGAGACTTGAGGGTTGTATGAGTTGTTGAGTCTAGGTCTAGGATAAATGTTGGTTTTGATTATGGAGTTGGATTAGGCCGTTGGTTTTTTTTAATAAGCACCATGGGTCACGTTAAGGAATTTCGCTTATGAATGGTCTTTGATGATGATGGATAAGAACACGAGGTCATGTATGTTGGTATATGGTTTTGTGAACGTGATGTTAAAGTGTCGAGTCATGGTGTTTTGGTTGAGGTCGAGACATGGTGTATGAAACATGGTCATAGTGGTTGAGTCTTGTTGGCAACACTGGTATAGAAGCTGAGGTCGTTTGAGTCTTGTGGTCATAGTCATAACTCTTTTTCATCCTTTATGTCTGTCCAGTCGCTATGCTGTTTTGGTTTGAAGGTCATGAGGTCATGGTCAAGTCATATCTTCTTCTACCTTTCTTTCTGTCAAGTCGCCAGCCTAAGTCGCCACGACAAGTCGCTACGACTAAGTCGCCACGACAAGTCGCCACGACAAGTCGCTACGACTAAGTCGCCACGACAAGTCGCTACGACTAAGTCGCCACGACAAGTCGCTACGACTAAGTCGCCACGACAAGTCGCTACGACTAAGTCGCCACGACGAAGTCGTCACGACTAAGTCGCCACGACAGCAAGTGACTCAATAGTCAACTCGCTAACATATTAGACAACTCGCCATTGACCAGGTCAACCCAAGTTAACAGGACAAGTCGCTAGGATACAGGTACAATGAATCTGGACGTTTTGATAAGTCGCTAACAAGAGTATTGATATTTTTCCGATGAGTTTTCCGACCATTATTCCGACCATCTTCATATTTACCCAGAAAAACTTGCATAAAAGTGTAACCTTTTGACCCATTTGACCACAAAAATGAATGACCGTAATAACCCATAAAACATATGGGTAATCGCTATATATCCCGTTTGACCATAGATTGACCACCAAAAATTTCACAGATTTGGAACAACAACAAAACCGTCACAAAAGTATGATATTGATAACAAAAATGTTTGGACCATAAACCTGACACAAGTGACACCACAGATATGCATATATGAATAAAGCAGGTTACTTTTTCGACCAAAAAAGATGCAAAACATGTGATAAACCGTTACCCACAATAGTTTGAAAAGAAATTCCGGCCAAGAAAAAGTACCAAGGACGCTTTACTCATGATACAAATAACACAATAACTATGATATGAAACCACATTAATCAACACAACACAAAAACCTTGGCTCTTGATACCAATTGTTAGGATCCAAATATTATTGTGTTGATGATTCGTGGTCTTGGGAGATCAAAATACATGTTTTCCATTTTAGAGAGAGAAAGTAGAGAGAGGGTGTTCTTGCTAGAGGTTTACACAAATTGTAGAGTATTAGATTATGAAGCACCACCCTTCCATGGATGGAAGGGGTATTTATAGTTACAAGAAATACGACCTCCTATCGGCTCGTGGATCGTATACAATGGGTAAAGACCGTCCTTCCTCCACGGTGTTGCTCTAAACTAAATAGCTAACTAAATAACTAGTAAATAACGTAATTAAAGATATGTCTACGAGCTAACTTATGCTAGATAATATTAGGGGTGACCGACTCTTCACTATGGAATTTTCTAATTCCTAACAGATCAGGCTATGTATAATTTAGGAGTAACTATGCAATGCTTGGACTAATCGTCTCATATGATGTTTGGTGTTGAGTCATAAGTTCGCATGTATAAGGAGTATGCACTTATAATGATATGATGAGAAGCTATGATGATGCAGTTATAGTCTAGGGTCAATGATGCAACCTAGTTCTCTATAACCGATGCTCGATACCAATCACACACCCCAAATTACATTTTGCAATGAATGGAATTCTGGGGATGACGATCATAGCATCAAAGTTACAATTATATCGAACGACCTAAAGTGTCGCTTTGAAAATATCGTTTGATTCAAGAAAATAATCGAGTTTACAAAACATAGGTCCCAATAGATTTCAAGATACCAAAATAAGTTTGTTACAACCAAACGATAGTTAAGTGTAAAAAAATGTAGGTGAGACGCGTCGACACCGCGACTCTATGATAAGTCCACATGCATTCCATGAAGTGAATGCCTTAGATACCTGAGATAAAACATGCTAAAAGTGTCAACACAATGGTTGAGTGGGTTCATAGAGTTTGGTTAACAAGTAAAGCTTTTAAAGAGCGTTCATGCAACAAAGGCAAAGTTTTTGGTCATTTAGAATAGTCCACAAAGCAAAGGCATTGTAAATCCACTCGCCCAAGTTCCGCCATACAAAACTTGCAACCTGTGTGTTCACAACCCAACGCCAAAATATGTCTAGTTTATGTTCATGCACACGCTTGCCAAATGAGTTCACAAAGCAAAGGCATTGTAAATCCACTCGGTTCCAAGTTCCGCCATACAAAACTTGCAACTGTGTGTTCACAACCCATTGCACAAAATATAGTATGTCTAGTGGTCAATTGTACGATGTCATAATAGTTCATAGTATAGCACCACGATATAATAATCGTGGATGCTCGAACATGGGAGACTTAGATTGAAAATGCTCCGCTCCCATAGGGAGACATTCCGCCCCGGACCGTGGAGGCTTTTAGTGATGCTCCGAACAAGGGAGACTTAGATTGAAAATGTCTGCTCCCATAGGAGACATTCTGCCCCGGACCGGGAGGCTTTATAGTGATGCTCGAACAAGGGAGACTTAGATCAAGGTCATAACACGTCCGGTTCAATAATTTCAAACAAGTCATAAGTTCGTATTTAAGTTCAAGGGTTCCGCTCAAAAGTTCGTAATTAAGTTCAAAGATTTAAGTCGAGTTCAACAGCCTCGTAATAAACAAAGAGCTCAAATAATATCAAAAGGTTCCGGATAGTCGAGCGTTCAAAATCACGCCAAACAAGTTTAAAATATATCAAAGGGTTCTTGTACAAGTTAAAAGAGTTTAACTATATGTCAAAGGTTCATATCAAGTCCAAAGTGTTCACTTATATGTTAAAGGGTCCGAATCAATTTAGAAGAGCTCAAATATACATGTCGAAGGGTTCAAAATCAAGGAAAGTGTTTCAACTAATAGCGTTCATAACATAGTGATCAATTTAGTTCAGGCATAATCTACTTACGCACACATAGAGTGAAACAAAGGATATTTAAGTTCATATAAGTGTAAATTAAAAGCAAGTAGTTGAGCATGTATCTCCCCCAAAGAGTTTATAAAACAATTAAACGAGTAAAAGTGGGGCTACGAACTCACCTGATGCAATGATTATGGTGACAAAAGTAGATACACTGAAATGAGGTGCGATCTCTATCCGCAACCTAATATGAATGATATGCTCTAATATAAGTCATGAAACAATGTCGTGCATGCAAACTCATATGATATCCATACCACTTGTACATTTTGGAAAATAAAGTTTATCGTCGAAATATATGTTTATGACATATTGTCAAGTTACCAAATACTTTTTACAAGTACTTACGTCGAAATGATATCCTACGATAATCATTTAGTGATTTATTATGAATCTATAACTTTTCGTCGTAAAATAATGTCATTTGACAATTTCATGAAAGTGACTAAACGGCCTTGAAAAGCTAGTCGTAAAATGGTGCACATCGAGTGTTAGGAAACAAACTCAACGGTTTTGGGAAGCTTGTATCATCATCTCAAAGTTTTAGCATTTAAGTTTTTATCGTAGAGGTCTCGATCATGGAGAAAAACATAGGTAAAGTATGGTACTTGTGTCCAAAATATTGTTTAAAGGTGGTTTTCGGCAAAGTTTAAGTAACCGTAATTTATTCATTACAACCCCGCTCGACGAACGGTTGGACATTTTGGAAAATATGCTAGGCGAACTTACTTTTACTAGAAGACATCACGTTATAAAAGTACTACACCAATGTTAAAACGACCTCAACATGGTCACTTTGTTGCCGTAAGGTTGTCTAATAGAAATATAATAGTTTTTCTTATATAATAAAGTTATGGCAACTTTGTGTAAACGTGTATAATTTAATCGTTACAAGTCCGCTTTCACGCTTTTATATGTCCTTAGCTTCGTATCAAAGTATACTAATATATTTTGATAAGTCGACACAATTTATAACGCTTAAGACTCCTTTTGACTCGTAAAAGTCGAGACAGCATGTGAATTTTCTCAAACAATTAGTTTTCGTCGTCAACTTGAAAAATTCATAACTTCTTCGTTATAGCTCCGCTTTAATCCGCTCAAGCGCCACGTTTTCGTTTTAAAGTGTATTTTCTAAATATCTTGGCCAAAAATTTTTATCTACTGTCGAGATTTCCAGATTTTCAAAATATGGATAGACCCTTAATAATAGTTGTCGAAATGAGTTTTTCCCGCGCAAAACCTATTCTAACCAATTCAAAACAACTCCGAAGCTATTCTAATCCTACCATACACCTTATTAGGGTGTCATGGGTTCCTAGACATCACCAAAAGTGATATGTTACAAGGGATAATTTATAGGATGATTATATTTCAATATAAGTAATAAAAACATTAAAAGTGGTACAAACTCATATGTAACATGCATGATTTCTTGCAAAATGATGAAATAACATAAAGATGAATATGAAAGAATTATGATGATCATGAAATGCTTACTTGAATGATTGAAGTGTTTTGATCAAAGTATACTTAAATGAATCATGAGGTTTTTATTTCAAAACCTATACTAGATCACTACATGAGCTTGATAATCACTGAACCTTGAAAATTATGGATTCCCTTGTGTTTTTGATCATGGCGGTTATGGTGATGAAATGGAGAGAGTGATATTTTATTTTCACCTTTGAATGTGTTTGTCTATGTGTTTATGCTTAGATAATATCTAATATACTTGTATATGTGTACATAATAGATGCAAAAATCAAATTGACTACATATGAGATAAGGGTGGCCGGCCATGAGTTATAGGGGGGTGAGGTGTATTTTCAATGAGTTAAAGTATTTAAGTGTAAGTATAATGTGTAATTTGTTAAATGTAGTGTGTAATTGATAAGTAAAATAAATTATTTAGTGTAGCGTTAGCTAAAAATATATTTTAACGGGACAAAATAAAATGTATTGAAGTCATTAAAATTATAAAAATACATTTCTAAGAATCGAGCGAATAAATATTTATCGTGTTGAATTTACTAAACCGTCAGAAATCTTTATACATAACAATTTATATACAAAATAAATTGAAAACATCGGTAAACTAATAATATAATTTTTATAGTCTTAAAATGAGTATAAAAATATATTAGGATAATTTTTGGAAGTGTCAGATCAATATTCAAAATAATCTTTACGCGATAGCGTTTATTTAATAAAAAAAATAAATGTTTAATGTAAAATGCAAAACCATGCACGAACCGATATGAAATGATGAATATTGAGTTTGAGAAATGACCGGAAATTGAGAATTGTGACAGCTGGTTTATAGATCATCTTGATCTTTGGTTTGGTTTGTAGTGTGTGAGTACTTATATTCTGTTGTTGCACCTTTTAGAGGGATAACAACTTTTCCTTTGTATCTATTTGGTTAGCACCTGTGTTGGGGACTAATCTACTGTGTATATTGTTATAATAAAAGATTATCACCAAGGGGTGGTTGGTTGGGTGATTATTGATATTGTTCTGTGCCATTTTAACATGGTATCAGAGCTCTAGGTTGGTAATCGGCTTGATCTCTTGGTGATTCTTGGTTGATTGAAGGGTTGTGATCTCGATTGGTTTTTTAGGGTTTTTTTCTTGAAACCCTAATTTTTGGAAGGTTTTGATTACTGAGGTTCTTGATTCAATTGAAGGTGGTTTTAGTGTTTTGGGAGGTTGAATTGTTGGTCTTGGTACAATTGGAAGAAACCCTAATTTTTTAGAATTGGGGGTTTCATGTATTCTGGGAATCTTGTGGTTCTTGGGCTATTGATTGATTCTTTTCCGCTGCTGGTTTCTTCTATAACACACTATAAGGATTATTCTTTCTTCCTTTAGGATTGACTAGTTCTGAGTTTAGTGGGCATAAACGGATTGACTAACATCTTGATCTGCCTCCTTGAGAGGTGTGAATACCTGCTCTGGTCAATCACAACTTACTGGCTTGGGCTAAGTTAGTCCTGGGTGTGTGTTTCTTGTTTCCTTTTATGTTTAGTAGTTCTTGTAGTATTTTGGTTATTGTTTGGTTGATTGTTTGGTAGTTGTTGTTTATCTGTTTCTTTAGTTTTTGGTTTTATCTGTTTATTCTGTGGTTTTATCTCTTTATCTGTCATTATGGCTATTATGATCAGTAGTCTTGATCAGAGTAATCCTCTGCATTTGCATCCTAATGATTCTAATTGTGCATCTGTTGTGAGTGTTAAATTGGCTGGTGTTGAGAATTATAGAATTTGGGCTAGTGCTATGAAACTTACTATGCAAATTAAAAATAAAATGGGTTTTCTTGATGGTACTTGTCTTAAAACTGATTATGCTGCAAGTCACTTGCTGGAAGCACTGTAGGATAGATGTAATGCAGTGGTTCTTAATTGGATCTTGAGTTCTTTAACTCAAGATGTGTATCTTGGACATGTGTTTTCTGATAATGCTTCTGTTGTATGGAAAGATCTTAAAGATACATATGATAGGATTGATGGTTATGTGGTTTTCAATTTACTTCAAAAGATTAATAGTTTTAAACAAGGTGGCTTACCTGTGTCTGAATACTATCATAAGTTGAATTCTTTGTGGAGAGAGTTTGATATTCTTAGTAAGTTTCCTGATTGTACTTGTGAGGCTAGGCAAGAACTTGTTGATAATGGGAAGTTGTTAAAATTGATGCAGTTCCTTATGGGTCTTGATGACATTTATCAACCCATAAGAAGTACTCTTTGACTGTGGAAATCCTTCCCAAGTCAAAGATGCTTTTGTCATTGTATCTAGGAAAATCCCATAGAGGGTTCCAACCACAAGCTCATAAATATGAGAAGGCTTAGGTTTCGCTTTGTTTCTAAGGCTTATGAAAATAAAAATACTAGTTGAAGAAGGAACAGTAATGGTAACAATTATGGGTCTAATAACAGGGGAAATTATGATAGTTTGCTTTGTACTCACTGTGGTTTGAAAGGTCATACTATTGATAGGTGTTTGAAGTTATTGGTTATCCTCCTGGTTTTAAAAAGAACCCTAATCTGAAACCTGCTAATAACTTTAATAAAACCAATGATATAAGAAGTGCCTCTGTTGTTAATAATGGTGTTAGACCCGTATCCCGGATACAAATAGGCCCCATCTTAGATGAAATTGACCAAGGTTTAACGTGATTGGTTGGTCAACGAATGTTATATTATAGTCAACCAGATAGTCAAACTAATAGTCAACAAATGTTGTCTAATAGTTATGGAAAATAGAGGGGCCTAAGTTGTTAAGTTATAAAGTGTTATAAAGTTTAATGTGGCCAAAATGGAAGCAATGGGACTTGAGGGACCATTTATGTCATTTGGGCAAATTTGACTCTACATATTTCGGATAACTCTATCAACTTATTTCATTTTCTAGAAATAAAATGTGTAAGTGTGTGTGTCGAATAAGAGAAATGGAGGGAAAATATGGGTTGGTCTTGGACGCAATGGTGATGAATTAAGGGTGTTTACCCTAATGTGAAGTCATAGAGAGGATCATTGTAAGGTGAGTAATCCTTAATTGTGTTTAATTGTAAATTTGAGAGTTATGGTTCTTGTACCCAAATTGGGGGTTTTGGGTAATTATGGTTTTAAGATCAAATTGAAGTGTTATAGTGCTATTGGGTGAAGACCCTTTAACTGAATTGAAGGTAATGGGTAATTTTGGGATGTGATCATTATATGATCATGTAAATAATTAAAGAGTTATAGTAATGATGGGATGACCTTATTATGGGTTAAAGTTGAGTAATTTAATAGGGTTAATTATCATATAATCATTGGATGGTTATGTGATAACTAGAGGTTTTAAAGAGGATCCATGGTTGTAGTAATCATAGTTTAGTAACTTGATTATCGTTTATGATAATAGTGATTTGGCCTAGATTGCAAGGGTGGAGATGATGATGTGCTTGGTTTCATTAGCTTGGGATCAAGGTAAGTAAACCGTCATTATATGTTGTTATATGATTCTCACATTATATGTTATGTGATTTTGTTATGCTAAGAAATGAGGTAATTGAATATATGTTTATGTAAAGTGGGGTTGAGACTAGTTTGGCTTAACTAGTCATGAAGGATAGGCAAGGTGGACTAGGCTAAGGTATGTTAATGTTGACCCATAGGAAATGTTTTACTTAAGTGAATCAAGGTACATGTTAATGTTTAATGATTTGCAATGGTTAATGAGTTATGATGTATAATGTATGAATGTCTATGATAACATGTTATGAACGCTTTACTTACTAAGCCTTGTGCTTACGATTTAAGATGTTAATGTTTTGTAGGGTTAAACGTGAAGGAAAGGTAAAGCTTGGAAATAAGGCTTAAGGATTCTAATGAGGAAGTTAAGAAGGTTGGTAAGAAAGTAGGAGCTTAGGTAGATACCGAGCTCAAGTCAATGTTGTACCCCCCGGAAGTCTAAAATGGTTTGTAAATGTGTCGTCACGTGTCAAAGTGGTATGTCATGGTCTTTGAAGTAATTGGGTCGTCAAACGGTATGTTATAACATGGTCTTGGTGTTTATGGTCATGTTTAAAGAGGTGTTTGGAATAATGTGTAATTATACCCATTTTGAGTTGTAAATGGGTTAATGATCATGAACATGATTTAATATGTTAAGTTAATGCTTTTTGAAAGGTTTGAAGTAATTGAAAGTCGAAGGTTGTATGTATTGAAAATGGGTCAAAATGGGTATTTTACATAATACCGGGTCGTTTTGTAAAGTACCATTCAAGGTCAATTGGTTAATGTTTCGCATGAAAATGATATATATGATGTCTTAATAAATTCTGAAAATTTTGGTGTCTTTCCGAGTAATAGATGTCATTTTCGAAAATGGGTCAAAAGTATATAAAGGGATATGCGTAAAAAGGGTGTTTGGGACAAGGTCTATTTTAACCCATTTTGGGTCAAACGGGTCAAGAATGTTTGGAAAAACAATGTATATGTTAAGTGTTTATAAAGTGATTAAAATAATTTGGAGAACTAGTGGAGAAGTAGTTGGAGAACTAATTTGGAGAACTAGTTGGAGAACTAGTTGGAGAACTAGTTGGAGAACTAATTTGGAGAACTAGTTAGAGAACTAGTCAAAGTCAGTTTTCGAAAAATCATATCTTTAAAACGGTAAGTCGTCACGGGTCCCGCCACCTGGCGTTTCGAAGGTAATTGAGTCTAGTTTCATTTAAAAATCGTTTCAATGTCCAGATGTTTATAGATTTTTGTCAGTGGTCAAAAGAATAACAGCAGGTCAGTTTCAAGACACGTATTTTCCGCGTAAAAGTCAAAGTTTTTGTCTTATTGGACACGAGGCGTAACAAATGGCTCTAAGAATTGTTCTGGTAGTATGTATCTGAGTAATGAACAGGTTATGAAGTTGTTAAGTTTGTTGAATGATAAACCAGGAACCTCTGCTCATGCTAATATGGCAGGTAGGGATTCTTGTTCCTTTTTGAACTATAGTGTTTTCTTTAATCAGCATTTTTATAAATTCTTTGGTGCTAATATTAAGTTGGATGGGGTTAATTACCATATGGGATGGATAATTGACTCTGGGGCTAATCAATATTTAACTAATAGTCCTCTTAATACGCATAATTTGGTTGATATATCTGATTTAAAGATCACTGTGGGACATCCTAATGGAACTCTTGCTAAAGTTACTCATGTTGGTAACTTAAAACTTAATGATAATGTGGTTCTATTTGATGTGCTTGTGGTTCCTGAATATTGTGTTAGTCTTATGTTTGTTAATAAGTTTATTAAAGATAGCAAGTTGAGGGTTGGTTTTGATGAGACTAAATGCTATATTCAGGATTTGAATCAGCAGAGGGTGATGGGGACTGGTAGCGAGTCTGGTGGTCTTTATTTGTTTGATAAGTCTAGAGTTTCCTCTTCTTTTGTGACTAAAAGTGAGTATTTTAGTTGTTTTGTTTCTAAAGATGTTTGGCATAGTAGATTGGGACATCTTGCTAATCAAGTTTTGAAACTTTTAAAAGGATCTTTGAAATTAACTAATATTGAGCATGGAGCACCTTATGATGTTTGCCATAAGGCTAAACAAGAAAGGGATCCCTTTCCTTTAAGTGAACATAAAACTTCTGTTTTTGGTGATCTTATACATTTAGATGTATGGGGTCCTTATAAGGTGGTTAGCAGGGAAGGTTTCAGATATTTTTTTGACTATTGTTGATGACTTTAGTAGATCTGTTTGGGTGTATATGCTAAAAGGAAAACATGAGGTTTTTGAGATGTTTCAAAGTTGTTTCAAAATGGTTTTGACTCAGTTCAATAAGAAAATTAAAATTGTCAGGTCTGATAATGGTACTGAGTTTGTTAATAATAAAATGGGTGAATTTTTTGACACTATGGGTATTATTCATCAAACTAGTGTTGCATATACCCCTCAAATGTAATGGGATTCTTTGAAGGAAACATAGGCATCTGCTTAATGTAGCTAGAAGCCTTATGTTTCAGGGGGGGATTCCTCTTGTGTTTTGGCCTGACTGTGTTTTAACTGCTACTTATTTGATTAACAGGTTGCCTTCCTCTGTTTTAAATGGCAAATCTCCTTTTTCTTTGGTTTATGGAAGAGAACTTAGTCTGGCATATCTTAGGAGTTTTGGATGTCTTTGTTATGCTACTGTTTTAAAAGAGTCTGATAAATTTTCTGAGAAGTCTGAAAAATGTGTTTTGCTTGGTTATGCAAGTGGAAAAAAAGCTTACAAGTTATTGAGTCTGGAAAATAGATCTATTTTATATTCAAAAGATGTTAAGTTTTATGAGACTATTTTCCATACAAAATGAAACAACTGATTCTTCAAATAATCCACTTGATGTTAACATCTTAAATTTCTTTGATAATCTTGAGTCAAAAATCGAACTCCTAGTCCTCTCCCAATGATGAAACAGAGGATGTAGCATCCGTAGGTAGAGAAGGTAATCTAGGTCAATCTGTAGGGTAGTGGATGTTGATCGGATGTTACTAGAATGCAGTTATTTACCCGATCCACCACAAAGAACCGATAACACTAGCATTGCAACTCTTTTAGATGAGAATAGTAATTCTGAGGGAAATGTTGTTCCTGAAACAGATGCGCCTGATGTGCCTAGTTTACAAAATGGTTTTCAAAGTCAAACTGAGGAAGGGACTACTAGTTGTAGGAGGTCTAGTAGAACTTCTAAGTTGCCTACTAGACTGAATGATTTTGTGCTTGATTCTAAGATTAAGTACGGTTTAAATAAGTATGCTAATCATACTTGGTTAAGTCTCGATAATTGTTGTTTTGTTGCTAATATGAATAAGTCTTGTGAACCTTCTTCATGAGGAAGCCTCACGGGATATTAATTGGAAAAGTGTTATGAATGATGAGTTAGTTGCTTTATATGAAAATGATACTTTGAAGAAGTTGATCTTCCTGAAGGAAGAATTCCTAATGGGTCTAAATGGGTTTGGAAACTTAAATTGAAATCTAATGGTGAGATTGAGAGATATAAAGCTAGAGTTGTGGCTAAGGGTTACAATCAAAAACATGGTTTTGATTATGATGAAACTTTTAGTCCTGTGGTTAAAATGGGCACTGTTAGGTGCTTATTAAGCATTGTTGTTCAAAATGATTGGAAATTTTTTCAAATGGATGCTTTTCTATATGGTGATTTAAATGAGGAGGTTTATATGTTTCCTCCACCTGGTCTTTTTCCAGAAAACAATAATAAAGTTTGCAGGCTAAAGAAGTCTCTTTATGGCCTAAAACAGGCTCCAAGACAGTGGAACCTTAAACTGTCAGAAGCCTTGTTTGAGGCTGGGTTTGTGCAGTCTAAAAATAATCACTCCTTTATTTGTTAAAACTAAGGGAAGTTCTGTATTGTACTTACTTGTATATGTTGATGATCTGGTGATCACTGGTAATAATGAAAATGAAATTGAGAAATTAAAAACTTTTCTAAGGAATAAGTTTAAAATCAAAGACTTAGGAGAGTTGAAATATTTTCTTGGAATTGAAGTTTTAAAAACTGATAAAGGCTTATGTTTAAACCAAAAAAAATATTATCTTGAGCTGTTAAATGATTATGGTTTACTTGGTTGTAAACCTGTATTAACTCCTTTACCTGAGAATATTGTGTTAAATCATAAAGAATCTGATGATGATAAGAAGTTGAAAAATGTTACTAGTTATCAGAAACTTTGTTGGGAAGTTAATATATCTTACTATGACTATGCCTGATATTTCTTATGATGTGCACTGCTTGAGTCAATATATGCATTCTCCTCTGAAATCTCATTTTGACATTGGCTTAAGAGTGTTAAAGTATCTTAAGCTTGCACAGTAATGGTCTGCATTTTAGTAAGAATAATCAAGGGTTTAAAGTTTCTGCTTTTTCTGATTCTGATTGGGCTAAGTGTCCTGTTACTAGGAAGTACATGTCGGTATTGTGTTTTTCTGAATGGTAATTTGGTTTCTTGGAAGAGTAAAAAACAAGCTACTCTGTCTAAGTCTTCAGCTGAGTCTGAGTATAGGTGTATGGACTCTACTACATGTGAGGTTATGTGGATTCTTAATTTTTTAAAAGACTTTGGTATTACTGAACATTTGTTGCCAGTTGAGTTATTCTGTGATAACAAGGCTGCTATAAAAATTGTTGCTAATCCTGTGATGCATGCGAAAACTAAGCATTTTGATATTGATGTGCATTTGGTTAGAGAAAAAGTTGGATCTGTGTTGATTAAAACAGTTAAGGTTGACTCTAAAAGTCAAATTGCTGATGTTTTGACCAAAGCTCTTGGGTATGTGCAACATGGTGTTATGGTTAGAAATCTTGGTATGATTAATCTGTTTGCAGGTTCATCAGTTTGAGGGGGGATGTTGAAAGTATTGAAAGTCTTTTTGTCAAACAGCTGAACCTTCAGGGGTATATTGTGTAATTTTTATACTTGGATTTCTAACTCTTAATACTTTGGGTGTTGTTTGTTAAGTTTGTATGTGCAGGGTTGAGAATGAAATATTCCAGGCTATATAATGTCTCATCTAGGCTAGGGTTTCACAACTTCTCTCGATATTCTCTCTCAAGTTTCACATACAAGTTTCTGATATTCATCTGGGTTTATTGGGTTTTCTGGGTAGTTTACTTTTGTAAACTATTTTGTAGATCATCTTGATCTTTGGTTTGGTTTGTAGTGTGTAGTACTTGTATTCGTTGTTGCACCTTTTAGAGGATAACAATTTTCCTTTGTATCTGCTTTGGTTAGCACCGTGTTGGGGACTAATCTCGTGTATATTGTTATAATAAAAGATTATCACCAAGGGGTGGTTGGTTGGGTGATTATTGATATTGTTCTGTGCCATTGTAACATGGTATCAGAGCTCTAGGTTGGTAATCGGCTTGATCTCTTGGTGATTCTTGGTTGATTGAAGGGTTGTGAACTCGATTGGTTTTTTATGGTTTTTTCTTGAAACCCTAATTTTTGGGGTTTTTTTATTACTGAGGTTCTTGATTCAATTGAAGGTGGTTTTAGTGTTTTGGGAGTTGAATTGTTGGTTTCTTGGTACAATTGGAAGAAACCGTAATTTTTTAGAATTGGGGGTTTCATGTATTCTGGGAATCTTGTGGTTCTTGGGCTATTGATTGATTCTTTTCCGCTGCTGTAAGGATTATTCTTTCTTCCTTTAGGATTGACTAGTTCTGAGTTTAGTGGGCGTAAACGGATTGACTAACATCTTGATCTGCCTCCTTGAGAGGTGTAAATACCTGCTCTGGTAAATCACAACTTACTGGCTTGGGCTAAGTTAGTCCTGGGTGTGTGTTTCTTGTTTCCTTTTATGTTTAGTAGTTCTTGTAGTATTTTGGTTATTGTTTGGTTGATTGTTTGGTAGTTGTTGTTTATCTGTTTCTTTAGTTTTTGGTTTTATTTGTTTATTCTGTGGTTTTATCTCTTTATCTGTCATTATGGCTATTATGATTAGTAGTCTTGATCAGAGTAATCCTCTGCATTTGCATCCTAATGATTCTAATTGTGTATCTGTTGTGAGTGTTAAATTGGCTGGGGAGCAAGTATGTAAATTGGAAGAAAATGTCAATAAGAGATCGATATACATACTTTGTGGGGAGCACGTATGTAAATTTTGTAACTTGTTAAATAAATGATGATTTATGGCCTTAGATTTTCCAAATTTATGCATCAGTATGTTTTTTAATTGTTCACAATATTTAATATGCTTGTCTTTAAACTTGATCAAATACTAGGTGATTGACATTAGATAGATTTGAATCAATTGAATCAAAAGTAATGAAGAACAGTATTAGCATGCCAATCTTAACACATGATTTATTAAGGGTGCGTTTGGTTTGTCGCTATAAATCACAATGGGTATGGGTGTTGATATAGAGTGGAATGATAATGGAGGGTATGAGAAACCACCCACACACATAATATATGAGGAAACCTTCACATTTGGGTATCCTCATTTTATTGTGGTGGGCCCCATAACCAACCAAACAACATTAATGACTTTCAAAGTCATAGACCTATACCCATACACCCCAACCAAACGGGCCCTAAATGTTGTCTTGTCATACCAAACGAAATGATCGAATATGATAAAAGAGAGAAAAGTAAATAATGTTTTGAACTTTTTATCATAAGATAGTAATGTTAATCAAGTTTTGTTTTTATACATGAGTTTTGCTACACCGTCCTACTATTTCATCCTACAAATCTTCCTACACACATAACAATATTATATAGTTTTTTCTTATTTATTCTCTCTCTGTATCCAAATCGTCAATTCTGACAAAATCAGCATCCTGTGAGTAAAGACATTTGTAAAAGGTTTTTGTAAGAATGTTTAGGGTGCGTTTAGTTGGAGAAAAAATTCTCTTAATTTCTATCTCTAATTTTGTAAAAATTTGGAAGGAGAATTAATCTCCACAAAACACTTGAAAATATAGAAAACGCGTTTAGTTGATGTTTCTATTTTCTGTTATGAAGAAAGGGAGTGAGGGTCGAGGGTTACAAAGGAAAACAAGGAAAACAACTAAAATTTGTTTTGTAATTTTCTTTGTTAAGTTAGGAAATAGGGTATTTGTGTTTTGCAAAACATTTTGTTGAAAAACGTTGATTTGAACGCGATCTCTGTTTTCCTTGTTTTTCACAAAACATTTTATGGAAAACAATGGTGTTTTCCCTCAACTAAACGCAACCTTAACATTTCTCTTTACATATTTCATGTACATTAATCATATAATTGTATCAAAAAAGAAACAAGTATCATTTTGATGAAAAGTAACAAGACATGCCATTAAACTTTAGATCTAAGTATATATCTAACGACTAATTAACGTGATTTAAAGTCACACCTGTCAATTAATTAACTGAAAGGAACACTACAACAAAATAAGGTGACGTGCCTCTTTAAAAAAACAAGTCCTTTTTATAAAATGTCGTTATAATGGTATATGCAAATCATAGAGAAATTATTATGATCAAATTTTAAGTTCAATTACGTACTTTTATATCATCATGTATTCTCATGTACGTATTAGTAGAGGTTTTTTCTACGATTCTGCTTGTACTTTATGTACCATGATGCTTATCAGGGCCGTCTTGTGGATTTCAGTGGCCCCGTGCCATTACTAAAAAGAGGCCCTCAGACACACACGTAATATACATATGTATAAGTAGTGCATTAATTAATTAAGCTCAAGTCTCATATTGTGTTCATATATATAATAGAAGTGCAAAAAATTTAGTGGCCCTCGTCAAACGATGACCCTGTGCAATCGCACATTTTGCACTTCCCTAAAGCCGGCCCTGATGCTTATTACATAAATTTTTGAGTATTTAACATAAGTTAAAGCTTAACTACAAGTTTCAAGTATTCAATCCATATTCAAAGTGAAAAACTAGAATGTTTAAATTAGGATCTCAATTCTCTAGTTTCAAGGTTTTTAATATTTTTCAATGATGATTTTATTTGTTTTCTGTAAATAATTTTTCCGAGTGTGTAATACTATTGCTATGTTTAGCAAATGAGATTATTGAGAGATTATGATTATTTTCTCAAAAATTAAGCTACTTAAAAATAATATTTATTTGGCAGACATAACTTATAAGAGATTACTAAAAAAATAATCGTCCATAATCTCTGGAAATAAAAAGTTACTTTATGTATCTTAGGCTGGATGGCAAGGCGTATACACACTCACTTTACACCTCAACGCCACATCAGTTTCCTCTCTCCTCTCACTTTCACTCACCTTTTTGTGGACAAAACACTCACTCCCACTCACCTTTTATTTTATTTTTTTTAACACAAACAACACTTGCTTCACCAAAATCAAGAAGGTGACTTGCTCACCTTAATTACCCTTGAAATGTGTGACTCACTCGTGAGATGCGTAGGAAGGCAAGGGACTCACCTCGTGAGATGGGGCTAAGGTGAGTGACTCACCTTACCTTGCAATCTAGCCTTATAAAATATCTCTTTATTATAATCTTTTTCAACAATAGTACTAGCACCAACAACAACACCAACATCAGCACAATCTATTTTTGTCAAACATACTGTATATACATTTAGGATCAGGGGCGTAGCTATATGGGTGTATTGGTGGGCCATGGCCCACCCATGAAGATTTGTAGTAATGTATATTTTATAAGTATTTGTATTAGCCCATTACAATCTAGGCAAATTTATACCATTTTAACGCAACCAAAGGCAAATTCATCAAGACTCCGTATAAATATACCATAATAGTAATCGTTGCTCATGATACACCATGTTCTTTAGTGTAACTTTGGTTTTTTACCTAACAACTATTTGCTAATTTGTTTAACACCTATCTATACTATCTAATATTTGATAATACTGTACCACCAAATACAGCGTTGCATTAAATTTTATTATTAAAAACACTTCCATATTTAGCACTAATGTACAACACCCAATGCATCTCTCCAAATATATCACGTGCAACAACACGTGAGGTTCTGAAAACCCTTCCTCCTTACGTTAAACATATCCCAGTCAACCCAAATTGATACCAGACGAGAAATCTTCGTCACAAATTTGGAAACTCATAAAAACCTTCAAT